>OVBL01000008.1:0-334560 GCA_900406555.1 Pseudoturritis turrita
CGATTGAGTGAGACTGAAAGTATGGCCTTAGCTTTCTTGTCGACATAACTATGGATAGCGCCAATTTCTCCATCTGCGAGTACCTCGTTTCAGCGTCTGTAAGGGTTTTGCTGACGTAAAAATTGGCCTCTGCTCCCCACGCTCGTCTCGAATCAACACGCCGCTTACTGCTGTGGCGGAAATTGCGGTGTACAGAAAAAGTGGTTCTCCTGCTTCTGGTTTTGTGAGAACTGGAGGGGTGGCGAGGTAGCTCTTTAGTTGTTGAAAAGCTTCTTCGCATTTTTTTGTCCATTCAAACTTCTTATTCCCTCGCAAAGTATCGTAGAAAGGTAGGCATTTGTCGGTGGATCGCGAGATAAATCGGTTAAGTGCAGCCACCCTCCCGGTAAGTCGTTGCACCTCCCTTTTTTTCTTTGGTGAAGTCATGTTGATGAGTGCGTCGATTTGCTTAGGATTGGCCTCGATGCCGCGGTGAGTTACCAGGTAACCAAGGAATTCTCCAGAGGTGACTGCGAACCTGCACTTGGTCGGGTTTAACTTCATGCTGTGAAAATTTAGCTGCGAGAAGCAATCCATGAGATGAGTAACGTGATCTTGTTCTTCCAGTGATTTCACCAGCATGTCGTCTATGTAAACCTCCATTGTCTTTCCGAGTTGATCAGCGAACATCTTGTTCACCAGCCGCTAGTACGTTGCTCCGGCGTTCTTCAGGCCGAATGGCATCACCTTGTAGCATTAAATCCCATGGTCTGTTATGAAGGCGGTCTTCTCGTGATCGTCGGGGTTCATCAAGATCTGGTTGTAACCTGAGAAGGCATCCATGAAAGATAGGAGTGCGTTCCCTGCCGTTGCTTCGACTAAGCGATCGATGTGTGGAAGGGGGAAGCTGTCTTTTGGACAGGCTTTGTTCAGGTCGGTGAAATCCACGCACACACGCCATTTGCCGTTCTTCTTCTTGACCACCACAGGGTTAGCTAGCCAGTCCGGGTACTTCACCTCAGTTATCGATCCGACGCGCAATAGTCTCTCCACCTCGTCATTGACCGCTTTAGCCCTGTCTGTCCCAAGTTTTCTTCTTTTCTGCTTTACTGGTTTGAAAGTTGGGTCGACATTCAATTCGTGGCTTGTTATGCTGATATCGATGCCAGGCATATCCTCTGCTTCCCATGCGAAGGTGTTGATATTTTTCTTCAGAAATGCCACGAGTTCTTCTTTGATCTTTCCATCTAACATTGCTCCAATTTCTACACATCGCTCCGGATGTTTGTCGTCGATGCAGACTGATATGACGGGGTCGCAAGTTGGTTTAGACACTTCTTCCTCGCGATCCACCGCGATCTGTAACTGCTATAACAGTTTTGAAAGCTCTTTCACCGGTTCTCTATCGGTCTTTATCTTCTTGCACTTTGAACTTACCGTCGGATCAGTCACCGGGTTTCTGAGCTCGTGTGCGGCGAGGAAGCAGACGCGAGACTCTTTTTGAATTCCTCGAATCGTTTTCACGCCGTTTGGTGTAGGGAACTTAATGCAGAGATGGTAGGTTGAAACGGCTGCGCGCATTGAATTTAACCAGGGGGTCCCCATGATGACGTTGTAGATGGCCGGGTGGTCAGCTACAGAGAATTCGACGATCTTTGTCACCTCGCTAGCTTGGACAGGCAATTTGATTGTCCCAGTAGTCATGGTGGTTTCTCCAGAGAATCCTGTCAAGGGTTTGGGAGTAGATATCACTTCGGACAGGTCCACATTCATTCTTCTCAGAGTCTCGAGGAAGATTACATCCACGGTGCTCCCAGTTTCCACCAATACGCGTGCTACGTCGTAGTCGTTGATGATTAACTCGATCACGAGAGGGTCATCATGCGGTCTGTCGATTCCGATCGTTTCTCTTTCCTCGAATGATATCACGTCGTTTGGGAACTGAGATGGTTTAGACCAGTTGACACTGACGTCTGCCCTCCGCTGGAATGCTTTGATTGACGAGACGGTATCAGAGCAATAGTGGGATCCTCCCATTATCATGCTTATCCTTCTTCTTGATCCAGAGGGTGGCGCTTCGTCATCCCTTCTGTCGCGCTTGGTGTTACCTTCCTTTGTCAGGTCGGGTTTGTATGTGTTTACGTCTATCTCAAAATCCTTGAGGCTGACGGTTCCTCCAAGCTCCCCGGCTGCTAATTTTTTAGCAAGCTTCAAGCCTAGAATTCGGCAGTTTACGGTCGAATGTCCGTAGATGTGGTGGTGTTCGTAGTAGGCCGTCTCGTCATAGGAACTGTCGCTTTTGGTCCACGTGCTCCATGAGCTTGTTCCACAGCCTCGGCCTCTTCCTCGACCGAATCCAAGAGCGTCGATTTGATAGTTATGAGCTCCTCGAAAGCCTCCCTCGTGCTGGATATAGCCGGAACCCTGGTTGTTCTTCCTAGTGTTGGAAGGGGCTGAAACTTGGGGAGAATGGTTCGTTGTCTTGGCCTTCCCGTACTTCTCGGTTAGGATTTTCATCTCTTCTTCTTCGGTGATGAAGTCTGCGGCTCGATGCATAGCGTCCTGTATCGTTGTGGGGGCGTTCAGAGCAATTTCCTTGCGAAAATCTGAGTTGAACCAGAGTGCTCGTTTCAGGGCCAACAAGGCCGCTTTATCGCTCAAGCCTTCCACTTTGGACATGATGGCTTTGAATCTCCCGATGAAACTCCGGAGTGTTTCACTCTGCCCCTGAGCCAGGGTCCACAGATCGGCATCGGATGTCCCAGGATCCATGAATATGGAGTAATGCTTCAAGAACGCCGCAGATAGTTGGTTATAGCTGCCGATGGAGTTCCGTTCGAGCCTGGAAAACCACTGCAGCGCTGGTCCTTTAAGATGCTCCACGAAGAGAAGGCATTGTCCGGCATCTCTTTCGTGTTCTTTGAAGTTAGAGCGTCCCATGGCTATAGCGAAAGCCTTGAGATGTTCTTTTGGGTTGGTTTTTCCTTCATAGATCGGGATCTTCATCTTTCCGGGGTCCGGGATTCTTGTGCTAGTAATCCGTGCTGTGAACGGGGTGTTTTGCGCTTCCTCCAGTACACGATCTATTTCTGGCACCTTGCTCGTTGCTTTGTGCATCATGGATCGGACAGCTTTTATGTCAGCAGCTGCTCGATCCATATCTGCTCGCATCATAGCCATCTCTTCTTTCTGGGCTCGGACTCCTGCTCTGCGTTCTTCGTTGGTCCTTGCTTGCTCAGCCCAAAGTATGTTCTCCTCCTCCTCGGTCAGCTCTTGATCTCCTTCGGGGATGGCCTCGCGTCTACCGGTTCGGGTCTGGCCAGTCACTAAGGGTCCTGGGTCGTCACGGCTCTCCATGTTTTGCTCCATTCGGTTTTCCTCCTCCAGATCGACGATTGGTGCAGCCTCCTCTTCGATTGGTGTATCACCTGCTCCTTGGGCTTCTGAAGCTAGGTTTGCGGAGCTTCGACGGAGTGATGGCAATCTTCCCCTAGTTCGCGGTGGGTTGAGGGGAGTTGTGAAGTCCAGGGCCGTTGGGCTGAGACGTCGTAGAGGGCGCCTCATTAGGTCAACTCCAGAACCTCTACCACGGGCTCGGCTCACCGTTGTAAGGACTTCAAGCTTATCGGTCATCGTTGTATTTAGCTTGTCCTGCTCCTCCGCCTTTTTGAGCAGCGTCTCCAGCATCGTCTTGATCTGTGACAGGGCCTCTGGGTTCGTCTCCACGACTGCAGGCGTTGGTGTAGCTGTTGCTCCAGATCCATTGATTCCTGTGTCCTGCGGGTCATTGGTTCGTCCGTCATTAGTCATCTTCTTTGGATCTTTCGTGCGGTGGTTCCTTGGAGTAAGAAAGTTTCTGCTCCCCCTCCTTCTAGCGCCAAATTGTGGGAGTATAAATCCACACCACTTGAATTCGTTATGTCTTTTAGCGAGATCCGAAACTTCTGAGTAAAAACCACCAAAATACACAAACGAAGATCCAAAGATGATGTTTTTTATTAAGCTGTTTAGAAAGCTTTTTCGTATATGAGCAAAAGTACAGAGTTCTGCTAGGTTAATTGCGGATCCCCCTTTCAGAGGGTTTACACAAGTATATATATATGTTTCAGTCGGTCAAGTTAATGTCTAAAGAGATAAGGAAGATTTCCTAATTCCCTGGGATTTCCTTCTAGCGAAACCTATCATCGTCATGGGCTTCGATTCATGGGCTGTCTTTGTCATCTCTTTTGTGGGTTTGAATTTGTGGGCTCGTTGTCTCGGCCCAATCTCTAACCATGGTTCGCGGCTCGGGTGACGCCACGGTTCACGGTTCACGGCTCGGGTGACACCATGGTTCACGGCTCGGGTGACGCCATGGTTCACGGCTCGGGTGGCACCATGGTTCGCGGCTCGGGCGACGCCGTGGTTCACGGCTCGGGTGACGCCATGGTTCACGGCTCGGGTGACACCATGGTTCATGACTCGGGTGACACCACGGTTCACGGCCTAGCTTGCCTTGTCACGGTTCGGGGTACCCGATCCGACTACTTCAATCACGGTTCGGGATCCCGATCCAACTTGTCTTGTCATGGTTAGGGATCCCGAGCCAACTCTCCCTTCACATTTAGGGATCTCGATCCACCTCCTTGTCACGGTTCGGGATCCCGATCCAACTTGTCTTGTCACGGTTAGGGATCCCGATCCAACTCTCCCTTCACAGTTAGGGATCCCGATCCAACTCCTCTTCATAGTTTGGGATCCTAACCCAACTCTTACTCCGTGGTTAGGGATCCCGATCCAACTCCTCCTTGGTTAGGGATCCCGATCCAACTTCACAGTTAGGGACCCCGACCCAGCACCTTCACGGTTAGGGACCCCGATCCAACACCTTCACGGTTAGGGACCCTAACCCAATTTCTTCACAGTTAGGGATCCTGATCCGACTCCATCAATCACGGTTAGGGGAACCGAGCCACGGTTAGGGATCTAGTTGCCAATGCTCTTTCATACTTAGTCATTTTCAATCGTTGATTCTCAAGGGGTGAAATCTGAACCCAACATTCTCTAGCTAATTTGCTTCTCCAATTAGGATTCTCCTGCAGTCTCTTGTGTTGTGCTTCTTTCTGCACAGAATCAGTCTTGTAAAAATCCAGTTTGTTTTCATTTCTCAGGAACCTCTGTTTCTGTTCCAGCAAGGCCTTTGTTGAAGAGTTGAAAACTCCTTGCTGTGGAATCTGCTCATATCTTGGTCTCCTACGGCTACTGTGCGAAGAGGATTGATTGTAGTAACTACGTGCAGCCTCTTGATCAGACGGATTTATAATGTTTTCCCTTTGATTTTCTTGGTATGGCTCTGAATTTGTTTTGAGAGCATAAGCTTCAAAACGTTCATCCATCAATTTTGTCATATGAGCCGTTATCGCCTCTATGAGTAGTTTGTTCGGACCGTTGCTCGTTTCTTCTTCATCTTGACTCACCATTGTTCCTGAAATCACAGAAACATAACAAGTAAAAATATTCTTTGAAAGAAAACGAACGTAAAATATTAAACACTGATCAAACAATTAAAAAAAAAAACGGTTTTTTTTTTTTTTTTTTTTAGAATTTGAAAGGTCCAAACGTTTGCTAACTGCAGAAAAACAATGGATCACTAAGAAGTCGAAAAATAATTTCTCCTAAACACGAGATCTAATACAGTTTATCATAGTTTGGATTCCGATCTACACGATCTAATCAACAATTACTAGAATAGATGAAAGATCGACCCTAAAACGATTAAGTGAATTACGAGTAAAACTGATCAGAAAATGAAAGGATTGATGCAACCTTCACAAAGTGGCTCTGATACCACTTGATAAGATTCTGGGTAAAATCGATTGTCCCTTGAATACTTTGTGAGGTTGAATGGATGCAGGTGATGATGATTGCGGAATTATGATCTTCTGAACGTGATGTTGAACGAAATGATGAGCGATATGGCTGGGCGGATTGGTCTTGTTGAAACGGAACAGATTGAAACGAATGATACTTCTAAGTGTGATGAGAGACACTTAGACTATCGAAACTACTTGATTCTGTTTGGATTCACCGAAGAGATTTTTGATAAAAAAATGTTTGATAATCTTATTAGAACGAAAATCAGAGTACATATAGAAGAGAGAAGCCTTGGAAACAAGGTAAGACTTCTCGAAAATGCAAAAGAGTAATTAAGACATTAACTCTCAGTTTTGACCAACAAAGAAAAACTCTCTATTTTTAATGTAACTGACTTAAAAACTTGATTTCTTCTTCTTTAGTGGCATTGTCAACAATGGGGCAAATGTGTAAGTGTGTGAACTTGCCTCATTAAAAACCTTGTCTAGAAAACCCAATGGGAAAAAACCAGACCAAGGGAAAAAGAGTACAAGCCACACACCTCCCATTGTCAATCCTTAAACGGCTTGAATCACAACCAGAGTAGTTGGACAAGCATCGAGTTTAAGGTTGCCTTCTTCTTGACGTAGGAGCGTGCTAATAGCTTGGTTAAGACGTTTCGTCCTTGACCTAGTCATTGAACCAGGTGGAACATGTAAGTGATCCTTTGCTTCCTCGGGTACAAGCTGCTCCTTAGCTCCATTATCCGTGTCCTCCTCTGCTTCAAGCGGATCCTCACGTTCATGCTGCTCCATGATCACATCATCTTCTGCTTCCCATGCGAAGGAGTTTACGTTCTTTTTAAGGAAAAAAATCAGCTCTCCCCTTATCGGATCTTTCAGCTCTGCCCCTATCTCAACGCAGTGTTCTGGGTGATCGCCATCAATGTTTACTGAAACAACGGGATCGCAGGTGGCTTTGCTCTTCCTCTCACGATCCTCCGCAATCTGTAATTGCTATAAGAGTTTTGCCAACTCCTTCTCGGGTTCCGTGTTAGTCTTCATCCTCTTTCTCTTTGTGGTGTTTTCTGTGATGGGGTTCCTGAGTTTATGCTCCGCTAGGAAACAAATGCGAGACTCTTTTTGGTTTCCCCAAATTGTTTTGACTCCTCCGGAGGTTGGAAATTTGATGCAGAGGTGATAGGTCGATGTTACGGCTCGCATGGAGTTTATCCAGGGTGTACCCATAATGACATTGTAGATCGCAGGATGATCTGCAACTAAAAATTCCACTATCTTGGTTACTTCTTCAGCTCGGACAGGAAGTTTTATTGTTCCAAGGGTCATGGTTGTTTCTCCCGAGAATCCAGTTAAAGGGTTCGGCGCAGCTGTGATTTTGGATAGGTCTATGTTCATTCTTCTAAGAGTTTCCCGAAAGATCACATCTACAAAGCTTCACGTGTCTATCAGAACTCGGGCGACCTCGCAATCGTCTACGATCAATTCTATCACGAGGGGGTCATTATGTGGTCGGTCAATGCCGGTGGTTTCCCTTTCTTCGAACGAGATAACATCGTTGGGAAGTTTGGAAGGTGCTGACCAGTTGACACTCGCATCGGCTCGCCGCTGGAAGGTTTTGATTGAAGACACCATGTCCGAACATTATTTTGATCCTCCCATTATCATATTTATTCTTCTTCGAGAACCTGACTGCGTTGCCTCGTCATCTCGCCTTCTTCGCTTGGGGGTATCGTCATTTTGATTTGTTTGGTTCGGCTGATCTTTCTCATCTTCTCGTTTGAAGTCCTTCAGGCTGACAGCGTTACCGAGTTCTCTGGCTACTAGCTTCGCCGCAAGCTTTATTTCCAGGGTTCGACAGTTGGCAGTTGAGTGGCCGTGCATGTGATGATACTCGCATTAGGCTTTTTCGTCGTACGAACTCTGACTTCGTGTCCACGTGTTCCAAGGTGTTTTACCTCGGCCTGTTCCCACCTGGTAGCTGTGGGCTCCTCCGAAATTGGGTTTCTCGTGATGTACGTACCCGCTTCCTTGATTACTCCTCTTGGGAGGAGGTGGGTTCGGAGTTTGGAAGGGACGGCTCGTCGTTCTGGCTGCTCCATATTTCTGAGACAAGACCTTCATCTCTTCTTCGTTGACTCTGAAGTCGGAGGCCTGGTGTAGCGCGTCTTGGATTGATAGTGGTGTGTTCAGAGCAATCTCTTTTCGGAACTCCGACTCGTACCACAGCGACCTCTTCAATGCGAGCACGGCAGCCTTGTCACTTACGCCCTCAACCTTTGGCATGACCGCTTTGAATCTTCCCATGAAGCTTCGTAATGTCTCCGTAGGGCCTTGAGTTAATGTCCAGAGGTCAGCATCAGAGGCTCCTCGATCCATAAACATGGAGTAATGCTTCAGAAAAGCAGCAGACATTTGCTGGAAATTGTCAATGGAGTTCCGCTCAAGCCTGGAAAACCATTGGAGTGCTGCGCCTTTTAGATGCTCCACAAACAGCAGACAGAAACCGACATCTCTATCTTTTTCCCTGAAATTGGCTCTGCCCATTGCTATGATGAACGCTGTTATGTGCTCCTTTGGGTCGGTGTTTCCTTCGTAAACTGGAACCTTGATCTTTCCTGGGTCAAAAATTCTTGCTTTGGTAATCCGAGCTGTAAACGGCGTGTTGTGTGCTTCTTCTAGTACGCGATCAATCTCCGGGACTTTACTGGTTGCTTTGTGCACCTGGGATCTGACGGCTTTCATCTCAGCAGTGGCACATTCCAAGGAGGCTTGGATTTCATCCAACTCTTCCCTCTGGGCTCGGTTTGTTGTTCTTGGTTTGTCAGCGTATTGCGCCTCTTGGACCCAGAGGAGATTTTCTTCTTCCTCTGCCAAATTGCTGGCTCGGTTTAGGTTAGTATCACCTTCGCTGGCTTGGACTCCCGTCATTGCTGGTGCGAATCCTTCGTCAGCGAAATTTTCTGCATTGCGGTCTCCTTCTTCGTCAAGAACGATTGCTGCAGCTGACCCACTGTCGGTGCGTAGGTCATACCCATTGCTGGCTCCTCTCGCTCCTCGGATCAGCCGAGGTGGCTCGGTGATATTTAATCTTGTCACCGTGGGTGTCTGCTCGTTGGTTGGATGTGGCGATGGCAGTCCTCCCAAAGTCCTTGGTGCATCGCGCGGTGTAGAAAAATCCAGGGATGTTGGGTTTAAGCCGAGTCGTCGGGTGATTCCACTTACGGGTGGATTCAGTGTCGAACCTATGCCTCCGAGTCGTGTGTTTCTGGCCTGGCTCTCTGTTGCCAACGTCTCGATTTTCTCCGTGAGCGAGCTGTTCAGTTTGTCTTGCTCCTCCGCCTTCTTCAGCAACGTGGTCATCATGTTCTTCAACTCGATCAGTGTTTCTGAAGCGCCTTCCGTGTTCGCGGGCGGCGGATTGATTCTCGTTCCAAGAAGGTCAGCGCCAGCATTGCTTGCATCATCACCGCTTCGATCTCCCTCAGTAGTCATGGTTTCGGATCTCGTATTCTTCGGTTCTTAGGTGTCAGAAAGTTTGAGATTCCCCTCAGACGGCGCCAAATTGTGGGAGTTGAAACTCGCACAACCACAACTTGTAAGGAGAATTTAGGGATTCGACAAACTTCTATGTAAAGGAACCAAGAACAGAGATCCAAAGATGGTTTTTATTATCTAAGCTGTTTTGAAAGCTGTTGCAAAGAATAATAAGTGTTTAGCTAGGTCAATTTTCGGATCCTCTTTTTCAAGAGGTACATTGTCTATTTATATGTAAAATAGTCGGCTAGGCCTTTTCCTAAAGGATAAAGGAGAACTTCCTTATTCTTTGGAATTTACTTTCTCTGATTCAGATGCGGGCTTCTTTCTTTGCCTTGTCGCCTCGGCCCACCAATATCTTGTGGCTTGTTGCCTCGGCCCAACAAGGTATTGGGCTCGTTGCTTCGTTGGGTCATCGTCGGGCTGGCTTGTCGCTTGTCTCGCCTGTTTGGCTGTCGTCTGACTTTCCTCAATGCCGAGCCAAGAAATTGGTTTGCCAACATGTTGGCTCGTCACCGTTTGTTGGTTTGCCAACATGTTGGCTCGTCACCGTTTGTTGGTTTCCCAACATGTTGGCTCGTCACCGTTTGCTGGTCTGCCAGCATGTTGGCTCGTCACCCCTTCTTTCGGATGCCTCGCCAAAGGTTGGCTCATCACTTCTTCCTGATGCCTAGCCAAACATTGGCTCGTCACCCCTTCTTCCTGATGTCTAGCCAAAGGTTGGCTCATCACTTCTTCCTGATGCCTAGCCAAACGTTGGCTCGTCACCCCTTCTTCCTGATGCCTAGCCAAGTGTTAGATCGTCTCCATCTTACCTCTGTCGCCGAACTACGGTTTGGCTCGTCTCCATCTTTGTGAGCCTAGCCAAGTTTTGGCTCGTCACTGCTTCTTCCTGCTGCCGAGCCAAACGTTGGCTCGTCACTTACTCTTTCATGCTGCCTAGCCAAATGTTGGCTCGTCACTGCTTCTTCCTGCTGCCGAGCCAAATGTTAGCTCGTCACTTACACCTTCATGCTGCTTAGCCAAACGTTGGCTCGTCACTGCTTCTTCCCGATGCCTAGCCAAACGTTGGCTCATCATTTACTCCTTCCTGCTGCCTACCCAAACATTGGCTCGTCACTGCTTCGTCGGTGGCCAATCTCGATGGGGTGGAAATCGACCCCAACAGTAAAAAAGCTTGGACTTGAGGAATTAAAGCATCCGAGACCATACAAGCTACAATTGTTAGATGATAGTAAAGAGATGGCGGTGAAAACTCAAGTTAAGGTTCCTTTATCTATTGGAAAGTATGAAGACGAAATCCTATGTGATGTGTTGCCTATGGAAGCTAGTCACATTCTGTTGGGAAGACCATGGCAATCAGATAGGAGAGTTACTCATGATGGGTTCACACAACGCCATTCTTTTGAATTCAAAGGGAGAAAAACCGTTCTGATTCCAATGGCTCCTCATGAAGTATATCAAGATCAGTTGAGCATGAAAAAGAAAGCGGTCGAAGCATCTAAACCATCCAATCTCATGATCACCGAGAGTAAGAAAAAGGGAAGTAATTTACACAAGTCTAGCTTACTCTTTGTGTTTAAAGAAACTCTTACTTGTAAAACTAACCAAGAACCAGCCTTGCCGAGTAAGATTGAGTTTCTTTTACAGGATTTCAAAGACGTATTTCCAGAGGACACTCCAGAGGGATTACCACCTATTAGAGGCATTGAACATCAGATTGATTTCATGCCCGGAGCAGCCTTGCCAAACAGACCCGCATATAGGACCAATCCTATGGAAACAAAGGAGTTAGAAAAGCAAGTTACAGAGCTTACGGAGAAAGGACACATCCGTGAAAGCATGAGTCCATGTGCCGTACCTGTTTTGCTTGTGCCTAAGAAGGATGGTAGCTGGAGAATGTGTGTTGATTGCCGAGCCATCAACAACATAACAGTGAAGCATCGCCACCCTATACCTAGATTAGATTATATGCTTGATGAATTGCATGGTTCTAGCATCTTTTCTAAGGTTGATTTAAAAAGTGGTTATCATCAAATTAGGATGAAAGAGGGTGACAAAAGGAAGACTGCATTTAAAACTAAACATGGACTATGTGAATGGTTAGTAATGCCATTTGAATTAACGAATGCACCTAGTACATTCATGAGGCTAATGAATCATGTTCTTAGAGCTTATATAGGGAAATATGTTGTAGTATACTTTGATGACATCTTAATCTATAGCAAGAATTTAGAAGAGCATGTTAATCACCTTAGGTTGATTCTAGAAGTACTTAGAAAGGAAAAGCTATATGTATGGATAACCTTGTGTTTCTAGGTTTTGTAGTAAGTGCAGGTGGAATCCAGGTGGATGAGGAGAAGATAAAGGCGATCAAAGACTGGCCAAGTCCAAAATCAGTGAGTGACGTAAGGAGTTTTCATGGACTTGCTGGTTTCTATAGACGCTTTGTCAAGGATTTTAGCACATTGGCTGCCCCGCTCACTGAAGTTATCAAAAAAGATGTGGGATTCAAGTGGGGACAAGCACAGGAAGAAGCGTTCTAATTCCTTAAAGAGAAGCTTACTCATGCTCCTGTTTTATCTCTTCCTGATTTTACTAAAGCTTTTGAAATTGAGTGTGATGCTTCATGTGTAGGAATTGGTGCTGTTTTAATACAAGATAAAAAGCCAGTTGCCTTTTTCAGTGAGAAGCTTGGAGGAGCTACCTTGAACTATCCTACTTATGACAAAGAGTTATATGCCCTGGTGAGAGCATTGCAAACTTGGCAACATTACCTCTGGCCGAAGGAGTTTGTAATTCACACCGATCATGAGTCCTTAAAGCACCTTAAAGGACAACATAAGCTTAACTAGAGACATGCTAGGTGGGTCGAATTCATTGAAACATTTATGTATGTCATCAAATACAAAAAAGGTAACGACAATGTAGTTGGCGATGCATTGTCACGAAGGTATGTTTTACTTACATCTCTTGAAGCTAAATTACTTGGTTTTGAACAACTTAAAACTCTTTATGCAAATGATTCTGATTTTGGAAAAATTTATTCATCTTGTGAGAAATTTGTATTCGGGAAGTATTATAGGCATGAAGGATTCTTGTTTTATGACTACCGTTTGTGTGTTCTTAATTCTTCTTTGAGAGACTTGTTTGTTAAGGAAGCACACGGTGGAGGACTAATGGGACATTTTGGAGTTGCCAAAACTCTTAATGTCATGCAGGATCACTTCTACTGGCCCCAAATGAAAAGAGATGTTGAAAAATATTGTGAAAGGTGTACAACATGTAAACAAGCAAAAGCCAAATCTCAACCCCACGGTTTGTATACTCCTTTACCTATTCCTTTGCATCCATGTCATGACATTTCTATGGACTTCGTTGTAGGATTGCCTAGGACTAAAACAGGTAAAGACTCCATATTTGTGGTTGTGGATAGGTTTTCTAAAATGGCTCATTTCATTCCATGCCATAAGACTGATGATGCCATGAATGTTGCTAGTTTATTCTTTAAAGAAGTTGTACGTTTGCATGGCATGCCTAAGTCCATAGTTTCTGATCGTGACACTAAGTTCCTTAGCTATTTCTGGAAAACATTATGGTCTAAGTTAGGAACTAAGCTGTTATTTTCTACTACTTGCCACCCACAAACTGATGGGCAAACCGAAGTAGTTAATAGGACTTTGTCTACACTTTTGAGAGCCTTGATTAAAAAGAACCTTAAAACTTGGGAAGAATGTTTGCTTCATGTAGAATTTGCTTATAATCATGCTATACACTCTGCTTCTAAGTTTTCACCGTTTCAAATTGTTTATGGGTTCAATCCCATCTCTCCTTTGGATTAAATGCATTTACCTTTGAGTGAAAGAGTAACCATGGATGGGCAAAAGAAGGCAGACTTGGTAAAACAGATACATGAGAAGGCGAGGCTCAACATTGAAGAAAAGACAAGGCAATACGTCAAACATGCTAATAAGGGCAGAAAGGAGTTGATCTTTGAAGAAGGGGACTTGGTCTGGATTTATCTTAGGAAAGAACGCTTTCATAATGAAAGGAAATCTAAGCTAATGCGGAGGATTGATGGACCATTCAAAGTGCTCAAGAAGATCAACAACAACGCATATCAACTGGATTTGCAAGGTAAGTATAATGTTAGTAATAGCTTTAATATTACTGATCTTGTGCCTTTTCTTGCAGAAGAAACATATTTGAGGTCAAATCTTTCTCAAGAGGGAGGGGATGATGTGACCATAGAGCAGCATGAACCTGAGGATGTGCTTGAAGCAGAAGAGGACACGGATAATGGAGCTAAGGAGCAGCTTGTACCCGAAGAAGCAAAGGATCCCTTACATGTTCCACCTGGTCCAATGACTAGGTCAAGGACGAAAGGTCTTAAACAAGCTATTAGCACACTCCTACGTCAAGAGCAAGGCAACCTTAAACTCGATGCTTGTCCAACTACTCTGGTTGTGATTCAAGCCGTTTAAGGGTTGACAATGGGAGGTGTGTGGCTTGTACTCTTTTTCCCTTGGTCTGGTTTTTTCCCATTGGGTTTTCTAGACAAGGTTTTTAATGAGGCAAGTTCACACACTTATACATTTGCCCCATTGTTGGCAATACCATTAAAGAAGAAGAAATCACGTTTTTAAGTTCAGTTACTTTAAAAACAGAGAGTTTTTCTTTGTTGGTCAAAACTGAGAGTTAATGTCTTAATTACTCTTATGCATTTTCGAGAAGTCTTACCTTGTTTCCAAGGCTTCTCTCTTCTATATGTACTCTGATTTTCGTTCTAATAAATTTATCAAACATTTTCTTATCAAAATCTCTTTATGAATTTCGTTTGATCATCTCTTGTAACTGTTTCGGTGAATCCAAACAGAATCAAGTAGTTTCGATAGTCTAAGTGTCTCTCATCACACTTAGAAGTATAAATCATTTCAATCTGTTCCGTTTCAACAAGACCAATCCGCCCAGCCATATCGTTCATCATTTCATTCATCATCACGTTCAGAAGATCATAATTTTGCAATCATCATCATCTGCATCCATTCAACCTCACAAAGTGTTCAAGGGACAAACGATTCTACCCAGAATCATATTAACCGAGCCCCTTCTTCTACGGCTCGGGTACGAGGAGCACATTGATATGTCTTTAGTAAATCGTGCGTATCTTGCCAACCTCAGCTCCAAATGATATGATTCTAACTCCATTGGAAAGCTTACTCAAAGATCTTGTTTGTCATCACCAAACCGATCTCTTTAGTATGTTGCCAAACCAATCCGAGCTCTTTAGCTCAACGGCTTGGTTTTCCAAATCCTTTATGGGTTTCGTCCATCAAGGCTTCTTGGGCTCGGTTCCTGACAAGTTGAGCTTGTCATGGTCGTCCATTTTCTATACTTAGTTAAATTTTTGTTGATCTCAGTGGGGTGAAAACCGACCCCAACAGTTAGCCCCCCAACTCGGCAGTATCAATGATGGTGATGCCAAGGTGAAAGTAGTTGTTATTGAGATCAACATGCCGAGCTGAAATTGGCATTTATGACGTGCCGAACCGTTTCTTTGATCACTTTGTCGAGTTGTATCTTCGATCAAATCTCCGAGCTGTGTCTTTGATCAAATCGCCGAGCTGTTTTGTCGTAAGAGTACTTGACGAGGCGTTTAGGCCGAGGAAAATATGACGAGGCGTTTTGCTGAGGAAAATGTGACGAGGCATTTTGCCAAAGAAAAAATGACGAGGCATTTTTCCAAGGAAAACATGACGTACCGAGATTATCATGAGAATGCGATGCACCTAAACTATTTTGTTGCTTTGTGAGACTTTTTCAAGGGCCAAGTTCCAACGAGCACCTCTGCGGAGAGTGGCTAAGTTCCAGTGTGCTATGAAGCGATGTCTACTGGGTTTTAAGAAGTTAAAGACCAGTGTGCTAAGGAGTGAGTGATTGCTGGGTTTTGGTTATTGCCTTCGGTTTTAGGGTCTACTATGTACCATCGACTTACATGGCCATTTCGATAAAACATGCTTAAGTATCTCATACTAAACGACATCCATTTAGTACTATGTTTTTGAGATGTTAAAGACTAGCGTGTGATATTTTGGTTTAGATGAAACATGTTTATGTATCTCATGCTAATGATATACGTTTAGTGTTATATTTCTAAGATGTTGCGACCACATTCAGTTGCTGGGTTTAGACGAAACATATTTAGGTATCTCACGCTAACGACATACGTGTAGCGCTATGTTTTCGAGATGTTGTGACCAGCGATCAGTTGCTGGGTTTTAGATGAACATTTCGGCTTACAGATACGTTACCATAAACTTATCTGCTCCGATAATGAACATATGTTTGCATAGTTTAGTTTGAACATTTCGGTTTACGGATATGTTACCATAAACATATCCGCTCCGACAGTGGACATATGCTTATATAGAGTAGGATGAATATTTCAGTTTACAGATACGTTACCGTAAACATATCCGCTCCGACAATGAACATATATTTGTATAGCACGCTTTTAATCTCGAGAAGGATGTAATGTCCCATTGCTGTGGCCAACGGCAATGAGGTGATATGAAATGTCTATTTAGTTGAGACTGGTAATCCATAGAGGATGTGAGTGGGATGCCTGTTTTGTTAAGGCTGTAGTAATCCGTAAAGGATGTGATTTGAAAATCTTAGCTTCGAAAATTTTGCTTTAATTAGACATAGAGTCTATTATAAAGATGGGAGTATACGAGTATACGTACCCACTCCCCCCCCCCCTCTTTTTTTAAGGAAGGGGCAGCTGAACTCATCCGAAGACGAGCTGCATACGTACCCTTTGCAGGGATCAAGCCGCCTCGTAGTTCATGTAAAATACCTTAGTGGTAGTATTTCTTGAGATGCATTGCATTCTGAGATCCTGGTACTGGAATGTCGGTAATGTTAGCGAGCTCGTACACTCCCGGTCGAATTGAGGTTAGATAGCTCGTTCTTAGGTTGTCGGTTTCGCTTGTCTTTCTTCTGCTTCGTCTTCGTGTTTAGTTTTTATATAGGAATCTTGAGCTTATGCTCAGCCATAATACAACTTTGGGACTCCTTCTGATTTCCACTAATGGTTTTGATTCCATTCGGCGTTGGGAACTTTATGCACATGTGGTATGTTGATGGGACAGCTCTCATAGAATTTATCCAAGGGGTTTCCATGATAACATTGTATATCCCAGGATGATCTGCCACCAAAAATTCTACGATCTTTGTTACTCCTTCGGCTCGAACGGGTAACCTGATCGTTCCAACTGTCATCGTTGATTCTCCTGAAAATCCGGTTAGCGGTTTCGGTGTTTCTGTAACTTCAGATAGATTGATCTCCATATGCCTTAATATTTCTCGAAAAATAACATCGACAGAACTTTTCGTATCAATCAGCACTTTGGCAATGTCGTGGTCTCCTATGATCAGCTTGATAACGAGTGGATCGCTATGTCTGGTCAATGCTGACTGTTTCACTTTTCTCGAACGAAATCACGTCATTTGGAAAATTGGCGGCCGCCGACCAGTTGGTGCTAACATCCGCCTTGCGTTAGAACGCCTTGATTGTAGACACCATATCTATGCAGTACTGGGATCCTCCCATTATCATGTTAATTCTTCTTCGGGAATCTTGCTGTGTTACCTCGTTGGTTTGCCTCCCTCTCTTAATCGCGTCTCTAGTTTGGACAGTCTGATCAGGCTGGTCTTCTCGTTCGAGATCTTTGAGGCTGATACTGTAACCGAGCTCTCCTGCCATTAGTTTCGCCGTGAGTTTTTCACCCAGACTCTGACAATTCCCGGTTGAGTGTCCGTAGTAATGATGGTATTTTGCAGTAGGAAATTTCGTCATAAGAATTGTCGCTTTTGGTCCACGTACTCCATGAACTTCTTCCACGGCCTCGGCCTCTTCCTCAACCGAATCCAGGTGCGTCAATTTGATAGTTATGAGCTCTTCGAAAGCCTCCCCCGTGCTGGATGTAGCTGGAACTTTGGTTGTTTCTCTTATTGTTTGAAGAATTTGAAGCCTGGGGAGGATGGCTTAGTGGTTTTGCTTTTCCATACTTTTCAGTGAGGATCTTCATCTCCTCTTCTTCGGTTATGAAATATGTAGCCCGGTGCATTGCGTCTTGTATCGTTGCGGGGCATTCAGTGCAATTTCTTTGCGGAAATCGGAATTGAACCAAAGTGCTCGTTTTAAGGCCAGCAGGGCCGCCTTGTCTCTCAAGCCTTCTACTTTGGACATGATGGCTTTGAATCTTCCGACGAAGCTTCAGAGGGTTTCGTTCTGCCCTTGAGAAAGGGTCCACAGATCAACATCTGAAGTTCCAGGATCCATTAATATGGAGTAATGCTTCAGGAATGCTGCAGATAGCTGGTTATAGTTGTCGATAGAATTCCTCTCGAGCCTGGAAAAGCACTGGAGTGCTGGGCCTTTGGGCCATTGATCTGTACTTGATCGGCCCAGAGGATGTTCTCTTCCTCCTCGGTTAGCTCTTGATGTTCTTTTGGAATGGCCTCGTATCTTTCGGTTCGGATTTGGCCAGCAGTTGGGAGTTCGGGGTCATCGCGGCTCTTTGTGTTGCGCTCCACTTGGTTTTCCTCCTCTAGATTGATGATTGGGGCTGCCTCCTCCTCCGTCGGTGTAGTGACCCCAATAAGCGGTAAGAAGATTTCTGGTTGGGAAGGTTTTGAAATCTTGAAAACTCAAGGAAGAAAGACTTGGGAAAGTCTTAAAGAGTTGGGATTAGACTTTTGGTCGAGAAAAATTGAGTTTGGGTCGAAGGAACCTGACTTTTGGTCGAAGAAATGGACCTTGGGTCGGACAGATCGTACCACGGATGGTACCTTGGGTCGGACAGATAGTACCACGGATGGTACCTTGGGTCGGACAGATCGTACCGTGGATGACCCATCGTTCGAACCACATCATCCCTTGTTCGGAAGTCTGTCTCATGCATGGCAGTATGTATGTGTCGAATACCGGTAAGACACAGGCGGTAGTGGGACGTGTGTCAGCGTCAGAACCAACCGGGTGACAAACAGCAGTGTGGGTAGCATGTGTGTTGACAGCTGGGTCGGTGTGTAGGGTGAATGGCCGACCATTTTCCTTAAATTCCAGAACCTTGTCGTTAGGATTTTCTATAAATAGACCCACCCTTTGGTCAGATAGGATACACCAAAATCTTAGTTAAAGTGCTGCTGGGTCGTGATCGTATCACCCGTGGGTCGAGTTTTTCCAATCCGCGGGTTAAGTAGTGGTTTGAAGGTGTGATCCATCTGGGCAAGCTTAGGGCGTCGGTAAGCCTATTTTGGTTAGGTATTTCTAAGTTTTAGTTGATCCCTATGTAAGTATCTTTTCGTTTTAAGCATCAGGTGGTGCAAGGCACTCGAAGAGCTAAGCGGGACGTGTGGATCAACCTAGAAACTTCCAAACAAAATCTGTGAGTTTAGGGTAACGTGTGGTGATGAGTAGATCACACGTGGGTTGTTGTGAATACTTTTCCATGCTTGTGGTTGATTTGTGATTATATCAAGCTTGTGTGAGGTTCTTAGTAAATCGATTGTTTTTACTAAGTTAAAGCTTGATTTGTGAATGCTGTGATTGCATGATTGTTTTGTGGTTGTGAATGCATGAATAACTTGTATAGGATCACGGCTGTGGTGTGGTGTAACCTAGCCAGGATGTGATTAATACTTGTTATGTGTGAATGCATGTTTTACCTCGTATAGGATCACGACTAAGGCTTGAGAAGCATAGTCAGAGATGTGATTAATACTTGGTTGTGTTGTGTGTTAGAAGTTATTTGCATGTGATCATTAGATGCATGCATATTAATAACTTAATGAATGTGAGGCGGTAGATGTTCTCGGGCAAAAGTCGCGGGTAATGGCTGGGTGGCTATGGGATATCCTGCGCGGACCATGGATATGACTCTGGGTCGCAACCAGAGAACCATGGTAATGCATGACGATGCATTGAGGGTTCAAGAGGAACCAGGGGTGGTGTGCGGGCCTTTGTGGCCGGCCATCCCATATGAAAGTACCGAGAACGGCGACGGACCGCAAGGCCTTATTGAATGAGAGAGAACTTGCATTGCGTATAGACTTGGTGGTACTAATCAATTGAGTAATTACTTGTTTGTGCTTGCCTTGTCGTGATTGCATGTTAATTGATTGTGTTCTGATTAGTAATTTGGGGTTGGGATGGGAATGTTTTAACTGTTAGAATCCCGGACTCACTAAGTAATCTTAGATTACTTACAACCTCACTTTGTTTTGCAGGTGAACTTAGCGGGTAGACCTTGGGGGCACAGCTGGGACTTAGGAACATCAGCGGTAGTTTGCTTTGCCTCTTTGTAAAATTTGTATTTGACTTGTATCGTTTTGAGCTGATAACTCACGGCCGTATAGTTAACTCTTTTGAAATGTATTTCAAGCCTAAGTATTAATCTATTAAAGTATTTTGATATTACTTGGGTTTCATGTGATACAGGTCTAGTCCGAGCGAACCAACCATTTATTTAGATCCGGGTTGGCAAGCCTTGGGTCTTGATAAATGGGAAAGTATCCTAGGATAGTTGGACTCGAGGCTCTGGATTTGTTCGGGAGACTTAGGACTGACCGTCCAAGGATGCTGGGTTGTGATATCCGCGGTTGGTGGTATGGGATGCCGATCGGGGGTGTTACAACCTAGTTAAGGTGGTATCAGAGCATGGTTCTGTTCGTGCTCGTTTGAAACTTGGTTTTAATCGATTTTATCGAGTAACTATCGAGTCGCAAGGGGGCAAATAGGAAAAGCTGATAGTCCTATGCTATAGATTTAGTTGGGATGGGTTAGGACTTACCTTTCTTGGTGCAGATGCCTAACGAAGGAGCGAACTCTGAACACTCTGTGGGAAATGTGAATCCACCTAAGGAGGTGAACCCTCAGCCGGATCATATGGAGCATACGAGGGAATCACCAGCCCCACTTGAAGGAGCCAATATTGCTGCAGGGCAAGGACCCCCTGAGCAAGAGGAGTCGGCAAAGGTTAACCAGAGACCCGAGAGGGCTGGGGGAGTGGATGATCCAACTCGAAGGCTTATTTACGATATGTTGGATCAAATGAAGCAATAGCAGGCAACGAAAAACCCAAGGAACACGTCGGAGGCACGGGTAGATTATCTACAAATAGTGATGATAGTAAGGAATATGGGGATGAAGCCATTCTTGGGTGAGACTGATCCTTTTCTAGCGGATGCTTGGTTACACAACTTGGAAAAGAATTTTGCGGCTACTCGTTGTCCAGAAGACTACAAGAAAGATGTGGCGATACATTACTTGGAGAAAGATGCAAGTAACTGGTGGATTAGTTTAGAACCTAAGTATGGAGATTCAGCACCCACTTGGGTTGATTTTCGATACGAGTTCGAGAAGAAATACTTTCCATCAGAGGCTAAGGATCGACTTGAGATACAGTTCCTAGAACTGAAGCAAGGTACAAGGAGTGTTAGGGAATTTGAAGCAGAATTCACAAGACTTCGGCGTTACGTGCGCTATGGACAAGGGGATGAATAAGCTGTAATTCGAAAGTTTCTGAAAGGGATTAGGCCGGAAATAAAAAGTGGGCTGCAGGCGGTGGAATACAATAGCTTGTCGCAACTATTGGAACGGGTAGTTAACGTGGAAGAAGGAGTCAGAGAGGAACAAGAAGACATGTCCCAAGCGGTGGATTCTATTAAAATAGAAGCAGAAAGTCAAAAGGTTTCGAAAAGTTCTCAGTCATCGGGACATGGGAATTCTTAGGTGTTGAACAAACGGAGGAATCAAGGGAAGGATCGAGGTGTTAAAAGAAGCCGGGAAATGATAATGGATCATTCCGTAAAAGTGTGTTACGGCTGTGGGAAAACTGGGCATATCCAGAAGGATTGCTATTCGACGAACCAGAAAGGATTCTCGACACCATCCTATGTTATCTGTTTCTCTTGTGGAGAAAAGGGCATTATGCCTCCACTTGCTCAGGAAGGGACCCTGGTGCAATGGGAAAAGGGAGATCAGTAGTTGGATCGTCACCAAACTACCAAGGAGCGGAACCGCCCAAGAAGAAGCAAGCCGTTGGACGGATGTATAACCTAGAAATACAGAAAACTCCTAAACCTGCTGGCCTTGCAAAAGGTCCCATTTCAGGTATGTCGAGTTCTAATCACTCGATTGAATTGCATGATTGTATGAATTATGTGCTTGTTTGCTTGTGTGGTATTACTTGTTAAGTGATGCATATTGTGTGTGTTAGGAACGTTTCATGTGGGTGGTAATTCCACACATGTATTGTTCGACTCGGGGGCAACACATAGTTTTGTGACCCCTAAGGTGGCTTTAAAACTCAAAGGGGCCTTTAAGGAGAGGAAGGTAAGTGTTTTCGTAAAAACTCCCGGTAACAGAACCCTTAGAATTAGAAGTCAGTTGCTAGGTGTACCCGTAGCCATTCAGGAGGAAACCTTTTTGGCAAACCTGTTAGTCGTACCCTTGGAGAATTACGAGGTAATTCTAGGCATGGATTGGTTGTTAGAATATTGTGCTAAATTGGATTGTGGGCGTGGAAGAATCATACTCGAAAGGAAAGAGCAGCCTTCAATAGTTTACTATGGAATCAACCCTAGTACAATGGTAGAATGTGTAGCAGCTATAAGGGTAAAGAAGGTACTCGAGGCAGGAGAAGCTTACCTAGTAGCAATATCTTGCGTTGGGGAGGACTCCGGGTCAGAAGCAGGGATTGAAGCCATCCAGGTGGTTAAGGAATTTAGGGATGTTTTCCGTCCATTGGAAGGATTACCCCCACCTCGGAGCAATCCTTTTGATATAAATTTGGAGCCGAGTGCGGCACCAATCGCTAAAGCACCCTATCGCATGGCTCCAGCAGAGCTAGCAAAATTGAAAAAGCAATTGGAGGATTTGATGGAGAAAGGATTTCTAAGACCAAGCTCATCACCCTGGGGAGCTCCGGTATTATTTGTCAGGAAGAAAGATGGGAGCATGAGGTTATTCATAGATTATCGAGGAATCAACAACTTGACGATCAAGGATAAGTACCGCTGCCAAGAATCGATGAGTTATTGGACCAACTGCAGGGAGCAAGCTGGTTCTCAAAGATTGACTTGGCATTGGGATATCACCAGATCCCTATCCGAGAAAAGGACGTAATGAAAACTACCTTTCGGACCCGGTATGGACACTACGAGTTCGTAGTAATGCCGTTTGATCTTACAAATGCACCTGCCGCTTTCATGAGGTTGATGAATGAGGTATTCCAGGACTATCTAGATAAGTTTGTAATTATATTTATCGATGATATCTTGGTTTACTCCCGAACGGCGGAAGAACATGAAGTGCATTTGAAGAAAGTGCTGGAACGACTAAGGAACAAAGGTTGTTCGCAAAATTCAGCAAGTGTAGCTTTTGGAAGGAGGAGATTGGATTCTTGGGTCATCAAGTATCCAAAATAGGAGTGTCTGCTAACCCAGAAAAAGTCCAGGTTATTAAGGAGTGGCCACAGCCAACCACGGCCACTGAAGTAAGGAGTTTTCTTGGATTGGCTGGATATTACAGAAAGTTTGTTAAAGGGTTTTCATCAATTGCGAAGCCATTAACCAGACTTACCGGTAAAGGAGTAGCATTTGAGTGGGACGGAGAAGTAGACAAGGCCTTCAACCAGCTAAAGGAAGCCCTGACATCAGTACCCATCTTAGCTTTGCCAAAGCCCAACCACCCATATGTGGTATATACGGACGCATCACGAGTGGGTCTAGGATGTGTTCTAATGCAAGAAAGTAAGGTCATAGCTTATGCATCTCGACAGTTAAAGAAGCATGAGGAGAATTATCCTACTCATGACTTGGAGATGGCTGCAGTAGTTTTTGCACTTAGAATTTGGCGGTCATATCTTTATGGAGAGTCCATCCAAGTGTTCACAGATCACAAAAGCCTCAAGTATTTGTTCACGCAACCGGAACTAAATCTACGACAAAGAAGATGGATGGAATTCATGGCGGATTATGATTTAAAAATCATGTACCATCCAGGGAAAGCCAATGTAGTGGCGGATGCGTTAAGTCGAAGAAAAACGGATGTGAGCGTAGAGAAGGATTTGGAAGCATTGGCTAAGGAGTTAAAGGATTCGGCTAACAGCATTGGAAGGTGAAGCAAGTAAGCCTGTAGGACTTCAAGCAATACAGCAGGCAAATTTTGCTTTTACGAATTCGGGAAGCACAAAAGGAAGATCCAAGCTTACAGCCAATTATGAAGAACCAAAGAAAGAAGGACGGCCCGAACGCAAGTGGATACCATATGGCACCGGACAGGACATTACTTCTGCAAGGTAGAATAACTGTACCTAAAGGTCAAGAACTACGGGAGGAGATCCTGAAGACGGCACACCAGTCGATACTAAGCATTCATCTGGGAAGTACAAAGATGTATCGCGATA
This sequence comes from Pseudoturritis turrita, assembly GCA_900406555.1. Classification (NCBI taxonomy): domain Eukaryota; kingdom Viridiplantae; phylum Streptophyta; class Magnoliopsida; order Brassicales; family Brassicaceae; genus Pseudoturritis; species Pseudoturritis turrita. Next base: position 23,840 of record OVBL01000008.1, read on the forward strand.
TCCGGCGATACTATCATTGGCCAGGAATGAAGAAATTGGTGGCTGAATGGGTAGCTCGTTGTCCAACTTGTCAACAGATCAAGGTGGAACATCAGGTACCAGGAGGCCTACTTCAAAGCTTACCAGTCCCAGAATGGAAATGGGAAGCAGTTGCAATGGATTTCATCACAGGATTGCCAAGGGCACCCGGACGAGGTAATGACGCAATTTGGGTTGTGGTGGATAGGCTAACAAAGAGTGCACACTTTTTGCCAATTAAATTAACGGATAACGTGGAAACATTGGGAGAGTTATATTTGAATCAGATCGTTAAACTGCATGGAGTTCCGGCAAGTATTGTTTCAGATAGAGATCCAAGGTTCACTGCAGAATTTTGGAGAGCTCTTCAGCAAGCTTTGGGCACTCATCTATACATGAGTATGGCCTTCCATCCTGAGACCAACGGACAGACCGAACGAACCATAAGGACCTTGGAGGATATGTTGTGGATGTGCATTTTGGATTGGTCAGGCACTTGGGAACAATTTCTACCGTTGGCAGAGTTTTCTTACAACAATAGTTATCACTCCAGCATTGGCATGTCACCCTACGAAGCATTATATGGACGGCCATGTCGAACTCTAGCTTGTTGGCCAGAAGTTGGAGAACGGCAAATGTATGGATCCGAAATAGTCCAAGAAACCCTGGAGAAGATAGCAATGGCATGGGAGAATATGAAAGTGGCTTAAGATCGGCAAAAAAAGTACGCAGACAAAGGAAGAAGAGAGGTAATATTTGAGGAAGGAGACATGGTATACTTAAAAGTGGCGGCACAAAAGGGGAAGGATCGGTTTGGAAAAGTTGGAAAATTAGCAGTACGATTCATCGGGCCCTATCGAATAATTAAAAGAATAGGGGAGGTAGCGTATGAGTTGGAGTTGCCCACGGACATGAATTTACACCCCGTATTTCATGTATCTATGCTACGGAAGCATATTCGGGATCCAACTACACTCGAGCCGGAGCAAGTACCGGAACTGCGCACCAATTTGACATACCCAGAAGGACCTATCCGAATAGGAGAAAGACGTGTTATGAGATTGAAGAATCGACAGATTCCTCAAATTCAAGTCTTTTGGGGCAAGCAAAATCGGTTGGTGATTACTTGGGAAGACGAAGAGAAAATTAGAGGAAAGTACCCGGAGTTGTTCCAAGAAAATCCGCATACGGACCAGGCAGGTCCATCTCGGTTATAAGAATTCGGGACGAATTCTAATAAGGGGGGGAGCGTGTAGTGACCCCAATAAGCGGTAAGAAGATTTCTGGTTGGGAAGGTTTTGAAATCTTGAAAACTCAAGGAAGAAAAAGACTTGGGAAAGTCTTAAAGAGTTGGGATTAGAGTTTTGGTCGAGAAAAATTGAGTTTCGGTCGAAGGAACCTGACTTTTGGTCGAAGAAATGGACCTTGGATCGGACATATCGTACCACGGTTGGTACCTTGGGTCGGACATATCGTACCGTGGACGACCCATCGTTCGAACCACATCATCCCAGGTTCGGAAGTCTGTCTCATGCATGGCAGTATGTATGTGTCGAATACCGGTACGACACAGGCGGTAGTGGGACGTGTGTCAGTGTCAGAACCAACCGGGTGACAAACAGCAGTGTGGGCAGCATGTGTGTTGACAGCTGGGTCGGTGTATAGGGTGAATGGCCGATAATTTTCCTTAAATTCCGGAACCTTGTCATTAGGATTTTCTATAAATAGACCCACCCTTTGGTCAGATAGGATACACCAAAATCTTAGTTAAAGTGCTGCTGGGTCGTGATCGTATCACCCGTGGGTCGAGAAATTGCCACCCGTGGGTCGAGTTTTTCCAATCCGCGGGTTAAGTAGTGGTTTGAAGGTGTGATCCATCTAGGCAAACTTAGGGCGTCGATAAGCCTGTTTTGGTTAGGTACTTCTAAGTTTTAGTTGATCCCTATGTAAGTAACTTTTCGTTTTAAGCCTCAGGTGGTGCAAGGCACTCGAAGAGCTAAGCGGGACGTGTGGATCAACCTAGAAACTTCCAAACAAAATCTGTGAGTTTAGGGTAACGTGTGGTGATGAGTAGATCACACGTGGGTTGTTGTGAATACTTTTCCATGCTTGTGGTTGATTTGTGATTATGTCAAGCTTGTGTGAGGTTCTCAGTAAATCGATTGTTTTTACTAAGTTAAAGCTTGATTTGTGAATGATGTGATTGCATGATTGTTTTGTGGTTGTGAATGCATGAATAACTTGTATAGGATCACGGCTGTGGTGTGGTGTAACCTAGCCAGGATGTGATTAATACTTGTTATGTGTGAATGCATGTTTTACCTCGTATAGGATCACGACTAAGGCTTGAGAAGCATAGTCAGAGATGTGATTAATACTTGATTGTTTTGTGTGTTAGAAGTTATTTGCATATGATCATTAGATGCATGCATATTAATAACTTAATGAATGTGAGGCGGTAGACGTTCTCGGGGAAAAGTCGCGGGTAACGGCTGGGTGGCTATGGGATATCCTGCACGGACCATGGATGTGACTCTGGGTCACAACCAGAGAACCATGGTAATGCATGACGATGCATTGAGGGTTCAAGAGGAACCAGGGGTGGTGTGCGGGCCTTTGTGGCCGGCCATCCCATATGAAAGTACCGAGAACGGCGACGGACCGCAAGGCCTTATTGAATGAGAGAGAACTTGCATTGCATATAGACTTGGTGGTCGTAATCAATTGAGTGATTACTTGTTTGTGCTTGCCTTGTCGTGATTGCATGTTAATTGATTGTGTTCTGATTAGTAATTTGGGGTTGGGATGGGAATGTTTTAACTGTTAGAATCCCGGACTCACTAAGTAATCTTAGATTACTTACAACCTCACTTTGTTTTGCAGGTGAACTTAGCGGGTAGACCTTGGGGGCACAGCTGGGACTTAGGAACATCAGCGGTAGTTTGCTTTGCCTCTTTGTAAAATTTGTATTTGACTTGTATTGTTTTGAGCTGATAAGTCACGGCCGGATAGTTAATTCTTTTGAAATGTATTTCAAGCCTAAGTATTAATCTATGAAAGTATTTTGATATTACTTGGGTTTCATGTGATACAAGTCTAATCCGGGCGAACCAACCATTTATTTAGATTCGGGTTGGCAAGCCTTGGGTCTTGATAAATGGGAAAGTATCGTAGGATAATTGGACTCGAGGCTCTAGATTTGTTCTGGAGACTTAGGACTGACCGTCCAAGGATGATGGGTTGTGATATCCGCGGTTGGTTGTATGGGACGCCGATCAGGGGTGTTACAGTCGGTGTGTTACCTTCTCCTTGCGTTCCGGAAGCAAGGTTTGCTGGACTTCGATAGAGGGGTGGCAATCTACCATGGGTTCTCGGCGGGTTGAGCGGGGTTGTGAAATCTAGGGCTGTTGGGTTGAGACGCCTTCCGATGCGTCTTACCGGGTCCGGATCTAACCCCGCCCCTCGGGTTCGGCTCGTCGTTGCCAAGGCCTTCAGCTCGCCCGTCATCGTGCTGTTCAGCTTGTCTTGCTCCTGCGCCTTCTTGAGCAGCGTCTCCAGCATGGTTTTCATCTTCGCCAGTGTTACCAAAGCCTCCCTGGTGTTTTCGGGTTGGTTCGTCTGATCCTCCACGCCGGTGCTTCTTATATCAGCAACGTTCTCGTCTCCGTTGTTGGCCATCGTCTTCGGATCGGTGTTGCGGTGGCTTTTTGGTGTAAGAAAATTTATGTGCCCTCCTTCTAGCGCCAAATTGTGGGAGGGTAAATCCACACTAGTTGATTTTGTCGAAGGTTTGTTAAGAGGGATGAAATTTCTGAGTAAAAACCACGAACACGAAGTTCCAAAGATGGTGATTTATTAAGCTGTTTAGAAAACTTTCGTCTGAGAGCAAAAGTACAGAGTTTTGCTAAGTAAAATTTCGGATCCCTTTTTCAGAGGGTATACATGAGTATATATACAAGTTTAAGTCGGCTAGGTCAATATCTAAAGAGATAAAGAAGATTTCCTGATTCCTCGGGATTTCCTTTTAGCAAGGCCTGCTACCACCATGGGCTTTGATTCATGGGCTCGTTGTCTCGGCCCACATGTTCATTTGTTCAGCTCGGCCCAACTCCTTATCTTTAAGCTTTGGCTCGGATGAAAGTGGCTAAGCGGCTCGGATGATACCATGGTTCACGGCTCGAGTGATACCATGGTTCACGGTTCGGGTGACACCATGGTTCACGGCTCGGGTGACACCATGGTTCACGGCTCGGGTGACACCATGGTTCATGGTTCGGGTGACACCACGGTTCACGGCTCGAGTGACACCATTGTTCACGGCTCGTGTGACACGATGGTTCACGGTTCGGGTGACACCATGGTTCACTGCTCGGGTGACACCACAGTTCATGGTTCGGGTGACACCATGGTTCACAGCTCGAGTGACACCATGGTTCACGGCTCGGGTGACACAATGGTTCACGGCTCGGGTGACACCATGGTTCACTGTTGGGGTGACACCATGGTTCACGGCTTGGGTGACAACATGGTTCACGGCTCGGGTGACAACATGGTTCACGATTCCGGTGACACCATGGTTTACGGCTCGGGTGACACCATGGTTAACGGCTCGGGTGACACCATGGTTAATGGCTCGGGTCACACCATGGTTCACGGCTCGGGTGACACCATGGTTCACGGTTCGGGTGACACCATGGTTCACGGCTTGGGTGACAACATAGTTCACGGTTCGGGTGACACCATGGTTCACGGCTCGTACTATGGATCATGACACCCGATCCATTTGCTGTACCGTGGATTGGGGTACACGACCCAGCTTCTTCACCATGGGTTGTCACACCCGATCCATTTACTGTACGATGGATTGGGGTACACGACCCAGCTTGTTAACCGTGGGTGGTGACATCCGATCCGTTTGCTGTACCGTGGATCGGGGTACACGACCCAACTTCTTCACCGTGGATCGTGACACCCGATCCGATTGTTGTACAATGGATCGGGGTACACGACCCAGCTTGTTCACCGTGGGACGTGACACCCGATCCGTTTGCTGTACCATGGATTGGGGTACACGACCCAGCTTCTTCACCCTGGGTCGTGACACTCGATCCATTCTACTGTACCATGGGTCGTGAGACCCGATCCACTCTGTCGTACCGTGGGTCATGAAATCCGATCCACTCTGTCGTACCATGGGTTGTGACACCCGATCCACTCTGGTTCGTGACCCCGATCTATTCTGCCGTACCGTGGGTCAAGACACCGATCTACTCTGCCGTACCGTGGGCCGTGACACCCGATCCACTCTGTCGTACCATGGATCGGGGATGCGCTGGCCAAAATTGATACATCTCCACGATCCGTCAAAACCAATAAAAATCACTTATGCTTCGAGGGGTGTAATGGCCCGACGATATTCATGGACCACCGCATAGACGGGTACGATGATGAAATTGAGGAGAGCACTTCGGTTGGTTGGTGAATCATTAGCGCGTGGCATTGACATTTCTCGCATTTGGCTGAAAACTCCTTGCAGTCTTTGATCATCATTGGCCAATAATAACCGTGACGTTTAACTTTTATTGCTAGTGTTCTCCCTCCTGAATGATTGCCGCATGAACCGTTGTGAACTTCTTCCATGATCTTCCTTGCGTCCTTTCCTTCTACGTAACTTAACAATTGTCCTGAGAATCTCCACTTAGAGACATTTCCATCGAGTAAACGTAACGAGCCACCTGGGCTCGAAGCTTATGAACCGCCCACTTTTTGGTTGGTAAGATCCTGTCGTATAAATTCTCTGATTGCATCGAGCCACTTCTTGTCGGAGCCATATTCTGCTTTATCGTTGATCTCGCTTGCTTCTTCATCAGGTTATGATTCGACGATACGGTCGTCGTTGCTTTCGATGATTGTCGACTCTTCGAGAATGTCCTCTTCCATTGGAGCAATATCGAGTTCGGTGGATGGCGGGTTTACCGGTCCTTCCTGCATTTCAGTTATCTCCGCCTGCCCGATTGTGACTTCTCTTGCTTGCTTAGCTGCTTTCGAACGAGTTATGGTATTCACTGTGTCGGAAAAAATTGATGCTTAGGTGCTGGATGAATTCTACCGGGATAATTCTCTTAAGATCCGGATCAGAAGTCGATGCAAGGGCTGCAAGTGCATTGGCCAAAGTGTTATCTCCTTGTCGGATGCGTGTTAGTACAAATTCTTTGAATCGTGCAGCCAATTCCTTGACGATCTTTAGGTAAACTTCCATTTGATCATCCTTTGCTGTGTACTCGCCACTAAATTGATTTGCGACCAAGTGGAAGTCGCAGAATACGTGAAGTTGCTCGATCTTCAGGCCACCAGCGAGTTTCATTCCGGCGATGAGCACTTCATACTCTGCTTCATTATTGGATGCGCGAAAATCCAAGCGAAATGATTGTTCCATAATTTCACCGGTTGGAGAGGTTAGACGTACCCCTACTCCCGATCCGTTTTTGGAGGATGAGCCATCGATGTGAAGCTTCCAAGGCGGGTTCTGTGTTTCATCGTCGATGCTTTCTTCAGGGAGTTCGATCAGGAAATCAGCCAGGACTTGAGATTTTGCACACGTGCGTCCGCGATATTCGATGTCGTATTCACTCAGCTTAATTGCTAATTTTGCTAACCTTCCTGATTGACTCGGGCTGTGCAAAACGGATCTTAACGGGGAGGTAAACAGGACCACGATTGAGTGCGACTGGAAGTAAGGCCTCAGTTTTCTTGCGGACATTATGACAGATAGTGCTAATTTTTCCATTTGCGGGTACCTCATTTTGGCGTCTGTAAGGGTTTTGCTGACGTAAAACATTGGCTTCTGTTCACCGTGCTTGTTTCGAATCAACATGCCACTTACTGCTACGGCGGAGATCACGGTGTACAGAAAAAGCGGCTCTCCTGTTACTGGTTTTGCGAGAACTGGAGGGGTAGCCAGGTAAGTCTTCAGCTGTTGAAAAGCCTCTTCGCATTTTTCAGTTCACTCAAACTTCTTGTTCCCCCGCAATGTATCGTAGAACTGCAGACATTTGTCAGTGGATCGTGAGATGAATCTGTTAAGTGCAGCTACCCTCCCGGTAAGTATTTGTACTTCCCTTTTCATCTTCGGCAAAGTCATATGGATAAGCGCATCAATTTGCTTAGTGTTTGCTTCAATGCCATGGTTAGTAACTAAGTATCGGAGGAATTCTCTTGATGTGACCGCGAATCTGCATTTGGTTGGATTTAACTTCATGTTGTGAAAGTTCAGCTGTGAGAAGCATTCCTCGAGATGAGCCACGTGATCTTGGTCTCTTAGTGATTTCACCAGCATATCGTCTATATAAACCTCCATTGTTTTTCCGAGTTGATCAGCGAACATCTTGTTCACCAGCCGCTGATATGTTGCTCCGGCATTTTTCAGGCCGAACGGCATTATCTTGTAGCAGTATATTCCACGATCTGTAATAAAAGCTATTTTCTCCCGATCGTCAGGGTTCATCAGGATCTGGTTGTAACCCGAGAAGGCATCCATGAATGAGAGGAGTGTGTTCCCTGCTGTTGCTTCGACTAGGCGATCGATGTGTGGAAGGGGGAAGCTATCTTTTGGACAAGCTTTATTCAGGTCGGTGAAATCCACGCATACGCGCCATTTTCCATTCTTCTTCTTGACCACCACCGGGTTAGCTAGCCAGTATGGGTACTTCACCTTAGTTATTGAATCGACACACAGGAGTCTATCTACTTCATCATTGACTGCTTTGGCTCTGTCTGGCCCAAGCTTTCTCTTTTCCTGCTTCACTGGTTTGAACATTGGATCAACATTCAGTTCGTGGCTTGTTATGCCGATATCGATGTCGGACATGTCCTCTGCTGCCCACGCAAAAGTGTTCACATTCTTTTTCGAGAACGAAACGAGTTCTTCCTTAATTTTTCCATCGAGCATTGCTCCAATCTCCATGCATCGCTCCGGATGTTCATTGTCGATGCAAACTGTTATTACAGGATCGCATGTTGGCTTAGTTACTTCTTCTTCGTGATCCTCCGCAATTTGTAATTGCTATAAAAGTTTGGAAAGCTCTTTGACCGGCTTTCGGTCTGTCTTCATTTTCTTGTCCTTTGAATTTTCCACCGGATCAGTGACCGGATTTCTGAGCTTGTCTGTGGTTAGGAAGCAGACGCGAGACTCGTTTTGTTCCCACAAATTTTTTTTACTCCGTTTGGGGTAGGAAACTTCAAGCAGAGTTGATATGTCGAAACTGCAGCGCACATATAATTCAACCTGGGGTTCCCATAATGACATTGTAGATTGCTGGGTGATCAGCTACAGAGAATTCGACGATTTTTGTCTCCTCACCAGCTCGCTCAGGAAGTTTGATCGTCCCTACAATCATTGTAGTTTCCCCGGAAAATCCAGTCAATGGCTTCGGGGTTGACACTATTTCGAATAGATCGACATTCATTCTTCTGAGTGTCGTGAGGAAGATTACATCCACAGTGCTTCCAGTGTCAACCAATACGCGGGCTACTTCACAATCATTCACAATTAATTTGATTACCAGAGGATCGTCGTGCGGCTTGTCGATTCTGATTGTCTCCCTTTCTTCGAATGAGATCACGTCGTTCGGAAACTTTGAGGGTTTAGACCAGTTGATGCTGACGTCTGCCCATCACTGGAATGCTTTGATCGATGAGACAGTATCCGAACAATAATGAGATCCTCCCATTATCATGTTTATTCTCCTTTTCGATCCGGAGGGTGGTGCCTCATCATCCCGTCTATCACGCTTGGAATGATCTTACTTTGTCTGGTCGGGTTTGTAAGTGTTCACATCCATCTGGAAATCCTTAAGGCTGGTGTTTCCTCCAAGTTCGCCATCTGCTAACTTTTTGGCAAGTTGCAGGCCAAGGATGCGATAGTTTTCGGTGGAATGTCCATGATGTGATGGTGCTCGCAGTAAGCCGTTTCGTCATAAGAATTATCACTTTTGGTCCATGTGCTCCACGAACCTCTTTTGCGACCTCGGCCTTTTCCTCGACCGTACCCAGGGTGTCGATTTGATAATTATGAGCTCCGCGAAAGCCTCCCTCGTGCTGAACATAGCCGGGACTTTGGTTGTTTCTCTTGCTGTTCGAAGAATTAAAAGCCTGGGGAGGATGGCTTGGTGGTTTTGCCTTTCCGTACTTCTCGGTGAGGATCTTCATCTCCTCTTCTTCAGTTATGAAATCTGCAGCTCAGTGCATCGCATCTTGTATCGTTGTGGGGGCGTTCAGTGCGATCTCCTTCTAAAAATCAGAATTAAACCAAAGTGCTCGTTTTAAGGCTAGCAGGGCCGCCTTAACGCTCAAGCCTTCTACTTTGGACATGACCGCTTTGAATCTTCCGACGAAACTTCGGAGTGTTTCGGTCTGCCCCTAAGCCAGGGTCCACATGTCGGTATCTGAAGTTCCAGGTCCATGAATATGGAGTAATGCTTCAGGAACGCTGCAGACAGCTGGTTGTAGTTATCGATGGAGTTTCTCTCGAGCCTCAAAAACCACTAGAGTGCCGGACCTTTAAGGTGTTCCACAAAAATGAGGCATTGCCCGACATCTCTGTCATTTTCTTTGAAGTTAAAGCGACCCATGGCTATGGCAAAAGCCGTTAGATGCTCCCTTGGGTCGGTTTTTCCTTCGTAAATCGGAACCTTCATCTTCCCTGAGTCAGGAATTCTCGCACTGGTGATCCGTGCCGTGAACAGAGTGTTCTGTGCTTCCTCCAAAATGCGATCTATTTCGGGCACCTTGCTTGTTGCTTTGTGCATCATGGATCAGACCGCCTTTATGTCAGCGGCTGCTCGGTCCATATCCACGCGCATTGCAGCCATCTTCTCATTCTGGGCTCAGATCCCTGCTCTTCGCTCTCCATCGATATGTGCTTGCTCGGCCCAGAGGATGTTCTCTTCCTCCTCGGTTAGCTCTTGATCTCCTTCTGGATGGCTTAGCACCTTTCGGTTCGGGTTTGGCCAGCTGCTGGGAGGTCGGGGTCATCGCGACTCTCCGTGTTGCGCTCCACTTGATTCTTCTCTTCTAGATTGATGATTGCGGCCAGCTCGTCCTCCCTTGGTGCATCGCCTGGTCCTTGCACTTCGGAGGTCAGATTTACTGAGTTTTGATGGAGCGGCGGCAATCTTCCATGGGTTCTCAGCATGTCGAGAGGGTCGAGAAATCTAGGGCTATTGGGATAAGGCGCCTGACGCCACGTCTGATCGGGTTTGCGATCCTGTTACTGGCTCGGGTCTCCGTCGCCAGGGCTTCCAACTTTTGTGTCATCGTGCCGTTCAGCTTGTCCTGCTCGTCGGCCTTTTTGAGAAGCCTCTCCAACATATTCTTCATCTCCGTGAGTGTTGATGAAGCCTCCTCGGCATTTTTAGGTCGGTTTGTCTGATCCTCCATGCCGGTGTTTCTGGTGTCAGCAGTGTCTTGCTCTCCGTTGTTGGCCATCGTCCTTCGGATCGGTTTTGCGGTGGTTTTTGGTGTAAGAAATTTTCAAAATTCCCCTCAGAAGACGCCAAATTGTGGGAGTGTAAATCCACACCAATTGAATTTGTCAAGACTTTTAGAGGGATCTGAAACTTCTGAGTAACAACCACGAACGTGAAGATCCAAAGATGGTTATTTTATAAGCTGTTTTGAAAGCTTTTCGTATGAGAGCAAAAGTACAGAGTTTTTGCTAGGTAAAAATTGCGGATCCCCCTTTTTAGAGGGTGTACATGAGTATATATATATAAGTCAAAGTCGGCTAGGACGACTCCTAAAACAATAAGGAAGCTTTCCTATTTTTTCGCTCCCTTCTTTTCTTTATGTCTATCTTCCTTCTTCTCCTTCGAATATTTTTGAGTCAGTTTTCCATGATGGGCTTTAGCTCATTGCTCCGACTTATATGTTTGATGGGCCGTTCGGTTCTAGTCTTAAGCCTTACAGGTTGGGTAACCATGGGCCTCACTCCGGTTCATCGCATCGATCCATGTTCTTCTTTGATACGTCGGCTCGGGTGGCTTCATGCATCACGGCTCGGGTGGCGTTGCTTCACGGCTCGGGTGGCATCGTTTCATGGCTCGGGTGGCGTTGCTTCACGGCTCGGGTATTATCTCTTCACGGCTCGGGTGGCGTTGCTTCACGGCTCGGGTGTCATCTCTTCAAGGCTCGGGTGGCGTTGCTTCACGGCTTGGGTGTCATCTCTTCACGGCTCGGGTGGCATCGCTTCGCGGCTCGGGTGGTTTTCGTGTGACACCCGAACCATTTTAGTTATGACACCCGAACCATTTTAGTTATGACACCCGAACCACTTTCGGTGTGACACCTGAACCGTTTTCGGTGTGATACCCGAACCACTTTCGGGATGACACCCAAACCGTTTTCGGTTTGACACCCGAACCACTTTCGGGATGACACCCGAACCTTTTTCGGTGTGATACCCGAACCGTTTGAGTTTGGCTCGGGTGTTTGCGACACTTAGTTGACACCGAGTCATTTTTATACCTTTTCTCGTCCATTAACTTCAGGTGGGTGAAAATAACTCCAACAGTTAGCCCCCCAGCTCGTCAGTTTCTATGCTGAAATTGTCGAGATAAAGAGTGTTCTGAAGTTAAAATGCCGAGTCGTTAAAGTGTTTTGGTTAAGTCCCCTAGCCGTTTTATTTTTTTCTATGCCACCGAGCAGTTATGTCAAGAATTTGGCTCGGGGTTTGCCGTATAGAACAAATTCTACTCGGGAGCCTCCACAGACTTTGGCATACTTTTCTCGGGGAATCTAAAGGTTTCTGCTGATTTCTGAGGCGTATGACGTCACTCCTTGCCTATATAAACTGTGATGCCTCCCAATCTTTCACAACTTCATTTCTCCGAAAAATTCTCCAAAACAGGTAGCCTCTCTCTCCTTTCTCTCTCTAATTTTTGCTTAAGTTGTTTTTAGCTAGGGCCTCCGTTATTCCTCCTTCGCCGCCGACCCGTTTGAGTTTCCCGATCCATCTTCAAATAGCTCTGCCGCCGTTCTTGAGTTTTCCAGTGATTTGTTTGAGGATTTGGATCTGACTTTTAATTTATTTATATGATTTTGATATGTTCTTTAATCCTTAGAAGGCTTCGATCCATCCCGATAAGCTGTTGAGAACCCCGATCTGTTTTTAGATTCTTCGAAGATTTAGATCCTTTCTCCTAAGCTGTTAGGGATCCCGATCCGCCAAACCCAAAGGATGTCTTAGTTGTCTGCGTCTACGTCACCCGAGCCGTACGCCAGGTTATTCGATAGTCCATGCCAGTCTTCATTTCCCAAACCGTCTTTCTCCGCCGATCCGTTAAATGCTCGAAGTTGTAGCCGAGCAGATTTATCTGGTGCGAACATTTTAGAGGATTTGGATGATTCAAACGGTTCGAGAGTAGGACCTTCCACTCTTGGTAGGAAAATCGTGTTCTCCGAATCCTCAAGAGCCGACAGTAATGCCGGAAATCCTTTGGAATTTGAAGTCTCCCACCTTCATGATTCTCCTTTTGACAAGACGGCAAATCCTTTTGTGGACACACTGGATCCCGAGCAGGTGAAATTGGAACCAGAGGATTGGTTCTACGATCCTGTTGTGGCTAGACAAGAGTTAGAACGTCTGGTTGGACCTATCCAATGAGCCCCAAGGAAGAGGAAAGCTAAGAAGCGACCCGATCCATCCGGTTCAACTCTCTCTACTTCACAGTTGTTGACAGCCCTTAGGCAGAGATTTAATATCTCGAAAAAAATTGAATTCGTTCTTCCCTCAACGACGGAGCGAGCCAACAAACCTCCCCCCCCCCCCCGATAACGAAATTGAATTCGTTAAATTTGCATGATATGACTTCGAGATGAAAGTTAACACTCCCATCTATCTTTTGGTACAATTTGTGCTTGATTCAACGGTAGGAAGGTCTTCGTCTGCTGCAAAACTTTTGATGCTCGAAAGCTGTCAAATCTCCAAAATACTTCTCCAAATTACTCCAAATTTCCTGTAAAGACTATGAGAACTACAAAAACACTAAAATCAGCAATATAATGCCCAAACCAAATAGTTTTTTTTAATTAAAATTCTATAAAAACGTACTAAAACCGATAAAATATGAGGTATATCAGTTAGCAAAGAAGAAGAAGATGCTACATAATAGATAATTGGCCACAAATTTCCCCGTAATTTCTTTTTGCCATATTGAATATATTCACTGACTTATCGTAAGCAATTTCACGTATAAAATAGCTGACACATATAATTTTTGGTCATTTGTGGCCATACTTATGGCCATCTGTGCCTATAAGTGACATACTTTTTTTATGTTCCAATACATGCGAGATGCAAGGCCACATAACTTTTGTGGGCAAATCAAGATATAATACATAGTAATAACATGGCAAGTCCATAGATATGCTGAACTTTTGCCACAATTTATGTCGTGTCCATACCATTGCCTGACTATGATATATTTGTGGCTAAGTCTTTTCTCATTGCTAGACAAAGATTGCATATGTACGAAAATAGCCACATCGCAACCACATATTACGCCAAAAAAAAACAGTCGCCAAAATGTTGCTAATATCTGGTAAGTTTAAGCGACAAAAATATGTGGATAAAAATGTGGCTATGCGACAACATTCGTCTAATGAGTTTAGGCTTTTGTATTATGAGAAATTAGGTTTTTCTCCGCAGTTGCTTCTATGTTAGCAGGCGTGGGAGTAATTAGAAGAGCATTTTGAGCAATTCTTGTTCTTTTTCTCCCTTCGAAAATTTGCACGAGGACATTCTTTAACATGATGTTTCATTGACTTTGAATAAATGATGGTATGACTGATTTTCTTATAGTGGCACCGAATAAAGACTTTTATCCTTAAAATTTCACCTGATTCGAATTAAACAGTTATCCCTTCTGATAATGGCTTCCTAGGGTGAATTACTATATAAAAATTCGACCTCAATGTTTGTCATGGTTATAGTTGAAATGTGAAAGAAAAAAATAGATTTCTACCAAATCACTATGTGCTCTAAGACCTCTTAGGAGAAAAAATCGGTGAGTCACATGCATGACGGAATTTCAACCATATCAAAACTGTTGTTGGCTCTGGTTTTATGGGATATGAAACCATGTGAACAAGGCTACAAACATAATTTACCCATACTCTTTAGCTCAATATGCTATAAGAAAATTAAAACAAATATCCCTAAACATCCATAGTAATCTACTAGCTATTATCAAGATACTTTAATTCTAGTTAAACATTCCAAGTGAATCAGTGTCTATAGTTGAATTCTTTAATTTTATGGTATTGTGGAGGGGCATTTAATGATACGTGTAGCAGGAAGTGTAAGGAGTGAAATAAGACAAGACTGTAACAGGATAGCTTTGACACCAAGTTAATGTGTGTTTTGGGCTGCGAAGGTTTCTGAGAACAATCTTAACAGAACTGAAGTAACCGGATAACAGGAAGATACAAGATCACCACAACTCGTAAAGCCGAAGCACCGGAGCTGATAAAGAAACCTGCTGAGCTAGCACCACTCCTGGATAAAGTGCCACCACCAGAAGATAAAGACGCTCAAATCCGCCACCAATGACTCTTCCAAAACCAGAGGATAAAAGAAAAGACCTAAACATATCAAAAGGGGTCACAGAGACTCTCCAAATTCTTAAACTCGTTTTCTGATTTTTATTGATGAATAAGAGCCTCAATATATAGAGGAAATTCAATAAAAATGTTCATAAATGATGCTCTTCATGCAGAACACCTAGAAGATTTAAATTCAAACTCTAATCTGCATATAAGAGAGAGAAAAAACCTTAAATAAATGCAGTCTTGACCATGGATGAAAACGACTCTTTCTTAGCTTGTTTGGGCCTGAAAATACTCCAATAAGTTTTTCTTCATCAAATCCAGCCCAAGAGATTTTTTTCCATGTTTTAGTTACTAGGTTGGGCCAAAATCAACAAAGTGGCAGCCAGCCCGTTCTTCTTTTCAAGACCTTGTGTTGCTTCTTTGTCTTGCACGTCTGCTCCCGCATCGTTCCCTCCGGGGTCAAGAGGAGTTTTCCTCAAATCCAGCAACTCTTCATCCTCAAAGTATGGAGAAAGATCTCCCACGTTGAAAGTAGCTGAAACTCCATAATCACCTGGAAGTTCAAGTTTATAAGCATTTTCACCAAACTTTTCAAGTACCTTGAATGGACCTTCTGATCTCGGCATAAGCTTTGACTTGCGCTTGCTTGGAAACCTCTTTTCTCAAATGCAACCAGAACAGATCACCAGGCTAAAGGACTTAGCACGACAATTATTTATTGCTTTCTTCTTGTACGTCTCATTCGCCTTCTCAATCTCAGCCCAAACATTCTCATGCAGCTTCTTCATTATCTTAACCCTTTCTGCTGCTTCATAGTTTGCTTTGAACTCACAAGGCAATGGAATCAGATCAATAGTAGTAAGAGGATTCAGACCATACACTACCTCAAAAGGGGAATACCTTTTAGTGTAACTCGTCGATCTATTGTAAGCAAACTCCACCTGAGCCAACTTCAGATCCCATTCCTTTAAATTCTTCTTAATCAAACCCCTCAAAAGTGTAGCCCAAGTTCTGTTTGTTACCTTCGTTTGGCCATCATTTTGTGGATGACAAGAAGTACTAAAGAGCAGCTTAGTACCAAGTAACCTCCACAAAGGTTTCTAAAAATAGCTCATAAACTTTGAATCACGATCAGAAACAATGGTCTTTGGAACGCCATGAAGACGCACAACCTCCTTAAAGTACAAATCAGCAACCTGACTTGCATCATCCGTCTTGTGAGAATGTATAAAATGTGCCATTTTACTGAACCGATCAACCACAACCGTGATAGAATCCTTTCCTCTTTCTGTTCTTGGCAGTCCAACAATGAAATCCATGCTCACATCATCCCAAGGTTGTGTAGGAACATGCAAAGGAGTGTAAAGTCCAGGTTGGAAATGACTTTTTATCCTTTGACAAGTGTCACACCTCTCCACAATAGTATGAACATCATTTGCCATCTTCGGCCAAAAGAAGTGCTCCTACAGCATGTCCAATGTTTTATAGATTCCAAAATGACCAGATAAACCTCAACCATGTGCCTCACAAATCAATAACTCCCTTATAGAACTCTTAGGAACACACAGCTTGTTTCCTTTGAAAAGAAATCCATCTTGTAGCTGGTACTGATTTGAAACTCTCTTATTGCACTCATTATAGACTTGTGTAAAGTCTAGATCTCCATCATATAGTTCCTTCATCATCTCAAATTCCATAATCTGAGAATCAAGAATAGAGATCAAATCATACCTCCTTGAGAGTGCATCTGCCACCACATTCACTTTTCCAGCTTTGTACTTTGACACAAATGAGAAAGATTGTAGGAACTACACCCATTTAGCATGTCTACTGCTGAGCTGGTGTTGATTGTTGATGTACTTCAATGCCTCATGATCAGAATGGAGAACAAACTGTCCTGGTCTCAGTAATGTTTCCAATGACTAAGAGCTCTCACAATCGCATAAAACTCCTTATCATACGTTGAGTAGTTCTTTCTAGCTCCCGTAAGATTCTTACTAAAATAAGTAATAGGACGTTTCTCCTGGACAAGAACAACTCATATTCCTACTCCACTTGCGTCACATTCCACTCAAACACTTGATTAAAATCTGGAAGTGCCAAAATAGGTGCTTCACACAGTTTCTGCTTCACAACTTCAAACACCTTTTGTGCAGCCACGCTCCTTTCAAACTTATCTTTCTTCAAGCACTCAGTTATTGGAGCCATGATAGTATTGAAATTCTGCATAAACCTTCTATAGAAAGAAGCAAGACCATGAAAGCTTCTCACATCAGATTGCATAGTTGGAACTGGCCAACTCTTTGTTGCTTCCACTTTGCTTTCATCCACTGAAATTCCATCTCCAGAAACGATATATCCAAGAAACACAACACTAGAAGTAAAGAATGAACACTTCTCAGGCTTAGCATAGAGTTGGTTTCTTCGCAATACCTCAAAAACCTCTCGAATGTGCTGTGAATGATCTTCTTCGTTCTTGCTGTACACCAGTCTATCATCAAATTAAACTACCACAAACTTCCCAGTAAAGTTACGTAGTACCTGATTCATCAGCCTCATGAATGTCCTAGGTGCATTAGACAAACCAAATGGCATGACTAATCATTCAAACAACCTATTCTTCATTTTGAATGCAGTCTTCCATTCATCTTCTTCCTTCATTCTGATCTAGTGATAACCACTTCTTAGATCAATCTTCGAAAACACCTTTGATCCATTAAGCTCATCCAACATATCATTTAATCTTGTAATAGGATAATGATACTTGATTGTTATCTTGTTGATAGCTCGACTGTCCACACACATCCTCATTGAGCCATCCTTCTTTGGAACAAGTAGAGCTGGAACAGAACAAGGGCTCATGCTTTCTTCACATAACCTCTAGCAATCAGCTCCTGAACTTGTCTTTGCAATTCCTTAGCTTCCTCCGGGTTACACCTATAAGCTGGTTGATTTGGTAGAGGTGCACCAGGCAGCAAATCAATTTTGTGCTCAATACCTCTAATAGGAGGTAAACCAGGTGGTAAATCTTCAGGGAACACATCGATGTACTCTTTTATCAACTTTTGCATCATTGGATGTGTACTCATCACTTCTACACCCTCACTCTTCTCAACCACCAGTAGCACAAAAACCTCCTTACTCTCATCAAGCTTCCTCACAATCTGTGATTCTCCCAAGAAAAGACTTTCCCTACAGCTCTTTTCTGGTTCTATTTTGTTTAATAGATTAGGTACCAATGGTGCCAATGTAATATGTGTCTTAACCTTGTAAAAGGAATAAGTGTTCTTGTACCCATCATGCATAGCTCTCCTATCAAACTTCCAAGGCCTCCCAAGTAACAAATGACAAGCATCCATTGGAACTACATCGCAGAGCACCTTATCTTGATAGTTCTTTCCAATAGAAAATGAAATCAGAACTTGTTTTGATACCTGCAGTTTGCTGTCATTCAACCACTTCAGCTTGTATGGTTGATTATGCTTTGTAGTAGGCAAACTCAGCTTGTCCACGAGAGTACTTGACACCACATTCGCACAACTCCCACTGTCAATGATCATATTGTAAATCTTCCCTTGAACTATGCAACGAGACTGAAATATATTCCCTCGTTGTGCTTCTTCTAGAATAGGAATAGAATGCAAGGCCCTCCAAATCACCAACAATTCTCAATGATCAGGTTGTTCAATGATCTCTTCATCTTCATCTTGAACTTTCTGATCCACCGCTGCCGAATTAAGAGATTCTTGCTTCATCTCTTCTTCAATCTCTTGAATTTCTTAAATCGTCATAGCTCTTCGATTAGGACACTCAACCTGGAAATGCCCAAAACCTTGACACTTAAAGCACTTCTTCTTCACATTAAGGTATGTAGGTGCTGTTGTAGACTTCAGATCCAACCTCTTGCTGCTACTCCTCGTCTCCCCTTTCACAGCTACTTTTGGATTAAAAGAAGAACCAGAATTGTAAGATCTGGTGTATGGCTTCTTTCCACTCTTAACCTGCTTCTCCACCTTGATAGTAAGCTTCTTAACATCATCAAGAGTCCAGAAAAGATGCATCTCCACCTTAGATGCAATCTCCTCATTCAAACCATGCACAAAGCGCATAATGGTCCTTTCTTGTGGCTCTTGAACATCACACCTCAACTGCAGAAGATCAAACTCCCTTGTATACTCTTCGACAGTGCGCTTCTCTTGTTGTAAGTGTGTAAGCTTCAGGTACTGATCTTGTTTATAATCATCAGGTAAGAATCTCCTCTTCATAAGCCTCTTTAGTTTCTCCCAAGACCTAATATGAGTCTTGCCTTCTCTAACACGCTGAGACTTAAGAGTATCCCACCAAAGGCTAACATAACCTTTAAACTTCAAGGTAGCCACCTTAAACTTCTTCTCATCATCGTAGGTATTGTATTCAAACGCCCTCTCCATTGATCTCAACCAATCAAGAAAGTCATTTGTATTCAGATTACCTTCAAAATCAGGGAAATCCACTTTGAAGTCTTCTTCTCTACGATGTTGTTGCTGTTGTGGACGGTTGTCTCTTCTCCTTATCCCACGTTCCATAACAATACTAGGATCAATATCAGATCCATGAGAAGAACCTCCACTTTCTTCAGAAGATGATATATCTTCCACGACTCTTCGTCTCCTTGGCTGCTCTTGCATATTCATATCATTAAAGGTCTGAACCATCTGTTGCATCTGCTGCTTTAAGATCCGCCATCTCTCTGGTAATACGCTCAGCATACGCTTGGTCGAGAGTCAATCCTCTAGGAAGATCCATCAAAAACGTTTTGCACAAAGAGGATAACGAAAATCTTCACTCCAGCAAACTGGACAGCTCTGATACCACTTTGATGCGTGTAACAGGAAGCGTAAGGAGTGAAATAAGATGAGACTGTAACAGGACAGCTTTGACACCAATTTAATGTGTGTTTTGGGCTGCGAAGGTTCCTGAGAACAATCTGAACATAATTGAAGTAACCGGATCACCACAACTCGTAAAGCCGAAGCACCGAAGCTGGTAAAGAAACCCGCTGAGCTAGCACCACTCGTGGATAAAGTTGACACCACCAGAAGATAAAGACGCTCAAATCCACCACCAATGGCTCTTCCAAAACCTGAGGATAAAGAAAAAGATCTAAACAAATCAAAATGGGTTACAAAGACTCTCCAAATTCTAAAACTCGTTTTCTGATTTTTATTGATGAATAAGAGCCTCAATATATAGAGGAAATTCAATAAAAACGTTCATAAATGATGCTCTATGTGCAGAACACATAGAATATTTAAATTCAAACTCTAATCTGCATGTAAGAGAGAGAAACAGCCTTAAATAAATGCAGTCTTGACCATGGATGGAAATGATTCTTCCTTTGCTTGTTTGGACCTGAAAACACTCCAATAAGTTTCTCTTCATCAAATCCAGTCCAAGAGATTGTTGTCCACGTTTTAGTTATTAGGCTGGACCAAAATCAACAAAGTGACAGCCAGTCCGTTTTTCTTTTCAAGACCTTGTGTTACTTTTTTGTCTTGTACGTCTGCTCTCACATCACTTAAGTTGTTAGTCTTTGTAAAATACCCTTTGTTTTGTTTTTAGGTGTCTAAACATTGATTTAGCCAAGTTGTTCTGATAATTCAAACTAATATTTTATTATTACATATTGTTATTACATGGCAGAATCAACAAAACAGATGCAATAACTCAACCTTTAGAAAGGATAATTAGATCTCGAGTTTAAAGAACAGCTTGGAAAAAAAAGGCAATCACATGCACGAGACTCATGTCATAGGGTCTTGGACTTCAGAGAAAGGACAAGCCACTAGGTAGTTGGGAGGCTTCTCAAAACAGCCTAGCATTTTTAAGTAAATACTTTTTAGAAGTTAACCTTTAAAAAAACAAACAGAGTCCAAACTAGAAGGCAATAGCTTTTACACCCGAAAAATAGTCGTCTGGATATTCTATAAAGAAACAGGAGAGGAAAAAGAAAAAGAAAAAGAAAATGAGAACGATTCTTTGCAAGTGGGGTTGCTCTTGAATGCTAGTCAGTTTCTTTTCTCACATGAACACTCTCACTTTGGCTCAAAGGTCGGCGAAATATAAAATTTATTTGTAAGAAAATTATTAAATAAATTGGGCTAATAATTACTCGAAAATGCATTAATGAATTTCCAAATTTTTAAATATTAGTATCACTTAAGGTTGAGAACTTGACATTGTTGCGATCAGACAAAATAATGGGATCGACAGAACCCAAAATAAATTAAATGGCTTGGTGGTTGGATGTGTTTAGTTTCAAGCCGACGCAACTCTTTTTGTTGACTTATTTATCACAAATATAGAGTGTATATATACATATATCCAAATTTCACAAAATTTTGTCAACAAGGTTAACTTAATTTTGAAACCATTTTGGAGGAGAAAACAATAAATTAAGCAAAAACTATTGAAATTTTTTTTAAAAATATATATCACTAAAATAATTTTTTTTTCCAAACCTACCACCATCATTAATTTTTTTTCAAAAATACTACTAAAATTTTATTTTTCGAAAAATACCACAAATACTACAAATTATTTTTAATGGTTTATAATTTAAATATTTGAGTTTAAATTTACTATTTTAGATTTAGAATTTATTAAGATTTAGGGTTTAGTTTTGAGTGTTTAAAATTTAGTTTTAATTTTATAGTATTTTTGAAAAAAAAATTTAGTTATATTTTTGAAATTTTTTTTTAATAATATTATATTTAAAACAAATACTTATTTTTATAATATTTTTGAAAATTGTCCAAATATAATATATATATGTTTCTATCCCAAAAGTAGAACAACTTGCGGAGACACAACCATTGGAAGTAGTACATGACTGCATGCATAATGTGACACATTTCTCCTTTTCAGCTCTTTAAAGAAACTAAAAGGAAAAAAAGAACTTCTACACGAATCTAGACCATTAGATTCCTTTTGTAATACAGAAAAGGTATTATTTTACAGTAATTGGAAAATTTACCCTAGTTCACTGTTTTACCATAAAAAATGATTATCATACTATTTATTAAAATCAATGATTGATTTTTCTGGATGTATCAGTTTTTTTTACCACTACAAGAGTTATATAAAACTACAGATTTCAGATTTTAGAAATTCTTTTAAATATATGTATATATTGTAAAATATATACATTGGATTTGATTTAAAAGAAAAAAAATTGATTGTGGTAAAGTAAAGTCTGATTTCATGTTGAAACTTGAATTACGATAAAGTCTGATTTTATGTTGAAGCTTGAGCTACGATCTCCAGATTTTTTTGCTGGTCATGGAATTAAGTCTTGTGCTCCTTGCTCTGCCAGTAAGTTGGGGACTAGCACTCGGTTCACCGTCTTTATGTTGTAGTTTTTGTGCTGCTTTGGAATGAGTTTCAGGGGCCTCTTTGGGTCGATGGGTTCTCTGGCCTAAGGCGGTGTAAACACTCGGTTGTTGTTTGGTGTTGGTTGTGTGTTCTGTGTAGGTTGCGACTTAGGTTGTTTTAGGTGTTTGCGGCTTGATCTTTATCCGGTTTCTGCTAGATAGCTTTGATTTTGTGGTGGTTTGTCTTCCTCTCTTCGATCAAAGTGGTTGTGTTTATCCTTAGGTTGGCCCTCTTCTCTATCAAACGCTTCTCTCGGCATATAGGGGTCTTTGACAGTTTTGAGAGTACTTCTTGTGCTACACTTCTCTTATGCTGCTGTTGAAGAATTGGTCTGATTTGCGCCCCTTCTTTAGGGATGGTCTACGGGTCCGCTGTTGAGAAGGATCGTATATGCTTTTTAGTATCTTTTGTGCAGTTAATATAGTTTTGCTATGCCATTACTTATCGTTGTTCTTTTCTACTATTTTTCCATGCTGTGACCGCTTACCCGCTTTTAATAGAATGCCCTTTTAAAAAAAAAATGATTACTGAGCTCTTAATTTTTTTTTTTGATAAACCGTGGGAGTTACGGGCCTTCGGCTCATAATCCGGAGACAGCTTTTAGATATTCCAATTTAAAGAATAACATTTCATCCCAAAGAAAAATTAAATCTGAGACATAAGAGAAACAACCGTTTGTGTTACCATTAGGCCACCATCTTTTTGTTGGAAATAAAACTTTAAGGTGATGGAGAAAGTGTTTGAGAAATTTGGGAGAGAATATAAATTTTAGGAAGTAGAAGCTTTTTATTACTTTGATTTTTGTTTGGAACAACTTAATTACAAATGAAGGGGGGGGGGGGGGGGGGGGGGGGGGAGGTATTTATAGCCTCCTAAGTACATAATATCTAGCATATTTTAATCATAAATCTAGAGCGTTCTAACATAATATTTATATTATTTTATTACAATTATCTAGATAGTTTCATAGAAATATCTAGATACTTATTCTCTACAATTTTCTAGAATATTTTAAGGAGGTGGAGATGTTAGATATTTTCTGGAGAAAACTCTAGAACTTGGATCATGTATTGGGTTTGGGCCAACATATAATTATTAGATTATTGGATAATTATCCCAGTAATTAAACTTGATCCAAAATCAAGTTTACCTTTCAGCACCGCCTCTTAAACTTGATTTTGATACTTCAAGCAAACTCCTCATCCTGATAAAGTCTTCGCGCTTGAGTGGCTTGGTGAAAATATCAGCTACTTGATCATTCGTCTTCACATATTCCATTTGCACGTCCTTCTTGGTGACACACTCTCTGATATAATGATAGCGCGTGTCATTGTGTTTACGTTAAATAACGTAGGCTTCCAACCAAGCTTTTAAAGAGTGTTGGATCTACACTCTCTCCTTCTTCGTGCTTTGACAACTTGGCTCCACATTCCATTGGTCTGCTAACTGGATTTGAATCAACCATCTTGAACTTCTTAAGTACCTCTTTAGCATAGCCTTCTTGGGTAATGAAGATTCTATCATCTTCTTGTCTCACTTCAATTCCAAGGTAGTAAGACATCAATCCAATATCGGTCATCTCGGACTCCTTCGTCATCTCCATCTTAAATTCCTCGAACATGCCTGGATTGCTACCGGTGAATATCAAGTCATCTACATATAAGCATGCAATCAATATATCTCCGTTTTGAGTTTTGATATAAAGTGCATGCCCATATGGACACTTGATGAAAATTTTCTCCTTGAAGTACTTATCAATTCGAGTATTCCAAGCTTTTGGGGTCTGTTTTAAGCCATAAAGCGCCTTCTTTAACCTTAAGACCTTGTCTTCTTCTCCCTTGACTATGTAGCCTTGTGGTTGCTCAATGTAAACTTCTTCTTCAAGATCTCCATTTAAGAAGGCCGATTTGACATCTATTTGATGTATCCTCCAATTTTTTTGAGCCGCCAATGAAATTATTAGTTGAATGGTTTCTAAACGAGCAACGTGAGCGAATACCACGTCATAGTCGATTATGGCTCATTGACTATAGCTTTTTGCCACCAATCTTGCTTTGTACCTTTCAACTTCTCCTTTAGAGTTTTTCTTTGCTTTGTACACCCACTTCACACCGATCACGTTGTGCCCATTTGGAAGTGAAGCTAACTCCTAAGTATAATTTCTTTTGTATCACTTTGATCTCTTCATCCATTGCATTTCTCCATGTCTTCTCTTCCGTAGCTTCTTGGAAGTTCATGGGCCCACAATCCGCAAATAAACAAAATAGAGTAAGATTGTCTTGATTTTCAGTTACCTCATAAAGCTCTTGTAGACTTCTAAAACGTGGAATCCTTTCGTTTGAACTTCTATCTCCTTGAGAACTCGTTGTTGGTGAAGTTGGTGGGGAAACATGCTCCTCTCTTGGTTGCTCCAAGTCATCTTCTTCAACCTGTGAAAATAAGTTATAGTCTTCATTATTTGATCTCCAATCCCATTCTTCTTCTTCATCAAAGATGACATTTTGACTTATGATTGTCTTCTTCGTATCAGGATTGTAGAGCTTGTAGCCTTTGGAGTTGGCGTCATAACCAATGAAGATGTACTTTTCGCTTTTGTCATCTAGTTTGCTCCGCTTCTCGTCTGGTACATGAGCATGAGCAAGACTTCCAAAGACTCTTAGATGAGTAACCCCAGACCTCCTTCAGCTCCAAGTTTCTTGTGGTGTTTTTCCCGAAACACTTCTTGTTGGAGATCGGTTTGATAGATAAACCGCACACGCAACTGCTTCTGCCCAAAACTCATTTGGTAGTTTCTTACTTTTGAGCATGCTTCTCGCCATTTCAAGGATTGTCCTGTTCTTCTTTTCCGCTACTTCATTTTGTTGAGGAGATCTCGGCACTGTCAATTGTCTTTGTATGCTATTATCTTCACAATACTTCTGAAATTCTTTGGACGTGAACTCTCTTCCAAGGTCAGATCTCATGGATTTGATCACAAGGCCACGTTCCTTCTCGACAAGGGCTTTGAACCTTTTGAAGTTTTCAAACACTTCTGATTTTTCCTTCAAAAAGTAAACCTATGTCTTTCTTGAAAAATCATCAATAAAGAGAAGGAAGTAGTTACTTTTACCGAGTGGTGGCGGCTTGATCGGACCACAAACATCTATGTGTATGAGTTCCAGTGGTTTTCGTACTCTTGTGTCTGACTCCTTTGGAAAGCTCATTTTGAATTATTTTCCAAGTAAACATCCTTCACACACTTGATTTGGATTGTTGATGCAAGGCAAACCCCTCACCATTTCCTTCTTCAAAAGCAGCTCTAATCCTCCAAAGTTGAGATGCCCGAATCGAAAATTCCAAAGCCATGAATCCTCTTTATAGCACATCTTGAGACATTGCGCGATGTCACTTTGAATGTTAAGGACAAACATTCGGTTTCTTGACATCGGCATCTTGGTAATGAGATTGCTTCTCTGGTCTCTTATAGAAAGGTAATTATCTTTTAATCGAATATCATAACCTTTCTCTAAGAGTTGTCCAAGGCTCAAGATGTTGGTTTTCATGCTTGGGATATAATAAACATTCAAAATAAATTGATGATCTCCATTCTTCAACCGGAAGAGAATATTTCCTTTACCTTTTACCTCCATCTTCAATTCATCTCCTAAAGCCACGTTTCCTTTTACCAATTCATCAAGATCCACGAACATGCTTCTTCGACCGCACATGTGATTGCTTGCACCGCTATCGAGGTACCACTTGTGAACCTCATCTCGGTCATCCTTCTTATAAGCCATCAATAAGATATCATCTTCTTGGTTTCTTTCTTCAACGTAGTTAGACTTTTCTTCAACTTGATTGTTGCTTGGAGCTTTAGATTCGGAAGCATAATGTCCATACTTTCACAATTGTAGCATTTAATGCTTGACTTATCGTACCTTGATTTTGGACTTCCTCTCCCACGACCTCTTGATGAGCTTTCTCCTCTTTGGTTGGTGTGGTCTTCATAGGGCCTCCAACCTCGTCCATTTCCATATCCACGACCTCATCCTCGGATATGACCACCACCACGCATTTGATGACTTCGACCGCTATCATCTTTAGTTTGGTCAATCCGCATCTTGAGTACTTGTCCGGCGATACCTTCCTTCTTCTTTTTCTTTTCTTCATATGCTTGTAGCGATCCAAGAAGTTTTTCCATTGTCATAGCCTCCAAATCATTTGTCTCTTCGATAACGGTGACAATATGCTCGAATTTTAGATCCAACGATCGAAGAACCTTCTCCATGATTCTTACCTCGTCTAACTTTTCTCCATTTCTTTTAAGGTTATTAGTAACCGTTAAGACTCTTGAGAAGTAGTCAGAGACGAGTTCACCTCCCTTCATTTGCAATGCTTCAAATTCTCCTCTTAGAGTTTGAAGACGTACCTTCTTAACTTGCTCTGCTCGGTAAGAGGTTCAAAGATTCTCACATGCTTCTTTGGCCGACTTTTCTCCAACGACCTTTTCGAACGTGTCTTCGTCTAATCCTTGATAAATTAGGCAGAGAGCTTTCTTGCCTCTCTTCCTAAACTATCCTTTTGAGTTTGAGATAAACTACCTTCGTTCTCCAGTTCAACGTAGCCTTTCACGACTATCTCACATATGTCATGTGCTCTTAGAATCGATGTCATCCTTAGACTCCAATTATCGTAGTTGCTCTTTGTGAGCATCGAGACTTGGAAAGAAATGCCGTTACTCGCCATTTTTAGGATCTTGAAGCTCTGATACCACTTTGTTGGAAAGAAAACTTTAAGGTGATGGAGAAAGTGTTTGAGAAATTTGGGAGAGAATATAAATTTTAGGAAGTATAAGCTTTTTATTACTTTGATTTTTGCTTGGAACAACTTGATTACAAATGAAAGGGGAATGAGGTATTTATAGCCTCTAAAGTACAAAATATCTAGAATATTTTAATTCTAAATCTAGAGAGTTCTAACATAATATTTAGATTATTTTATTACAATTATCTAGATAGTTTCATAGAAATATCTAAATACTTATTCTCTACAATTTTCTAGAACATTTTAAGAAAGGGGAGATGTTAGAAATTTTCTAGAGAAAATTCTAGAACTTGGATCATGTATTGAATTTGGGCCAACATATAATTATTAGATTATTGAATAATTAGCCCAATAATTAAACTTATCCAAAACCAAGTTTACCTTTCAACACTTTTTGATTGCGCTCTTAAATTTTGCTTTTGGATAACGCCAACGGGCAAGATTGCTCTTTCAAGCCAAAAATGTATATACATTTTTATACACAAACAAGAGAATATAAAAGGCAATAAATTAATTACAGCATAATGTTTTTCTTAATAATATAGACCAACTTCCCAATATAGACCATGCATCTTAAATACCAACTTGCGATTCGTCATAAAAATGGTCCAAAGTCAAATTTAAAAGAGATGGATAAAAAAGGAGAATCAAATGACAGAATACTTGATCGGCCATTTATTGAAATAACAGAGAGAACTGATATGCGTTAACTCAACAATAATGATCAGAAAGAAAGAAGAAAAAAAATCGAATAATGATAAGAATAATAATATGGATAAATCATTCATGCATAGGTGCAGCAGTGGCGACAACTCCGAGTTTCTGAAGATTGAGTTTGACGACAGTGTCCACAAACATTTTGGTGTCCTCTGCTGTGTTCCCCTCGGGAACATCAACAGTGTAGGATTCAAGAACCACCGTGTAGACCTTGCCGGAATCTTGATCCAAGAACTCGTTCACGGACGTCACCGATTTGTAGTTGTTAAGCCGGTGCTCTCCGCCGACAACCCTGAAGCTCAGAACACGGTGGTCGTCGTCGAGGAACTCGAGCCGCTCCGTGCTGGTGGAGGCCGGGAGGCCGGAGATTACAGTCACTTCCCGGACGCTTCCTACAGCGCCATCGCCGGTGACGAGGCGGCAGCTTTTGATGAAGTGTTTGTAGCGTTGTGGGTTGTCGAAGCTGCGGATGAGAGGCCAAACCACCGAGGCGGGGGCGTCGATTCCTTGGGTTATGAGGGAGGTGCAGGTGCTTGGGTCCGGTTCAAACCGGTGGTAAGTTTCGATAACCGGTTTGAGAGTTTTGTGCTCCTCGTCGGTTAGGCCTTTCACGACCGGGGAGGAGCTCATGATGATGATTCGATCACACGCGTGACGTGTGTGGGAGAGAGAATTGGGTTCGATGAGTGAGAGAGAGAGGCCTTCTTTGTTGGAGATTGGAGGGTTTGCGAAAGAGATGAGAATAAAAGACACTTCTCTTTTGGGGGAGCTACAGTATGTTTTTTCTTTTTTTGTATTAATACAAATCTGAAATCCTCCTTTTCTTCGGACGGATTTGTCCCTTTGTATTTGTTTATTGGGTTAATAACATTTATACACTTTTTAGCGATGTTTTCACGCCGGACCGGACCGGCTGGTTGGCCCGGTTTACCCGTGACCTGGCCACTACTCCAGTTCAGGTTTAGTGCTAAAATTTGGAAAATATAAAATCGAAAAAACCCGAAAAAACCGTTATTAACCCGCGACCCGGTGTACCAGTTGAACCGACCGGATCACAGTTTACGAAAATATCAATTAGAACACGTATAGTGAATACGAACAAGTGACATTTGGGCCAAAAATTTATAAAGCCCATTAAAATTCATTTAGAATTTGCAATTAAAATAGGGTTTTTAATAATCTGTTTTAGAATCTTTTCAATTTTCAATTTTGTTTGGTTTTGGTGAACGCTTCGCCTCCTCTTACTATAGTTCGTCTCTTCAATGACTCTGATTTCTCTTCTTTTCATTTGCTGTGGATTTTCTCTGCTTTTTAGTTGTTTGTGAATTTAATTATCTCCTCTGGCTATCAGTTTGTATTCTCAAACGTTGCTATGTTGTTATTTTTTTCTTTGTGCTCTGCATAATAGACATAATGATCTTGTGTTATAAACAATTGATTATCATGTTTGTGTGTCTCTTAAGTCTTAACATCTTTGGTCTTTTGTTTTTGTTTGGTGTTGGTTGTGGGAGTGTAAATCCACACAATATAATTTGTCAAGATTTTTTCGGGGAATTGAAATTTCCAAGTTAAAACCACAAGAACAATGATTAGAAGATGTTTTTATTGCTGTTTGAAAGCTTTTGTACAAGAGCAGAGCAAAAAGTATAGAGTTTCTGCTAGGTCTAAAATTGCCTCCCTCCTTTTCAAGGGAGGTACATGAATATATATATATATATATATATATGTCCAAGTCGGCTAGGACGACTCCTAAAACGATAAGGAGGTTTTCCCTCTTCTTTTGCTCCTTTCCTTTCTCCATCTTTATCTTCCTTTCCCTTCTTCTCACGAGTCAAACCCTTTCTTTCGGCAAAGTGGGCTGGGCCTCTTGATTTAGCTCGGGCATTTCTAACTCAGATAATTTCCTTCTGCGGCTTGCATAGCCTTCGGTTCGGGTGGCATCCTTCTATGGCTCGGGGTTCACCTCATTATGGCTCGGGTTCACTCTCCTACGGCTCGGGTGGCTGGAGTTGTAATGGCAGTTGTGTACCCGAGCCGTTTCATGTGACACCTGAGCCGTTTGAATTTGGTTCGAGTGTTCGTGATACTTAGTTTGACACCGAGCCGTTTCATGTGACACTTGAGCCGTTTGAGTCTGGCTCGGGTGTTCGTGATACTTAGTTGACACCGTGCCATTTCATGTGACACCCGAGCCGTTTGAGTTTGGCTCGGGTGTTCGCGACACTTAGTTGACACCGTGCCGTTTCATGTGACACCCGAGCCGTTTTTGTGTGACACCCGAGCCATTCTCACGTGACGCCCGAACCGTTTTCGTGTGACACCCGAGCCATTCCCGTGTGACGCCTGAACCGATTTCGTGTGACACCCGAGCCATTCTCGTGCGACACCCGAGCCATTTTTAGGAATTTTCTCATTTGTTAACTTCAGGTGGATGAAAATTGGCCACAACAGTTAGTCCTCCAGCTCGTCAGTTTTAGTGCTGAAAGTGTCGAGGTTAGGAGCATCCTGAAGTTAATATCCCTAACCGAATTGTCGTGGTGATCCCAAGCTTTTTCTCACTGCCACCCCGAACCATTTTTCACTGCGACCTCGAGCAGTTTCTTACTGTCACCCCGAACCTATGAGGGTGTCGAACCGTTTAAGTAATTTGAGTAAGTCCTCGAGCCGTTCTGCCTATTAAATTATGATGTTCTCAAGAGTAGTTATTGGCTTGGGACGATCTTTCACAAATCATTCAGCTCGGTGGCATTGTATCTAACAAACTTTGTTCGGGGATCCTTGAGGATTTTGGCAGATTACCACTTTTCTCAGGGAGTATAATCGTTTTTTGCTGATTCCCGAGGGGTATGACGTCACTATTTGCCTATATAAGCTGTGACTCCTTCTGATTTTTCATAACTCCATTTCTCCGAAAAATTCTCCAAAACAGGTAACCTCTCTCTCCTTTCTCTCTCTACTTTTCGCTTGAGTTATTTTTGTTTTTTAGTCCCCGTTATTCCTACTTCGCCGCCGACCCATTTTGAATCCCCCGATCTATCTTCAAATCACCCGCTGTTGATCTTGTGTTTTTCGGCGATCGTTTGAAGATTTAGATCCATTTGTTAATTCATTCGAAGAATCCTGATATGTTCTTCATCTTTTCTGGAAGCCCCAATATGTTTTTCTAAGTTATTAAAAACTCCCATTTGTTCTTCAATTCCGTGAAGATCTAGATCGATTCTCCTAAGCTATTAGGGATCCCGACCTGTTTTTCTCTCTGTCAACTATCCCGATCCATTTTCAATAAGATCTCTCAATCATCTGTGCCTATGTCACCCGAGCTATATGCTAGGTTGTTTGACAGCTCTAGGCAGTCTTCATTTCCCGAGCCGTCATTCTCCGCCGAACCGTTTAATGCTCAAAGTTGTAGCCGAGCAGATTCTTCGGGTGCGAATGCTTCAGAGAATTTGGACGATTCAAACTGATTGGGGGTAGGTTGTGATAACCCAACCCGAGGTTTCAACCCGCGGTTAAGCCACACTACGAACCAGACACTTAGCCAAATTTTCAGTCCATTTTACTTAGCCATTTTTCGCGTTTTTAAACAGTTAGACAAGTCAAATTCCGTGCATAAACTTTAACTTAGATTGAATCAGGAGGTTTCAAATACAATGACTAGTTTGCTAATAAGCTATTACATTGAATTGAACCTATCTACCTGATCCAACCATCCTTTCCTTCCTGCCTTTGTCTCGCGATCAGCCACTTTCACGGCCAGACTCATTACATGCATCCATAAAGGAGGCATAAGCAACATAATTGCTTAGTGATGTGGTAATCTCGTCTCACTAGGCTACAGAACAGAATCGCAATCATACTATCAATTTCAAACAGTCAATCAAGCATGCCTGACCCAAATATCGAGCAGTCTCTACATGATCCGGGTAAGCCTTGGTGAGAACACTCGACTCCCAAGCATGTTAACCCGATCAGACTCTCGATCAAAAGATCAGCACATCAAGACAGAAATGCAAATTATATGAACATGACAAGCAAAACAGTCAGAATCACCCAAGCAATCAATGACAGTAAGAAATCTAGCAATCAAACGATCCTAGAACAGTAACCACGGTCACGCACTCACCTTAGCCAATCAGATTTGATAGCCTTGATCCGGTTCAGTTTTGGCACCTCTTGATGCAACGATCCTTCCCAACGATCTGCCCAGATTTGATCTCACGACAGTCGCAATGTCCAGCCACGTTTACGATTCAACCCAACAATCACTTTCGACTTGCCTTAGGATTTTCTCTGGATTTTTCTCTGCGTTTTCTCTCCACGAAAATGTTCAGAATGAGACGAAAATGGGAAAGAAACCCGAGTTTAATCTCAGTAACTGCCAATAACCGCTCCCAACTGCCCACTGTCCGTTTTTCTCAAGCAGAATAACTGTTTATGCATATTTTTGACTCTTGGGCGCGGATTTTAACCCACAAAACAGTTCCCACTTATTTTTCTAAGGCAAATCCACGTGTTTGGCTTTGCAACCGTTCCCACCAAAACACTTAAAAAATAATTCAGATTATTTCGCCTTTCCAGATGATTTTTCCCGCCAAAAATGCCTTAGACGAATTTTTGATAAAATCCAGCCTGGATCAGACAGTCCCACCAAGTAACCGTCCTGTCCGAAACTGACCCGGCTGACTCATGTCTGAAAAATCCGCTTGGTCTGAATTTAACCCATAAATAACTGCCCAGCTCAGTTTAACTTGATATTTTCCCTTTTCTTGACCAAAACTGCCCATTCAGCTTGGATCACGCTCATCCAGCTCGATCACTTCAACCCTATACACATTTGGATTCCCAACAACCAACTTACCCAACTTATTCGATCCAACTTAACTCAATGATCGATCAAATCATCCTTTGGTCAGTTTTTCCAAACATGGGAGTTACATAGGTCCTTCTACTCTTGGTAGGAAAGTCGTGTTTTCTGACTCCTTGAGAGCCGAAAGATACGCCAAAAATCCTTTGGAATTTGAAGTACCTCACCTTCACGATTCCCCTTTCGATGAGACGGTAACTCCTTTTGCCGATATAGTGGATCCCGAGCAGGCGAAACTTGAAGCAGAGGATTGGCTCTACGATCCTGTTGTTGCAAGACTAGAGTTAAAGCGTCTAGTAGGTCCTATTAAACGACCCCCAAGGAAACGGAAAGCTAAGAAACGACCCGACCAGCTGGGTTCCACTCTCTCCACTGTAGATTCATTAGCAGCCCTTCGGCAAAGATTGAATATCTCCGAGGACATTGAATTTGTTCTTCCCTCGAAGATGGACCGAGCCAATCAGCCTCCCCCCGACCACTTTACTCTCTATGAGAATTTTTTCTACCGTTGCTTCATGTGGTTCCCGATCCCTGAAGTAATCCTGCGGTTTTTTTGGAAACACAACTTAGCTCTCGCTCAGATCAATGCTCAGGGGATTCAATACTTGGTTGGTATCCTCGCCAGAAGCTATGAATGCGATGTACAAATTGGGGTCGAACATCTGAGAAGTCTTCTTGAATTCAGACATCGTGGCAAGGAGGAGGAGCTGAAGTATTACATATCGGGTAAAGCCAAGAGGAAAGTTATAGCGGGATTCTCGAGCAAAGACGACAACTGGGAAGACTATTTTTTTTCTTTGTCCCTATCACCGAGGTGTCGGTGGGTCCAATCATCCTCCTTTAATTCTTCAGACGACCCCATTGGAAGACCCTCATTTAGAGACAGAGCCACAGCCAAAGCCAAAGCAGAGGCAGAAGCTAGGGAGAGGGCGAGGCAAGTTGAGGCGATGGGTCAAATTCGACCCCCGAATCCCCAGACGAATGCTACTCTCCTCCCCGAGCCGATCCCTTCCTGTAATCCCCCTGAACAGATTTTTGATCCCTTGGCTCCTCAAGGGGTCGTGTTGGGGCTTCGTCCCGCGGATTCCCAGATGTTGCCACATAAGGATAAAGGCAAAGGGAAGGCTAAAGAGAGGAGATTCCCAAGCATAAAGAGTCAGTCATCTACAGATGACAAGGTCGAAGGATTAATCGAAGCGTCGAAGAGGCAACTATGTACTGAAGTTTCTCGAGTTATCCCAGAGGTAATTACTCTTTCTGATGTGCCCATTAATGCTAACGGGGCTTACAATGATGCTAGGGTATTTGTGGCCATATTCTCGAAGATTACCTGCCCAGGTGATCGTCTCCCTCCATCCAACACCTTGCTTAGGGACAAATCCTATAACGAGGTGTCTCTCCGCGGTGTTAAGGTATGCTGCTCGTCATTGTTTTAGGTTTTGCTGAGAGCCGAGCCGTTTTAGTTGGTCTCGTCGTTAAATAACATCTTTATTTCTGCGCAGTTCATAGCCCATCTTAACAGGATGGTTCTAAGGTATGAATCTGACGCTCGCAAGGATAGGGAGAGGGTTGACGATGCTCGGAAGAAATCTATTGAGCTTGATGGGAAGCTCAGAGAAGTTGAGGCGGGTCATGCCTCCAAACGGGAAAAGGCCATCAAGAGGGTTAAGGTCCTCGAGGTTGAGGCAGAAGGACACAGAAAACATCGTAAGGAAGCCGACGAGTGGATTATACGATTGGAGTCTGGTAAGGCAAAATGCGACGCTCATATTGCCAGTCTAACGAGGCAACTGGAGGTGGCGAATGAGCTCTACGAGGTCAAGAGGGAGCAAGCAGTTCTGGAGGCTAAGCGTGAGACGATAATGATGTTTGAAGACAAGGTATGCCGAGCCAAAAAGCTTCTTTGCAAGATTGATGGCGAGCCAAAAGAAAATATGCTTGATCTTGCTCAGATTGAAGGCAATCTTTAGTTCATCGAATTGCTTCAAATTGAAGAGCCACCATCACTTGATGCCGAGGCGAAGAATCTAGCCGAGCAAAAGGAGGAGCTCCAGGGTGCCCACGAGGCGTTCGCCAAGCTGGTAGTTGATATGGGGGAAGAATTGAGATTATCCTCTATTCGTTCTGATATCTTAAAAGAGCTTAACGATAGCGAGCCTATGGAGATGGCCACTGCGAGTGTCGGCATTAAGGACTTCTCTGGTTCGAACAGGGGAACACCGAATTTGGTTGCGCCAGACTTGAAGAAGACGTCTGAGGATCCGACATCTTCTGAATCGAGTGAGGGTAACTCGAAGAAAATTCCCGAGCCATTTCCTGATAAATATATCAAAGAGGCTATGATCGCGCCCGAGCCAGAGAAAGTCATCGATCCCGTCGTCGAAGAGCACGAAGAAGGAAAAGAAACCGATCACTCCAAAGAGCTAGAGCAAGGGAAGATTGAGAATCCTGAAACTCTAGAAGCCTATGATCCTCTATTTTTGTATAGTTTAAAACTTTATTCGGTGCCTGGATGGCTTTATCCGTTTTGTAGTCTTTTTAAGAACTACCATTTTCATTCTATCGCCACTTGGTCGTATGATTTTAGGATATCATTTTACGAAAGCATCTTTTATATTTGATTAACGTGTTTGTAAACAAACGTCAAGTGTGCTTCTTCGTTTGGCAACAAGCCTTAATGTGTTGCTTGTATTGCTTTGATAAAATATAACTGTTCTGATGAATAGACATGAACATATATGTTCGCATAGTTGTGTTTGAGATGAATATTTCGGTTTATAGATACGTTACTATAAAGTTATATGATCCAAAAATGAACATAAGTTTGCATAGTTTAGTTTGAACATTTCGATTTACGGACACGTTACCATAAACGTATCCCCTCCGATAATGGACATATGCTTGTATAGTTTCGGATGAACATCCTTCCGTGGTTCGGGTGGCATCCTCCTGCAGCTCGGGGTTCACCTCATTATGGCTCGGGTTCACTCTCCTACAGCTCGGGTGGTTGGAGCTGTAATGGTAGTTGTGTACTCGAGCCATTTCATGTGACACCCGAGTCGTTTGAGTTTGGTGCGGGTGTTCATGATACTTAGTTTGACACCGAGCCGTTTCATGTGACACCCGAGCCGTTTGAATTTGGCTCGGGTGTTCGTGACACTTAGTTGACACCGTGTCATTTCATGTGACACCCGAGCCGTTTGAGTTTGGCTCGGGTGTTCGCGACACTTAGTTGATACCGTGCCATTTCATGTGACACCCGAGCCGTTTTTGTGTGACACCCAAGCCATTCTCATGTGACGCCCGAATCATTTTCGTGTGACACCTGAGCCATTTCCGTGTGACGCCTGAACCGATTTTGTGTGACACCCGAGCCATTCTCGTGTGACGCCCGAGCCATTTTTAGACATTTTTTCATTTGTTAACTTCAGGTAGATGAAAATTGACTCCAACATTGGTTGTCTTTAAACATTCGTGTCTTACCAAGAACACATTGTCGTAGTGGATTATGGTTTCATGAATTATGTTCCTGTCCAACATCGTTTGTTTCAGATTTTTGGAATTATGTATCTAACATTTTTGTTTACAGGTCTAGGAGAGAGCCAAACCCTCTCAGTGTATTATAGATTTTTGATATGGATTTTTAAATGAGCATGTGACCAATGACAATGAGAATAAATAAAAATAAGGAAATAATCGTTAATTTAAAATCCACGGTCGACCTGAGGAAACCCGGTGACCCAACCACCATTCCGGTTCGTCACTCGGGTCGGGTATAAAAACATTGCTTTTTAGACTTCTTCTTTCAAAATGGACATTTAGATAAGGAATGCACACTTTCTCTCAAAAAAAAAAAAGATAAGGAATGCACATTTTTTTAACTGTTCAATTTTTTTTAATACCATAATGCCCTTCTATAAAAGTAAGGAGAGAGTTCGGAGAAAGAAACAAAAGAAAATCTAGTTACATAAGAAAAGATCTGAGCCATTCATTAATTAAAAGTGTATGAACATCCTGTGGCTGAAATCATGACCCGCTCTTTTAGTTTCAAAAATTCACGGGTTTATAGCGGGCGGGTCTTGTTTTATAATACCCTATCGGGTTTGCCCTATCGGGTTTGCCCTTCTTAAGTGTATGATTCACTTAGTTCTATTGAAAACCAGCGGATTAAGCTTGTTGAGTTATTCAACATACTTTATTCCTCAATTGATTGAGTGAGTCAATCCCTATCCTTCCCCTCTATATCGACTTCATTCCACCTTCCGCGAGATTAAGATTGGAATCTCTAGATCATTGAGTGATCATAAGTTGGAGTGATTTCAATCTTATATCAAATTGAAGGGCTCGACAATGATTATGACGATTTGGATAATGATGAAGACTACGGGATGCACCAAGCAATACAAGATGAGGGTATGCAATGAGAGATTCAAGAAGAAGCTCAAGAAGAGACTCGGCACAACGAAGATTTCCCCAACCTCTATTTACTCGAGATCTTCACGCCAACAAATGACCGTGAAGCCATAATCCATGGCGAACTCTAGACGCAAGGAAAGGTCAACAAATGTTTGTTGAAGATACTTGGTAAATTCAAGAAGAAGCTCAAGAAGATACAACTTACGGGCTATGTATCTGCCGAGGATGAGCCAACGCTTGAAGAGGGCGGGACAAGGGAGAGCGGAAGAAGAAGCATGCACGAGCTACGCTCACAACATGAACCTCACCAAGAGGAAGCGCGAAGGGACATATATTAGCTTCGACAAAGAGAAGAGGTTCAAGAAGAAGAAGATGTTCAAGAAGAAGAAGAGGTGTACACGGATTGGGGTGATCTTGGCATATGGCAACATGGAACCCTCCAAGATAATGTGGAACATGTCAATCGCGAACGCAAAGCCCAAAGGAGAGCTGCAAAAGCCGCACTCAACCCATAATTTCAAGTACCCCACCTCACCATTGTCTCATCCATTTGTACTCTTATGCAATGCTTTGCTTTCTTGTTATTTCTTTGTTGTTATTTCTTTAAGTGTTTTTTGCTTTTCTCTTCGGCATACTTACCTCACCGAGATGGTGAGAGTTAAGTCTGGGGAGAAAAGCCATTGCTAACAAAACCGTTTAGTTGTTTTGTTTTGTTTCCACTTGAGTCTTGCATCATACATTAGCATATGCATTCGAAAATCGAAAAAAATTTGAATTTTTTTGAAAAACTAAAACGATTTTTTCTCATTTAGTTGCATTTCATTCACTTGTATGTTTATTCTAGGTTGCATATGCATTGTACATATGAGAACAATGATATAATTTCCTCGTAAAGGTTTTGGCTTAGCATTTAATATGAATCTCTTGATAATGTGTTTCTATTACTTAAGTAAATTGTAGAAAAGCTTTCTTCGTTGCATCTTGATCTCTTTCTATCTTATTGGACTTTAATTGAACTTAAAACTTCTTGCTTAGAGCCTTCAAATGCATGATCATGGTTTTCAAAGACACATTCGTGTTTCCTTTTACCTTTTTTACCACTCTTTATTAACCTGAATGGTCATTCTCATATTTAGATTGGTTTCCCCACCTTTACCTAAGCCTTTTTATACCCCACATTGTTTGCTTGAGCGAGGTCTGTTTGTGAAAATGCATACACATGCAAAATCTCGAAAGATAGGAATGACAAAGAAGGTCTTCCATTAGGTTAGTATATTAAGCTTAAGGCTAGCAAACTAGGAGGGTATTGAAGTTAGTCACATTTGTGGATTGGGTTTTGGTGAGGGACTTGTGAGAAAAAGAAAGAGAGAATGGTTGAGTTCGAAAGATAAGACTCAAAGTGTTTAAGGCAAAACCAAAGGTTGAAAAGAAAAAGAAAAGGAATGCTCTAGGGAAAGGTTAAGCAATAAAAGAAGACTCAAAGTGTTTAAGGCAAAAAGCCTAAGTTCCCTCCATAAGCTTGAAATCAAAAGATAGTGAATATTTAAAAATCAAGGAGGAAGAAAAGGAAATAGAGAAAAAGAGTCTAGTAAATAAAACCACTAAGAGCTTGCAAGTGCAAAAAGAAAAGAAGAAGGCTTAATGCTCAACCATTTGGTGTTTCTCAAAAAGAAAGAGATAATGTGAGACTATGGGTAGAATTTAGGATTCTAACGATAAAAGTTTGGATAGAATGGAAGCTCTTCTTTGTATGCATCAATTGTTCCGTTTCTCCCTTGATTTTGCATGATGTTTTGCATTACTATTCTTTGAGAGTGAGTCGCTAAATACTTTGAACCACCTTGTCTTTGCATTTCATAAGCCTTTTTCTTACCGAGCCAAATGAACATGATTGCTAGTCTCTAAGCAAGATTGCACTTGATAACTCTAATTGAACGTTAAAGACATGGTTGATATTAAATCAAGTAGAAACATGGCATTGTAGTCTAGAGGCAAAAGATTGAAGTTACTACATATGTGAGAAGAATGATTGAGTAGAGATTCATATATGCAATGCTATGCATTACCTCGAGGTAAGATGTTGAATTCTTTGATGATCCCTTTTGGCTTTGAGTTCTCAGTTTCAAACTTCTTCTCCGGATTTTTTCTTACTTGTTTCCTTGAGGACAACCAAATGGCAAGCCCGGAGAAGTAGATATTCTCATAGTTATGCACTTCTTAGCATATACTTTCATTCCACTTGCATTTTGCATCTTTATCCTCATTTTGAATCCCATTTAGTTAGGTTGTATCTTAGAATCCTAGGTTCCATTATGTGCATTAGCTGTGGAGGCGAAAACCTTCACAACTAAATTTTGTTGGGATTTTTAAGGGATCGAAAACGTATAAGTATTGATTGCGGAAACAGATCCAAAGATGGTTTTTATTGCTGATAATGAAAGCTTTTAGAATACAAGATTTGTTTGTAAGGAGTCTATTGTTCTGTCTTTTTTTTGTGCTTCTTTCGAATGCCCTCTCCTTCTTTTATAGGCTTCAGATTACACCGCCCTAACGTAGATATCTGAATCTTACCTTTTTCTCTAGGATTTGTATTTTCCTTCTTCGGCGACTTATTTGTTGGCTCGGCCCATCGACATCACTTCGGCCCAATAAGACGTTTGCCTCCGCGTGCGTTTACCTCAGTGCTTGTTTACCTCGGTGTAGGTTTACCTCAGCGCTTGTTTACCTCGGCGTAAGTTTACCTCAACGCTTGTTTAACTCGGCGTAGGTTTACCTCAGCGTATGTTTTACCTCGGCGCGTGACTCTGCTTGCCTCGGTCCAGATGGTTTGTTTGCGTCGGCCCAGATGGTTTGTTTGCCTTGGTTTACACTTTTTCTGCCTCGGCCCAAATCCATTTGCCTTGGCTCACAAAGATTTAGGCCTCGGCCCATGATATTCCTGTTGTTGATCTTGCCTAGGTGGATTTTGACCCTAACAGTTAGCCCCCAGCTCGTCAAACTCAAAGTGCTTGTGATGAGTTTTAAGTTATCGAGCCAAGAAGCAGGATCAACATGCTGAGCCGAA
Source organism: Pseudoturritis turrita (assembly GCA_900406555.1). Taxonomy (NCBI): domain Eukaryota; kingdom Viridiplantae; phylum Streptophyta; class Magnoliopsida; order Brassicales; family Brassicaceae; genus Pseudoturritis; species Pseudoturritis turrita. The sequence goes on from OVBL01000008.1 coordinate 63,742, forward strand.
ATGAAATATATCAAAGTTGTGCCGAGCTGAAAAAGATTGAGATTGAAGCCGAGCCAAAACGTAGTAGTTTAAAGATTACGCCGAGCCGTTGTTGAGCCGTTCTTACGGCTCGTCATTTCACCGACGAGCTTTTCTCGGGAATTGTGTACTCGTGGTGTCAGGTAATGATTTTTTTTTTTAAGAATTAGGAACATCTTCGCCAGTTCCCGAGGCACGTATGCCCACGCGCTGGAACCCTAGATTTTTCTCTATAAATCAGGATATGTTTCTCTCATTTTCTCATTTCGCATCCTCATTTTCTCCAAGGTACTGCTCTTTCCTCTCTCCTCTTTCTCTTATTTATTTTGGGTTTCCTATTGGATCCGCCGTCATTGCTTCGTGTTTTTCGATCCATTTTGCCGATCCATCTTCATCGTCCTACGACGTCCCTTTGAGTTTGCCGATCAATCTTCATTGTCATACGGCGACTTCTCTTGAATTGGCCACCCCATCTTCATCGATCTTCATCAGTTGAGCATTCTCTGAATTCTTCATGTCTTCTTCTGTATAGCGAGACTCCTTTGCCGAGGCTGACTCTCCTTGGGAATTTGGCCGAAGGATGACCCAGTCTCTAGAAGCAAGCGAAACAGTCGAGAAATCAATTTCTGCCGAGGTGACCTTGTCTGTTGGAGTGAACTCAATTGCCGAAGAGAAGACTGCCGAGGTGAATGAAGGTGTAGATGCAGCTGCAGGTCTGGCTGCTGAAAATAGGCCTATTATCACCGTTCCTCACCTTATTGACGAACGCCCGTCTTATATTAAGGAGGAAATAGAAGAGCCAGTTCTTGACGAAGCCGAGGTGAGACGATTGGAGCAGCTATTTGCTAACTACGAAGCAGGTCCCTCTAGGGGTGCACCTCGGAAACGAAGAAGCAAAAAGAAGAAAGCCAACCCTCCCGGATCAACCCTGTCAACTGAGGGATCCTTAACGCTACTCAGGCAAAGGTTCGATATTTTGGAGGAAGTTGACTTGATCGTGCCTCCTCCGTCTGGTCGTCCTGATAACCTACCGCCGAACCATTTCTGTTTTATACGAGAGTTTTTTCTAGGAGTGTTTCCTGTGGTTTCCAATTCCAAGCGTGATAGTACAATTCTTGAGTAAAAATGGTCTAGCTCTTAACCAAATTACGCCGAGGGGAATGTGTCACTTAGTAGGAATCCTGGTGTTGAGTTATGAATACGACGCTGAAGTAAGGGTTCGTGACACACTCCTCCTAAGATCGTCACTCTGAACGTGTTCGGGATAAGCTTTGCAACCACGAAATCCAGGGATTTCGAGATTCAAAGGATAAGGATCGAATGGTCACACAAAGGATGCGGAAAGACCTTTGATTTACCTCTGCTCTGTCTTCGGATATGACGCACCAAAGGGAAGAACATGATTTCTTGTGGATATTACACACCAACAAGAGATGATCTAACTTAAAGGTTTTAGAATAAAAAGATAGATAGTTTTACAATGAGGGAAACAAAGAAGTTAAATAGAAAAGACAAGTCTACATGCAGATTGTCTAGAAAATAACAACATTAATTCTAAGTTGAAAATTGACCCTTGCACTTCCATTTTCGTCACTTCTCTTGGCAAGAAAATTAGACACTTGTTTTGGGCTCTTCTTGGGCCTGTAATGTGCATAAAATGGCATGGGCTTCATATCTGTTCCATTGGATCGAAATTTGGGGTCTTGATCAACAAATGGATGATGTGAAAGTGATTCATAAGCCTCATTAAAAACCTTCATTGAAAAATCCATTGGGACAAAACCAAAGGTAAGGGAAAAAGAGTGCAAATGAATCACTTGTCCATTTGTTGATACTCTTTGAACGTGGATCAAAAACCAAGGAGGTTTAGGATCATGTCTTCTTCGGTTTGGCTCAATCTTCACTCCACAACGAGCTACTTCCTAAGCTACAAGCACGTTTCCATCAGGTTCAAGCTCAGGTTCAAACTTAGGTTCAAGCTCCATTCTTTTCGTGCTGATCATGATCATATCAGTTCGGCATTTGCAGCATCTGATGTCATTTCGGAAAGTTCCAAAACCCAGACCTACTATATTTCTCCTAAGAAGCGCTGCAAAATTGTCGAGCATTTTAAGAGTCAAGCTCACGATTGGGCGAGCCGTTTCTTTTATGTCCCTATAAATGATGCGACGATTGCTAGGGATTGTCTCCGAAAAGTCAAGACGAGCTGGGAGCCCATTGGTAGCCGTCCTCGGATTACTTGTTCCTTTTGGTTTTTTGAGTTCCTAATTAACTTTTCTTTTCATCTTTGCAGTTTACCAATTGCTCCCTACTTTTCCCGAGGACACTTATATTCTCAGAGATACTCTCCTTGGTAGAAAGACTCGCTGGAAAAAACACTTCTCCTTAGCACGCGTGGAAAAAGCTAGGGCTCGTCTTGCCGGTGCCGACGTATCCACAAGTCTCGAGCCTTCCCCTGAACCTCGGTTGCACATTGTGGAGATAATGGGTAAGAGAATTACGATTCGGGAGAAGCAAGAGGTCAATAAGAAAGAGCTTGAGATGGCGCATCCTGCCGAAGGGGTAGACGCCGAGGTGACTTCCGAATTGGCGCGGCCGGTTGTCGACACGCCTGGTTTAGATGATCCAACCACCGAAGTTGTTACTAATGCCGAGGCAACTCGTGATGGCATAGAGAAACAAGTTGTTACCAACGCCGAGGAAAACGCCGAAGTTGCTAACCCTACTTCTCTTGCTCTGAGCCGTTCTGACGAGATGAAGCCGCCATCTCGGAAACGTCTTGCTCCTTGTGCAGATAAAGGGAAAGGTATTATCGATGCAAAGAAATAGAAGCGAACTGATCCTTCTAATCTCGCGGTGATGCTATTTAAGCATGACGGAGCCGAGCCTGTCTATAATGATGCGGTAGCCTCGGCTTCTTTAGTCTCTGCAATAAAATCTCCCAGTGATCATTTTCCTCTTGTCGACACTCTCGCCGAAAACCAGCTGTATGCCAACATGTCTTTGCATACGATGAGCTCACCCTTCCCCTTACAGACTCGCGTGGTTACAACAGAACAATGAGCTTTTGTAACTCGTCGTGTCTTACTCTCCTTTTCGGTTGGTGACTCGACCTCCCTCACCCGGTCAACGATCACAAAACACCCTATGTCATGCGACAAAGATGTCTCGCACACCAATATAAATAACATCTCTCGCATCTAGGTTGATATTCATGCTTGACGGCACAATGTGGAAAAGCCAAGTCTGGACAGTCGGTATATTGCCATGTTGATGCAAAGGAATTATTCACGGGTGGATAGAAAGTTACAACCGTGTCCAGAACCCCTTCCCCAAGTCGGGTGAGTTCATCAAAATCACCTTCAACATGTCTGTCGACACATAACTTGAGAAGCTGTGCAGCCATTTCCGTGCGACCAGCGCATACACACAGCATTCCACACAGATAGGTCGCCTTAGCTCTAAAAGGGATAAGCCGTTCCAAAGCTCCATAGCTGCGTTGATGTCCTGTTGCATGGTCACGAGTCTTGTAGCCTCATAATAAATAGCAGCTGGGTTCCCGGCGTCTAAACAACTTACAAAGAAGATGCGATACGCCCCGTCTAGAAGACTTTTATATATGTCCTTGCACAAGTCGTCGATAAAAAGTTCCTTCAGGACTTCACGGCTATACACTATGTCTATGCCAATCCGCCCTAATCGAAGGATGTGTCCAAGTCTCCACAGGGTGAGATGACCAAGTTTTTTTACGATGACAGAGATAATGTCCGAAGGAAGCTCTGGTATCTCCATGACAACGAACAAAAAAAAAGGGAGAAGAAGAGTTGCTATCTTTTTCGGGTGAAGATTAGAATGGAAAGACTAAAAGCCGAAGACTAATATTTATAGGAGGAGCATGATGCCCTAGGAGCAATAGTTAACCTAGGAGGCGTGCCTGGCAAGAATCGTGGCGTCTCATCGATGTCTCGTCAAAATGAGTGGCCTAGAACATGCCACGTGTCAGCAAAAAAAACGTGTCAATTCAGAATCCACGCCGACCTGCATACATCTACCGACCTCTTCTGCCGCTTGACAATTCCACAGCACATCACTATTTTCGCCGAACTAGGTTACGATAATCCCAGTATCAGAAACTTTTACCTCGTCACCATCAAAACAGAAACTAACAAGCTGGGGGACTAACTGTTGGGGTCAGATCCCACCTAACTAGGATATTTAGGCGAAAATAGCTAAGTATGGGCATAGACATGTCGAGCAGGTAAAGAGGAAGGACAAGGCGAGGGGTGAGTAGGAACGACGAGCCCAAAACCGAGATAAGGCAACAACGTCGTAATCTCCATCCATATCGGCGATGTAGGTAGGTGACCCCGAGATGCAATGGGCCGAGCCAAACCTAAGAAGCCCATAACCTTCTACTAGACTAAAAGGTTTATGGACAAAAGGAAAAAGGCGCAGAAAAAAAGAAAGCTTCCTTATCAGTTTAGGGCAAAAGACTGCCGACTTATATTACATATAAATACGCATGCACTTGTACCCGAAGAGGGATCTAAAACTTTAACCTAGCAAGAATACTCAGGTTTTTCTGAACAACCTCTGTATTCGAAGCTCAAAAACATATCAATAAAAATAACCATCTTTTGATCTCTGTTCTGGTGTTTCTGCTCATAGAAGTTTTGGAATCCCTAAATATTTTCTAAACAAATTGAATATTGTGGTTTTCGAGATGGACGAGATACTCCCGAGAACGAGATGGACGAAGATCGGCACCCAATAAACGGGAAGTATGGCTGCGACAAAGTATGGTTGGACGACATACGAGGCTACATTGCTGATGGCGACCTTCCATCCGACAAATGGGCGGCTCATAAACTACGAGCTCAAGCAGCTCGGTACGCTTTACTTGACAGGAATGCCTTCAAATTGAGGTTCTCGGAAGCATTGTTGGCCTGCGTAGAAGGAAAAGAAGCCAGGCAAATCATGGAAGAAATTCACAGTGGATCTTGCGGCAATCATTCTGGCGGACGAGCACTCACAATCAAAATAAAGTGTCATGGCTACTTCTGGCCGACAATGGTAAAGGAGTGCGAAATTTTTTTTGCCAAATGCAAAAAATGTCCACGACACGCGCTGATAATCCATCTGTTGTATTCGATCTCGGCACCCTATCCATTTATGAGATGGTCCATTGACATCGTCGGACCTCTACACCGATCCAAATAGAAGCGTTTCCTACTTGTTCTCATAGACTATTTCTCCAAATGGGTCGAAGTTGATTCCTACGCCAACATAAAGGATGCCCAAGTGGAAAACTTTGTATGGAAAAACATCATCTGCCGACATGGAGTTCCATACGAGAACGTCACCGATAACGGGTCACAGGTCATCTCGACCAGATTCGAAGCTTTCTGCAAAAAATGGAAGATTCGACTCAGCAAGTCCACGCCCGAATACCCGCAAGGGAACGGCCAAGCCGAAGCAGTAAACAAGACTAACCTTGACGGCTTGAAGAAATGCCTTGACGAAAAGAAGGGTCGATGGGCCGACGAACTCGAAGGAGTACTCTGATCTCATCGAACGACTCCACGACGAGGTACAGAAGAAACCTCATTCGCTCTCGTTTATGGAACATAATGCGTTATCCCTCCAGTGATACATTTTCCCAAAGTCTGTAGCAGACTTCTCCTCGAACAAGAGGGGCTGAATCATTTACTACTACTTAAAGAGTTGGACTTGATCAACGAAAGACGCGACCAAGCACTAATCCGGATTCAAAATTACCATCAAGCAATGGCTATGTACTACAACTCTAATGTTCGAAACCGGAGGTTTTACGAAGGAGTCTTAGTTTTGAGGAAAGTCTTCAAGAACACGGCGAAAACGAATGCTGGGAAGCTAGGAGCAAACTGGGAAGGACCTTATAAAATCACCAAAGTAGTTCACCCATGGATCTACGAGCTCGCTAACATGACCGACATGCCAATTCAGCGATATTGGAACACAATGCATATGAAGAAATACTATCGTTAAATCATATCACACACGAACTACGAGGCGGCTTGATCCCCAAAAAGGATACGTAGGGAACTCATCTTAGGATAGGTTCAGCTGCCCCCTCCTTAAAAATTGGGGGGAATGGGTACGTATACGTGTATACTCCCATTTCTATACATTTTTTGCAAACACCGATCAAGACAAGTCCCTTGACTTATGGACTATCTCGCAAAACATCAAGGCTTAGCTAAAACAGACTCTTCGATATAATTATCGAACTCGTTGTTGCTGACCACAACAACGAACTAATACATCCTAAATGGATTTTTTCAACTACATCCTCAATAGATATTTAAGCGCACTATGTTTATTATCAGAGAGGGCATGTTGAAGGAAAACGTGCTCGTAATCCTGAAGTAAACATCTAAACCCAGCAAACAAAATGCTGGTCATCACATCTATGTTTATGATCGGAGCAAGCATGTTGAAGGAAAACGTGCTTGTAAACCGAAGTAAACATCTAAACCTAGCAAACAGATTGTTGGGGTCAAAACCCACCCAGCTGTGATCAATGGGAAAATGGCTAAGTATGAAAATACGAAGAATCGGACAAGGCCGAAATTGTGCCTAAGTCATTTCTGTACGAGTCCACTTAAGCACAAGAGAGGCCATTCTGGCCAAAGCAGCTCCATTTCTGGCCAAGGAAGCTTCGCTTCGGCAGGGCGACTTCGACAAAGCAGGGAGAGATTTCGGCAAAGCCTTGTCTCCACTTCGGCAAAGCTTTGGGTCACTTCGGCAAAGCTTTGGCTCACTTAGGCAAGCTTTGGCTCACATCGGCAAAGCTTTGCTCCACTTAGGTAAGCTTTGTCTCCACTTAGGCAAGCCTTGTCTCCACTTAGGCAAGCCTTGTCTCCACTTAGGCAAGCTTTGTCTTCACTTAGGCAAGCCTTGGGGGATGGTCACATCGGCAAGAAAGAGACTTCGGCAAGCTTTGTCTCCACTTCGGCACGGAGACTTCGGCGAAGAAGGGAGAGACATCGGCAAAGAGATTTCGGCTGAAGTGATCCACATCGGCATAGCCTGGCTTCGGCAAACCTCCACTTCGGCACGGCCTGGCTTCGGCAAGCCTCCACTTCGGCATGGCCCTGGCTTCGGCAAGCCTCCACCTCGGCATAGCCTGGCTTCGGCAAGCCTCCACTTCGGCACAGCCTGGCTTCGGCAAGCCTCCACTTCGGCAAGCCTCCACTTCGGCATGGCCCTAGTTTCGGCAAGTCTCCACTTCGGCACAGCCTGGCTTCAGCAAGCCTCCACTTCGGCATGGCCCTGGCTTCGGCAAACCTCCACTTCGGCATAGCTTGGCTTCGGCAAGCCTCCACTTTGGCACAGCCTGGCTTCGGTAAGCCTCCACTTTGGCATGGCCCTGGCTTCGGCAAGCCTCCACTTCGGCATGGCCCTGGCTTCGGCAAGCCTCCACTTCGGCACAGCCTGGCTTCAGCAAGCCTCCACTTCGGCATAGCCTGGCTTTGGCAAGCCTCCACTTCGGCATGGCCCTGGCTTCGGCAAGCCTCCACTTCGGCACAGCCTGGCTTCAGCAAGCCTCCACTTTGGCATGGCCCTGGTTTCGGCAAGTCTCCACTTCGGCACAGCCTCGCTTCGGCAAGCCTCCACTTCGGCGTGGCCCTGGCTTCGGCAAGCCTCCACTTCGGCACAGCCTGGCTTCGGCAAGCCTCCACTTCGGCATGGCCCTGGTTTCGGCAAGCCTCCACTTCGGCACAGCCTGGCTTCGGCAAGCCTCCACTTCGGCAAGCCTCCACTTCGGCATGGCCCTGGCTTCGGCAAGCCTCCACTTCGGCACAGCCTGGCTTCGGCAGGCCTCCACTTTGGCATGGCCCTGGTTTTGGCAAGCCTCCACTTCGGCACATCCTGGCTTCGGCAAGCCTCCACTTCGGCATGGCCCTGGCTTTGGCAAGCCTCCACTTCGGCATAGCCTGGCTTCGGCAAGCCTCCATTTCGGCATAGCCCGGCTTCTGCAAGCCTCCACTTCGGCATAGCCTGGCTTCGGCAAGCCTCCACTTCGGCCAACGAGCTCGCTTCGGCTATGATACGAATCTACTTAGGCACGATACGAGCTCGTTTCGGCCGAAGTCGTTATTATACGAGACTGCTTGGCCGAAGTCAAAATCATACGAGACTGCTTGGCCGAAGTCAAAATCATACGAGACTGCTTGGCCGAAGTCAAAATCATACGAGACTGCTTGGCCGAAGTCAAAATCATACGAGACTGCTTGGCCGAAGTCAAAATCATACGAGACTGCTTGGCCGAAGACAAAATCATACGAGACTGCTTGGCCAAAGTCAAAATCATACGAGACTGCTTGGCCGAAGTCAAAATCATACGAGACTGCTTGGCCGAAGACAAAATCATACGAGACTGTTTGGCCGAAGTCGATTCTATACGAAACCTGAAGACAACGCGGCCGAAGTCATTTTTATACGAAGCTAGAAGACGACGTGGCCGAAGTCATTTTTATACGAAGCTGGAAGACGACGTGGCCGAAGTCATTTCTATACAAGAACGACAAGCCCATCTCCGACCCGCGATGGGTCAAAGGCCCACGAAGCCAAGCCGACTTGCTAAAACGGAAATCCCGAAGGATTAGGAAGTTTTCCTAATCCCTTTGGGATTGACCTGGCCAATTCGAACGACTATATATATCTATGTACATCCCTTGAAAAAGGGATCCGCATTATTACTTAGCAAGAAACCCTAGACTTTTTGCTCTCAAACTCTTGTACGAAAGCTTTTTTACATAGCTTAATAAAACCCATCTTTGGATCTCTCCGTTCGTGGTTCATCCGCAGAAATTTCATCCCCCTTAACAAACCTCCGACAAATTCTAATTGTGTTGATTTCGACTCCCACAATTTGGCGCTAGAAGGAGGGGCGGCTTGATCCCTGCAAAGGGTACGTAGGCAGCTCGTCTTCGGATGGGTTCAGCTGCCCCCTCCTAAAAAGGGGGGGAGTGGGTACGTATACTCCCACCTTTGTAATAGACTCCGCGTCTACTTAATGCAAGCTTCTCGAAGCAATTTTCTTCATATCACACCCTCCACGGGTTATTAAAGCCTTAACGGAAACAGGCATCATACGCACCTTTCACGAATCACTTAAAGTCCTAACTAAAACATGCACCTCTCTCCACCCTCGTTGTTGCTGGCTACAGCAACGAACTACTACATCCTTTACGGATCTAACTACTACATCCTAGCGGATTAAAAGCGCGCGCTATATAAATAACATGTCCATTGTCGGAGCGGATATGCTTACGGTAGCGCATCCGTAAACCGAAATGTTCATCCTAAACCCAACAACAAATCGTTGGTCCTAACAGTACTACATGTTCATTGACGGAGTGGATATGCTTATGATAGCGTATCCGTAAACCGAAATGTTCATCCTAAACCCAACAACAAATCGTTGGTCGCAACAGTACTACGTGTCCATTGTCGGAGCGGATACGCTTACGGTAGCATATCCGCAAACCGAAATATTCATCCGAAAACCCAACAAACAAATCGTTGGTCAAAATGCCTGTGCTCATAATCGAAGCAAGTATGCTTACGCTAACGTAATCATTCAAAACAAAAAAATGAATCGTCGGTATTAACACTAGCACAAACTATAGCAAAACGGATCAGTCCTCCTTGGAGAAAAAAGCATTCAAGCAACAAGTTTCAACAACAAAGAAACGACACAACCAAAGCCGAATCCACAAGGCAAACATAACAACTCAATATGGATAAAGCCATCCAGGCACCATGTCCAAATAACGTCAAAGCATAATTAAAATGATGACTTGGGCAGTTCTCCATCATCATCATACCTTACCCCTTGAAGACGCACCCTATTCATCATCGGAGGATTCGGCCATCGTCTCGGATTCAGAGGCTTCGTTCGAACCAAGCTTACTCCTGTTGGATCCGGAGAATACGCGAATGCTGACATCCACCGTTAACACCTCCACACTCTCATTACCAAGCGCAACATCGGCCGAGTCTTCAGAGATCGGCGAGACCACTAGGTCGCTCACCAACGAGGCGACCAACTTATCAAACTCGTCATCGGCACCAGCGTACCTCGCTCTCCATCCCTCGAGTTTCTCAGTTTTGGTATCCAGTGAAGGTGGTTCATCACCGCGGAGCAGCGCAAGGAGTTCAAGATTCCCGTCAACTTGGGCAAGATCGACGACGCTGTTCTTCGACGATTCGCCCAAGATCTTGATCTTCTCCTTGGCTCGGTCGACTTTAGATTGAAACTTCTCGGCCAGTCCGCACATCGCCCCCTTCTTGGCCCATTCAACCTTCTTGTCGGTCATGGCCCTCTCCGAGCTCAACATCCGCTGGAGCTCGGCCACTTGAGCCTCTTGCTGGACCCGATAGGATTCCAAGTCTTCCTTCCGTTTTGATGCTATCTCCGTCGCAGCATCGCGCTCACGCTCGGCTTCGGTAAGCTTTGATCGAAGCCCTTCGGCCACTTTCCATGCACGCTCGGCCCTCCTCGCATTCTTACGGACGTCCGCCTCGTAACCGGACGTCATCTTGTTAATAGAGGCCACAAACTGAACGGAGAGAAAACGAGAGATCAGACATCGCATTTTCAACAAAGTACAAAAAAAGGAGGTCGATGCAAACTACCTTAGAACCACGGCGAGACATTTCGGCATATGGCTTGCTCCGGGATAGAGTATCGGGAGGAGGAAAGCAATCCCCCTTGGAGAGAATCTTGGAGAAGAGAGTGGCCGAGGCCGACGCATCGTCACAAAATATTTTAGAAGCAAACGTCCGAGATATAGGTTGCGAAGGCAGCTCATGCTCGGCGGCACTATTAACCAATGCATTACGCCTTTTTCGTCCAGGAACGTCATCCTTTCGAGGATCTTTCCCTTTGTCAGCCTTTGCCAGGACACGTCTCCGGACTGGCCTCACCTGATCAGCATCCTCATTTGTAGCCGCAGCCTTGCCCTTTCTCCGGTGAACCGGAGGCAAGTCCAATCGCCCGAGACCCAACACGACCTCTCTCACGATGGGGATCGACGGAGCCAGCGCGGACGGTCCAACAGATGAGTCGCCCGAGGGAAAAGCAAGGGCAGCACTTAGCTGCTCCGCAGAAATCTCAGTTCGGCCGACCTCCGCCTGCTCCATCGCGGCGCGGCTTTCGGCCTCCATCCTTTCGCGAACAGATGGTCTTTTCCCCATGGTTCTCTTCGTACTGCTAGAAGAAAACGAAGGAGTTGAACTCGGAGAATAATACCCAAAGTATCGTGCCCGCGCTCTCTCTACTCTTTGAAGAGTAAAATCTCCTTGCCAGTTGCACTCACCGGAAGCTAGAGTCTCACAAAGCGAAATTATGTCCGGAGGACACGTCGGAAGCGGATTAGGAACTGCAAAACCAACAAATAAGGCGGAAGGTCATGACATGTTCAACAAGACAGAAAGGCTCGTAAAGCTATGGATCGGCTACCGATTTTTCTCCATGTGGTCCTAATTTTGTTAACCCAATCTGCACCAACCGAAGCCTCGGAGATGGGCACAAAGAAGAAGTAATTCTCCCAATATCTGTCTTTACTTGGGAACCCTCCGATAATTTTGCGGTGAACTTTGTTCGAAAGGGAGAAAAGAAGCGAATCCATGGAGCGTAATGTCTGGAAGGATAGCAGGTTCAACAAGTGATCCACGGTGACTTCTTCGCCACACTCGAAGCTGCGGACCACGATCCCAACCAGGTGTCGAATTCCCCGCGGAGTTATTTCCGCCAGAGCCAGTCTATGCTTCCACAGATACCCAAGGATGACCCCTGGTATTGGGAACCATATGAAGCACATGTAGAAACAACTCTCGTACAAGGTAAAAAACCCTTTTGGGGGCTCACTGGCCCGATCCGATGGCGATGGAAGGATGAAGTCAATTTCTTCGGAAATGTTGAAACGGTGCCTAAGGGTCTCCAAAGATTCAGCAGTGGATAGAGTAGATCATGGTGGGTCAGGCGCCTCATGATTGTATACGCCCTTAGAAACTCGCCGTTTTGAAGAACACGCCCGAAGGCTCGCGTCTTGCCTAATCCTAACACAATCGGAACTCCAATTCTCCATCTCGATTTTTACATTGAAAGGACTCTCCATTTCGCCCAGCAAAGGAAATCACTTCGGCGAAAAAGTATTTCGGCCGAGCACCACTTCGGCAAAAGATTACTTCGGCAGAGAAGACTCCGGCCGAAGACAATTTCAGAGACAACAAAAAAAAAAAAACAACAAAACAACCTAAAAAAAAAATCTTCAAGAGGAGGAGAGAGAAGGGAGGAGAGAAGTTACCTTGAGATTTTTGAGAAGTGAAGAAGTGAAGAGGAAATGAGGAGAAGGGGGAGCATATATAGGCTCATAAAGCAAAAGATGATGTCATCATGCATTGGGAATCGGGCCAAAACACAGTTGAATGAAGAAATTTCTACTGGAAAAAAGATTATCAGCCTGAAGACAGAGAACCTGGTAGATATCAAAAACGACGGACTCAGCGTCATGTCAGCTTAGCTCGTACCAATCGACACGGCACATTGATCCCAGCTTGGACTTCCTCTACCTCGGCACTCTCATCACTGAAACTACCGAGCTGGGGGGCTAACTGTTGGGGTCAAAACCCACCCAGCTGTGATCAATGGGAAAATGGCTAAGTATGAAAATACGAAGAATCGGACAAGGCCGAAATTGTGCCTAAGTCATTTCTGTACGAGTCCACTTAAGCACAAGAGAGGCCATTCTGGCCAAAGCAGCTCCATTTCCGGCCAAGGAAGCTTCGCTTCGGCAGGGAGACTTCGACAAAGCAGGGAGAGATTTCGGCAAAGCCTTGTCTCCACTTCGGCAAAGCTTTGGCTCACTTTGGCAAAGCTTTTGCTCACTTAGGCAAGCTTTGGCTCACATCGGCAAAGCTTTGCTCCACTTAGGCAAGCTTTGTCTCCACTTAGGCAAGCCTTGTCTCCACTTGGGCAAGCCTTGTCTCCACTTAGGCAAGCTTTGTCTTCACTTAGGCAAGCCTTGGGGGATGGTCACATCGGCAAGAAAGAGACTTCGGCAAGCTTTGTCTCCACTTCGGCACAGAGACTTCGGCGAAGAAGGGAGAGACATCGGCAAAGAGATTTCGACTGAAGTGCTCCACATCGGCATAGCCTGGCTTCGGCAAGCCTCCACTTCATCACGGCCTGGCTTCGGCAAGCCTCCACTTCGGCATGGCCCTGGCTTCGGCAAACCTCCACTTCGGCATAGCCTGGCTTCGGCAAGCCTCCACTTCGGCACATCGTTGCTTCGGCAAGCCTCCACTTCGACATGGCCCTGGTTTCGGCAAGTCTCCACTTCGACACAGCCTGGCTTCGGCAAGCCTCCACTTTGGCATGGCCCTGGCTTCGGCAAACCTCCACTTCGGCACGGCCTGGCTTCGGCAAGCCTCCACTTCGGCACGGCCTGGCTTCGGCAAGCCTCCACTTCGGCACAGCCTGGCTTCGGCAAGCCTCCACTTCGGCACAGCCTGGCTTCGGCAAGCCTCCACTTCGACATGGCCCTGGCTTCGGCAAGCCTCCACTTCGGCACAGCCTGGCTTCGGCAAGCCTCCACTTCGGCATTGCCCTAGTTTCGGCAAGTCTCCACTTCAGCACAGCCTGGCTTCGCAAGCCTCAACTTTGGCGTGGCCCTGGCTTTGGCAAGCCTCCACTTCGGCACAGCCTGGCTTCGGCAAGCCTCCACTTCGGCATGGCCCTGGTTCGGCAAGCCTCCACTTCGGCACAGCCTGGCTTCGGTAAGCCTCCACTTCGGCATGGCCCTGGCTTCGGCAAGCCTCCACTTCGGCACAGCCTGGCTTTGGCAGGCCTCCACTTCGGCATGGCCCTGGTTTCGGCAAGCCTCCACTTCGGCACAGCCTGGCTTCGGCAAGCCTCCACTTCGGCACAGCCTGGCTTCGGCAAGTCTCCACTTCAGCACAGCCTGGCTTCGCAAGCCTCCACTTTGGCGTGGCCCTGGCTTTGGCAAGCCTCCACTTCGGCACAGCCTGGCTTCAGCAAGCCTCCACTTCGGCATGGCCCTGGTTTCGGCAAGTCTCCACTTCGGCACAGCCTCGCTTCGGCAAGCCTCCACTTCGGCGTGGCCCTGGCTTCGGCAAGCCTCCACTTCGGCACAGCCTGGCTTCGGCAAGCCTCCACTTCGGCATGGCCCTGGCTTCGGCAAGCCTCCACTTTGGCACAGCCTGGCTTCGGCAGGCCTCCACTTCGGCATGGCCCTGGTTTCGGCAAGCCTCCACTTCGGCACAGCCTGGCTTCGGCAAGCCTCCACTTCGGCATGGCCCTGGTTTCGGCAAGCCTCCACTTCGGCACAGCCTGGCTTCGGCAAGCCTCCACTTCGGCATGGCCCTGGCTTCGGCAAGCCTCCACTTCGGCACAGCCTGGCTTCGGCAGGCCTCCACTTCGGCATGGCCCTGGTTTCGGCAAGCCTCCACTTCGGCACAGCCTGGCTTCGGCAAGCCTCCACTTCGGCATGGCCCTGGCTTCGGCAAGCCTCCACTTCGGCATAGCCCGGCTTCGGCAAGCCTCCACTTGGGCATAGCCTGGCTTCGGCAAGCCTCCACTTCGGCATAGCCTGGCTTTGGCAAGCCTCCACTTCGGCCAACGAGCTCGCTTCGGCTATTATACGAATCTACTTAGGCACGATACGAGCTCATTTCAGTCGAAGTCGTTTTTATACGAGACTGCTTGGCCGAAGTCAAAATCATACGAGACTGCTTGGCCGAAGTCAAAATCATACGAGACTGCTTGGCCGAAGTCAAAATCATACGAGACTGCTTGGCCGAAGTCAAAATCATACGAGACTGCTTGGCCGAAGACAAAATCATACGAGACTGTTTGGCCGAAGTCGATTCTATACGAAACCTGAAGACAACGCGGCCGAAGTCATTTTTATACGAAGCTGGAAGACGACGCGGCCAAAGTCATTTTTATACGAAGCTGGAAGACGACGTGGCCGAAGTCATTTCTATACAAGAACGACAAGCCCATCTCCGACCCGCGATGGGTCAAAGGCCCACGAAGCCAAGCCGACTTGTTAAAACGGAAATCCCGAAGGATTAGGAAGTTTTCCTAATCCCTTTGGGATTGACCTGGCCAATTCGAACGACTATATATATCTATGTACATCCCTTGAAAAAGGGATCCGCAATATTACTTAGCAAGAAACCCTAGACTTTTTGCTCTCAAACTCTTGTACGAAAGCTTTTCGACACAGCTTAATAAAAACCATCTTTAGATCTCTCCGTTCGTGGTTCATCCTCAGAAATTTCATCCCCCTTAACAAACCTCCGACAAATTCTAATTGTGTTGATTTCGACTCCCACACAGATCGCTAGTCATAACATCAAAACCTAGCAAACAGATCGCTAGTCAAAACATCTAAGTCTAGCAAGCAGATCGCTAGTCATAATATCTAAACCTAGCAAGCATATCGCTAGTCATAACATATAAACCTAGCGAGAAAATTGCAAGTCATAACATCTATGTTTATGATCGAAACAAGCATGTTGAAGGAAAACGCACTCGTAAACCGAAGTAAACATCTAAACCTAGCAAATAGATCGGTAGTCATAACATGTAAACCTAGCAAACATATCGCTAGTCATAACATCTAAACCTAGCGAGCAAATCACTAGTCATAACATCTATGTTTATGATCGAAGCAAGCATGTTGAAGGAAAACACACTAGTAAACCAAAGTAAACATCAAAACCTAGCAAACAGAACGCTAGTCAAAAGATCTCGAAAACATGATAAGTAAGGTACGTCATTTAGTGTGAAATAGCTGAAGATGTTCAAAATCAAAAACCAGCAAATAGATCGCTGGTCATAACATCTCGAAAATGACTAAGTACCAAGCGTACATTACCTCGGTAAAAATTAGTCAAACATTGGCAATACGATCTAAAATCAGCGATCTCGGTATTATAAACAAGAACGAGCTAAGACAGTCAATAAGGAACAGTTCAAAGCACGGCAACACAAAAGCATAGGCAAAGGAATCGGAAACCCCAAAGGTCGAGATGATACAAAGCACTAATAAACCCCACAAAGGGGAAAACGTGTTTAAAAAAAAAGACAAAACAAAACAAAGAGCTCTGTCTCCTCGCGAGCTCTTCAGGGATAGGAAAGCCGACCTCCCTCACCCGGTCAACGATCGCAATAAATGTGGGAGTCAAAACTAGCACAATTGAATTTCTTAAGACTTTTAAGGGATCAGAAACTTCTGAGATTAAAACCACAAAAACGAAGATCCAAAGATGATTTTTATTGCTGTTTTATAAAGCTTTTCGTACAAGTGTTTATAAAGCAAAAAGCTTAGGGTTTTGCTTAGTAAATTGTGGATTCCTTTCTCAAGGGAAGTACATTGGTATTTATAAGAATCTAAGTCGGCTAGGTCAACTCCTAAAAAGATAATGAACATTTCCTATTCTTTCGAGATTTTCTTTTAGCGAAGTCGACTACAACCATGGGATTTGTCTTCATGGGCTTTGACCTCGTCACATCTCCATTATGGGCTTGAACTCGTCACTTCGTCATGATGGACTCTAGCATGTGGGCTTGTTGCCTCGTTATCATCGGCCCGGAGTTTGTTACCTTGTCGTCGTGGGTTCTCAGCTCATCCCTTCATTTTATGGGCTTGCTGTACTCGGATCAGTTCTTCGTGGAGAGATAATTCGATCCAGTTTCTTTGTGGCGAGCTGATGAGCTCGGCCCAGTTTCTCGTGGCGAGCTCGGCCAAGATTGTCTCAGCGAGCTTGGCCCAAGCTATGTTGTCGAGCTCGGCACAAGCTATTTTAGCGAGCTCGGCCCAA
Source organism: Pseudoturritis turrita (assembly GCA_900406555.1). Classification (NCBI taxonomy): domain Eukaryota; kingdom Viridiplantae; phylum Streptophyta; class Magnoliopsida; order Brassicales; family Brassicaceae; genus Pseudoturritis; species Pseudoturritis turrita. The sequence continues at coordinate 80,665 of OVBL01000008.1, forward strand.
GCTACGTTGTCGAGCTCTGCACAAGCTGTTTTAGTGAGCTCGGCCCAAGCAGTTTTAGTGAGCTAGGCCCATTTTTGATACTTAGCCATTTTCTTGAGGATCTCAGTCAAGTGGTCACACTTTACCAAATTCATGCTACAGTTCCCGAGCTGACTTGCTTTGCCGTCCACCGATTTTGACTTGGGATATACCCAGTCATCTCAGGTCTTTTCTATAATTGGGATATACCCACTAATTGCCGAATCATCTGTAAACAACTCGCATGATAGTGCTAAGTCGAGCTCATGGTTGTACCAACTTTACCGAACTGACGTGCTTTGAAACATTTAGCTCGGGTTTTTTTTTATTCTTCAGGTTTCAACTCGGCGAACTTTTGCACTTAGCAAAAAAATTTGATATTTGATTTTCTCGGGGAGTGTAATCGTTTCGCTGGTTCTCGAGATAAATGACGTCATGATCTGCTTTTTAACGCCTATTTATACTCGAGCTCCATGAGATTCCTCATAACTTCCAGCTCTCCAAAACTTCATAAAACAGGTAACTTCTTTACCTTTCTTCTCTCCCCTCTTTTAAGTTTAGTTTTCTAGGGTTTTCTTTGATTTTGCTGGCGTGCCGCCGAGATCCTTTGAATTCTCCGACCTATCTTCAAGTAGTCTGTGATGGTCTTCAATTTTTCCGGCGAGATCCTCTTAAGATATCTCAATCGTTCTTCGAAATTTTTTTTTAGATCCTAGTTGATTTTGACTAGATCTTCTTCGAACATTCTCCGCGATCCGAGTTTTTTGAGATTTTTTTTTGCGGATTTGATCCTTTTTCGAGGAACCTGCCGAGTTTGAATATGTTTGTCGTTTTCCGTTGTTTTGATTCACGCCAGTTTTGTCCGACTTCCGAGCTTCACTCCCGTTGCTTGCCGAGCTGAAATTTGCAAATAGTTTTGATGGCTTCTAAAAGTTCTTCGCTGGCAGCCGATCTTGTTTCTGATGCCATATCAAGCTCGTGGCTTCATTCTCGAGCCGAGATGGATTCTGTATGGGAGTCATCGAGTTTAGATGATTCAGGGAAGCTGTCGAATGGCCCCTCGCTCTTCGGGAGAAAGGTTTTATATTCTCCTGAAGCGGATACTGGAAGTGCAACGAAATCCAACGATTTCAATGTTCCTTCTCTGATTGACGAACCCTTTGATGAGGCGAAGAATCCTTTTGTAGTGAAAACCGAGCTTGATGAATTTGATTTTGCCAAGATACGAGAAGGATATGATCGCTTGTTTACTTTAAAAAGCCGAGCTCCGAGAAAACGTAAACCCAAACAGAGAGTTCCTGATCCACCAGATTCGATGCTCTCGACTTTGGAATCTCTTGAACTGCTTAGACAGAGATTTCATATTTATGAAGGAGTCGAATTCGTCCTTCCGTCTTCATCCGGATGAGCTGACGATCCGCCACCAGGCCATTTCACCTTATACGAGGGTTTCTTCAACCTATGCTTCCTTTGGTTCCCGATTCCACATGTCATCCTTGCATTCTTAGGAAAATATCGACTATCTTTGGGTCAAATCACTCCTTGAGGGCTTCGTTATATAATTGGGATCTTGGTGAGAAGCTACGAATGCGATGAAGAGATTGGAGTGTACCACCTGATGAACCTTTTGACTTTAAAATGAACTGGGCCTAAGGAAAAGTTTGTTTACTATGCCATCAACAAAAGACTCCGTCGTATCATCATAGGTTTTCCGAGCAAAGATGCTCATTGGGTGGACTTCTTCTTTTACGTGCCGATATCCGAGGAGTCCGTTGGTGCTGAAGGCATTGAGTTGGTTAGGACGAGTTGGCAGAAACTAGGTAGTTGACCCCATTTCTTGCAACGAGATTGGTTTTTGTTTTTGTCTTATGAAGCTTTGTTCTGATTGATTTCTTCTTTGGCAGTGCCTAATTCACTGCCAAAGTGCCCCGAGGACGTATCCGAACTCTGCCACACTCTTGCTGCTCGGAAATGTAACTGGGAGAGGAGTTTTACTTTCAAAAGGGTAGAGAAAGCCCGAGCTCATCTTGCCGGTTTCTCTTTTGCGAGCTCATCTTTATCTAAATCCTCGGAAGACATTCTTGACATGGAGAGACCGACTTGGCGCTATTAACAAGCTGCCAAAGCTAAAGCGGCCGCAGAGGCATTGGCCCGAGCTAAGACGGAAGCTCAAAATATCGAAGCACTGGTTGAACCACCGCCGACTTTGGACCCCCTGAGTCAAATTATGCTATCCCGAGCTCACGGGAAGTTGTCTTAGCTTGCCGACCCGGCGAGTTCTCCCTTGTTTGACACAAAGATAAGGGAAAGGGTAAAGAAGGTGTTGAGCAAAGCCGAAAATGCACCAAAGATAAAGCCCCAGCCGAGGGGAAGCTTGTGAAGAGATCGAAGAAATATGGGGCTGCTCGGATTGAAACCGAGCGACGCCCTCTAATGCTCTGGCATAAGAGAGTCTCTACAATGACTGCTCCTCTTCTGCTCTACTTTTTTCTAAAGTTACTCACCCTGGGGTTAACTTTCCCCCTCCGGATACTCTAATTCATGATAGAGTCTATGCCGAGATGGCTATGCGTGGTGTCAAGGTACACAGTCGATTGATTTCTCTGTTATTTTTTTTCTGTTCCGCGATTGTCGTTCTGTCGTTTAAAGCATGATTAGTTTTTATTCGTAGTTCCTCGCACATATCAACCAGCTGGCTCTTGACTACGACCGAGAAGCTCATTTGGATAGGGTCCGTGTTGAAGATGCCAAAAAGAAGGCTCTGGATCTTCTAGCTGGACTTGAAAGGGCCACTAAGCTGGTGAATGACCTTCAATACGAGAAAGGAGTGGTTGAGCCCGGTCGTGCCGGGGCGGAAAAAGAGTCAAAATCTTGGAGAAAAGCAAAGTTCACCATGATTCCAAGATAGTCGAGCTTACGAGGCAACTGGAGACAGCCAACGAACTTCAAGAGGCGAAGATTCAGCAGGCTGTGGTGGAAGCTAGGTGCGAGATGGCAGAGAACTTTCAAGGAAAGATTTCCAAGGCTAAAGCAAAGATCGTGAAGATCAATCAGGTGAAGGAGGACATGCTGGATCTAGCTCAAGTTGAGGGCAATCTTCAACTCGTTGAACTTCTCAAGGGTGAAGATCCTCCGAATCTTGATGCCGAGATGGAAAGTCTTGCTGCGAGGTGCACTGAGATGGGAGGAGCTTATGAGGAGTTTGCCAGAATTGTTACCGATCTGGAGTAGGATCTGCGGGTGTCGCCTATCCGTTCTGATATATTGGCTGATCTTAATGATACCGAGCCAATGGAAACATCTGCTGGAAATGTTGGAATTCGGAACTTCTCCGGCTCAAACGGGGGACTCCAGGGATTGCCAAGATGAATTCAAAGAAGAGTTCGCTAGACCCGACGTCATCAGATTCGAGTGAGGGTGAGCCGTCTACGAAGAACAATCCCAATCCTTCTTCCAATGAAAACCTCGAGCAGACTGGAGGAACTCCTTTAGAGAGAGCTACCGAAGAGGACGTCGGAGGAAACATGATTGTAGGAGAGGAAAATGAGCGTTCTATCGATCCGGGGTTGGCTGAAACCTACGACCCCCTTTTCTTTGTTTAACTTTATTTTGGTACCTGGATGGCTTTATCCTTTCGACTGTCTTGAACTTTTTTGCCTTGTATTACCGATAATATTTGGTTGATATGAGATGATTATTGAAGTCGTGGTTTTGGGTATTATTTTTGCATTACACGAGTTTGCTCTGAAGGCTCTAGTTGCCTAAGATGATTTCAGATTTCTCATACTTAGGTGATATATATCTAGCGTTTAAGAGTTGTTGCGACCAACGATTCATTTGTTGGGGTTTTGTGTGATCATTTCGGTTTACGGATACGTTACCGTAAACATATCCGTTCCGATAACGAACATATATGTTTCGACCAATGATTTGTTTGTTGGGTTTAAGATGATCATTTCGATTTACGGATACGCTACTGTAAACATATCCGCTCCGATAATGAACATATATTTATATAGCGCGCTTTTAATCCGCTTAGGATGTCATGGTTAGATCCAAAATGGATGTGAGAGTTCATTACTGTGGCCAGCAGCAATGACGATGAAAAGATATGTTTGTTCGATTGCGGTGTTTAAATGATCCGTGAAGGATGTAATGTGATATCTATTTTGTTAAAACCAGTAACCCGCAGAAGATGTACCATAAAACTTTGCTTTGATAGCTCATAGAATTTGTTACAAAGGTAGGAGTATACGAGTATACGTACCCCACTCCCCCCCCTTTTTAAAGGAGGGGAGCAACCGAAGATGAGCTGCCTACGTACCCTTTGCCGGGATCAGGCCGCCTCGTAGTTCATGTAAAGCGAATCAGTGATAGTACTTCTTTAAATGCCTTGCATTCCATGATCGCGGTATTGGAATACCCATCATGTTGGCGAGTTCGTAGACTCCAGGTCGAACTACCTTAGTGATCTTGTAAGGCCCTTCCCAGTTGGCTCCGAGTATGCCGGCATTCCTTTCCGTCATGTTTTGAAAAACTTCTCGCAATACCCAGTCTCCTTCGTAGAACCTCCGACTTCTGACATTAGAGTTATAATATCTTGCCGCAGCATTATGGTAGTTAGTAACCTGGATTAATGCTTGGTTGCGCTTTTCATCAACTAGATCGAGCTCGTCAAGCATTAAGAGATGGTTAAGTCCTTCTTGTTCCGGGAGGAGTCTACGCCAAACTCTAGGAAAATATATCTCCGGTGGAATAACACATTCCGTTCCGTAGATAAGAGCGAATGGAGTTTCTCCGGTTGCTTGTCGAGGTGTTGTCCGATGAGACCACAATTCACCTTCCAGTTCGTCAGCCCACCGTCCTTTCTTTTCATCAAGACATTTTTTAAGACCATCGAGAATTGTCTTATTTATTGCTTCTACCTTGCCATTTCCCTACAGGCATCTGGGGATGGACTTGCTAAGTTGGATTTTTCATTTCTCGCAGAAGGCTTCAAATCTTGTAGAGATGAACTGCGAACCATTATCGGTGACGATCTCGTATGGGATTCCATGCCGGATATGATATTTTTTCACACGAAACTCTCGATCTATGCATCCTTTATACTGGCATAAGAATCTGCTTCAACCCATTTGGAAAAATAATCTGTCAGGACGAGTAAAAACCGTTTCTGTTTCGAAGGATGCAAAGGTCCAACGATGTCCATGGACCACCGCATGAACAGATAAGGTGACGATATTGAGAAAAGCATCTCTGTTGGCTGATGAATCATTTGTGCATGACGCTGGCACTTCTCGCAGTCCTTTATCATGGTCGGCCAATAATAACCATGTCGTTTGATCTTTATCGCCAAGGCTCATCCTCCAGAATGGTTACCACATGAACCACTATGGACTTCCTCCATGATTTGGCTTGCCTCCTTTTCTTCAACGCAAGTGAGTAATGGTCCTGAGAATCTCCATTTGAAAATGTTCCCATCGAGCAGGATATAACGAGTTGCTTGTGCCCGAAGCTTACGAGCTGCCCACTTGTCAGCAGGCAAGACGCCATCGTAGATGTATCCTCGGATATCGCGCCATATTCTACTTCTTGTGGATTCTCTTCCATTTCAACTGTTCTGGTTTTGGGGGGAGGGTTGACGTCGACTGAGAGTGGTATGGAGTCCTCTTCCATGGTCGTTGCTTCTTCTTCAATTGGGGGAAAACTTGCGAGATTGTCATCCTCATTGATTGTGTCTATTTGTGTTTGGGATTGGAATCCTTCGTCTCCTGTGTCTGCCTCGTCTCGAATCGTTAAATCATTATGTACGGCTTCTTGCATTTCGACGTCATTCTCACTGATGTCTGTTGCACTGATTCTCTCTTTTGCTTTTCTGGCGGCTTGAGATCGAGTAATTACGCTCACTGCTTCTGGAAGAGTGATACTTGGGTGTTCGATAAATTCCACCGGGATAATCCGCTTCAAGTCTGCATCAGAGGTGGATGCGAGAGCTGCTAGTGCATCAGCCGAGGTGTTTTATCCTCGTGGAATATGCGTTAGCATGAACTTTCTAAACTGCGCAGCCAAATCCTTGACGATCTTTATATATGCTTCCATACGGTCGTCTTTAGCTGCGTATTCCCCGCTAAATTGGTTTGCGACCACTTGTGAATCGCAAAACGCGTGAATGCAACCGATCTTAAGTCCTTGTCCAAGCTTCATTCCAGCGATGAGGGCTTCGTACTCTGCATCATTGTTGGAGGCACGAAAGCCTAGGAGGAATGATTGTTCGAGTACTTCACCTGTTGGCGATGTCAAACGTATCCCAACTCCTTAGCCACTTTTGGATGACGAGCCGTCGACGTGGAGTTGCCAAATTGAACTCGGATTCTCTTCAGTAATGTTTTCGTCCGGAAATTCGATCAAAAAACCAGCCAACACTTGTGACTTTCCGCAAGTTCGCCCGCGATATTCAATGTCGTATTCGCTCAATTCGATAGCGCATTTGGCCAGCCTCCCGGATTTACTTGGGCTGTGTAAAACGGATTAGGGGGAAAGTGCTTAGTACCATGATAGAGTGTGATTGAAAGTATGGCCTTAGTTTCCTGGCGGACATGACAACCGATAACGCCAATTTCTCCATTTGCGGGTATCTTCTCTCCGCATCGGTGAGAGTCTTGCTGACGTAAAAAATTGGCTTCTACTCTCCCCGTTCTTCTCGAATGAGCACTCCGCTTACTGTTGTGGTCGAGATTGCGGTATACAAGAAGAGCGGCTCTCCCTCGACTGGTTTTGCAAGCACTGATGGACTAGCAAGGTACTTCTTCAACTGCTGGAAAGCCTCTTCGCACTTATCTGTCCATTCGAACTTCTTATTTCCTTGTAAAGTATCGTAGAAGGATAAACACTTGTCGGTAGATCGTGAAATAAAGCGGTTGAGCGCAGCTACCTTTCCAGTCAATCTTTGCACTTCACATTTCATCTTTGGTGAAGCCATCTAGATAAGCGTGTCAATCTGCTTGGAGTTTTCTTCGATAACTCGATGAGTAACTAAAGTAACCGAGAAATTCTCCTGATGTGACTGCGAATCTACACTTCGCTGGGTTCAACTTCATGCTGTGTAAATTCAGCCGATCAAAACATTCCTCCAAATGTGTTACGTGATCTTTTTCTTCTAGTGATTTCACCAGCATATCGTCTATGTATACTTCCATAGTTTTTCCGAGTTGATTAGCAAACATTTTGTTCACTAAACGTTGATATGTGGCTCCAGCATTCTTGATACAGAAAGGCATCACCTTGTAGCAATATATTCCACGATCTGTAATGAAGGCTATCTTTTCTCGATCACCGGGATTCATTAGGGTCTGATTTTATCCAGAGAAAGCATCCATGAATGACAAGAGTTTGTTTCCTGCTGTCGCCTCGACCAGTCGGTCTATATGCGAAAGTGGGAAGCTGTCTTTAAGGCATGCTTTGTTCAGATCGGTGAAATCTACACACACTCGCCACTTTCCGTTCTTTTTCTTCACGACTACTAGACAGGCCAGCCAATCCGGGTACATCACTTTTGTGATTGATCCAACTTGCAAGAGCCTTTTGTCCTTGTCATTAACTGGTTTTGCTCTTTCTGGCCCGAATTGTCTCTTCTGCTTTACTGGTTTGAAGGTTGGATCAACGTTCAGCTCATGACTGGCTATGCTGATATCAATTCTGGGCATATTCTCTGATGCCCATGTGAAAGTGTCTATGTTCTTTTTTAAGAAGGAAACGAGCTCGTCCTTGATTTTCTCATCGAGTTTTGCTCCAATTTCCACGCACCGTTCTGGATGATTATCGTACATACATATCAAAACGGCAGGATCGCAGGTTGGTTAGACCGCTTCCTCCTCGGGATCCTCCATGATCTGTAATTGCTATAAGATTTTGGAGAGCTCTTTTATCGGCTCTCTGTCTGTTTTCATCTTCTTGCGCTCTGACTTGGCTACAGGATCAGTGACAGGGTTCCTGAGTTTGTGTGCAGCTAGGAAGCATACACAGGATTCCTTCTGACTCCCCAAGATTGTTTTTACTCCGCTCGGTGTTGGGAATTTTATGCAGAGATGGTAGGTTGAGGCTACGGTGCACATTGAATTTAACCAAGGTATTCCGACAATGACGTTATAGATCGCCGGGTGATCGGCCACAGAAAACTCGACGATCTTGATTACCTCTCCAGCTTGAACAGGCAGCTTGATCGTTCCAATTGTCATTATTGTTTCTCCAGAGAATCCAGTCAACGGTTTCGGGGTTGCAACTATGTCGGACAAATCGATGTTCATTCTTTTGAGAGTTTCTTTGAAGATTATAACCACCGTATTGCCTGTATCAACCAATACTCGGGCTACGTCACAGTCACCGATGATCAATTCGATCACGAGAGGATCGTTATGTGGTTTATCGATTCTGGTGGTTTCTCTTTCTTTGAATGAGATAATGTCATTTGGAAATTTGGCGGGCGCGGACCAATTAACGCTGATGTCAGCTTGTCATTGAAAAGCTTTAATCGACGAGACAGTATATGAGCAGTAGTGAGATCTGCCCATTATCATGTTTATCCGTCTTGTGGATCCAGATTGTAGTGCATCATCGTCTTGCCTTTTTTGCTTAGGAGGATCTTTGTTCGCCTGGTCGGGACGGTTGGAGTTGATATCCATGTCGAAATCTTTGAGACTAACGTCACCTTTCAGTTGGCCAGCCGCCAACTTTGCAGCGAGTTTTAAAACACGGAAATTTGCAGTCGAGTGTCCAAACATATGATGATGTTCGCAGAAAGTCATTTCATCGTAAGATCCTTGGGCCCTGGTCCACGTGTTGTTCCATGTCTCTTTTCCTCGGTCTTGGCCTCCTCCTCGGCCATAACATGGCGAGTCAACTCGGTAACTGTGGACTCCTTTGAAACCTCATTCGTGTTGAACGTACCCCGAGCCTTGGTTACCCTTCCTGTTGTTCGGTGGGTTCGGAGCATGGGGAGAATAGTTTGCAGACTTTGCTTTTCCGTGCTTCTGGGCTAGGACCTTCATTTCTTCTTCATTTGCCGTGAAATCTGTTGCTCGATGCAACGCATCCTGAATTGTGGTCGGAGTGTTCAGCGCGATCTCCTTTCACAAATCTGAGTCGAACCACAGAGATTTCTTCAATGCTTGTAACGCGGCTTTGTCACTTATCCCTTATACTTTTGACAGTACCGACTTGAACCGCTCGATGAAATTTCGTAAAGTCTCACTTTGTCCTTGCCCCATGGTCCATAGATCCGCGTCGGACGTTCGTCGCTCCATAAACATAGCATAGTGTTTGAGGAATGTTGCGGATAGCTGATTGAACTTATCAATTAAATTTCTTCCGAGTCTAGAGAACCATTGAAGAGCTGGTCCTTTAAGATTTTCAACGTATAGAAGACATTGCCCAGCATCTTCTTCGCCTACTCTGAAGTTTGCTCATCCCATTGCTATTGTGAAGGCTGTCAGGTGTTCCTTTGGATCGGACTTTCCTTCGTAAATCGGTATTTTCATTTTTCCAGGGTCGAAAACTTTTGCCTTCGTGATCTGGGTTGTGAAGGGAGTGTTTTGTGCCTCTTCAAGCACTCGATCGAGTTCAGGAGCCTTGCTGGTGGCCCTATCCATCTGAGATCGGACAGCTCTTATCTCAGCGGCGACTCATTCCATATCGGCTCGAATCTCAGCCATCTCCTCCTTCTGCTCGGATTGCCGCTTTTCGCTCTTCTTCGGTATGGGCTCGCTGGACCGAGAGGATATTCTCTTCTTCCTTGGTAAAATCTTGATCATGGCCGAGGTTGGTACTATATTGTTCAGCTCGGGCCTGGTCAACACCTGCGAGTTCGGGCTTGCCAAGGATCTTCAAGTTGCGCTCGCCTTCTGGGTTTTCTTCCAGACTGATCACCGGATTTTTCCCGTCCACAGCTTGTGTGTTTGCTTCTTACGTCCCCGTGTTCGGCTCGGTGGTTGCAGCTACATGGTGTGGCGAGGGCAAGCCACCTCTAGTTCTCGGTGCTCCTAGAAGCGTCGAGAAATCAAGGGCTGTCGGATTGAGACGTCGAAGGGGGCGCCTTGCTAGGTCAACTCCTGAGACCCTGCCTCGGGCTCGGCTCACTATTGTTGTTTTATAAAGATTTTCGTACAAGTGTTTATAAAGCAAAAAGCTTAGGGTTTTGCTTAGTAAATTGCGGATTCCTTTCTCAAGGAAAGTACATTGGTATTTATAAGAATCCAAGTCGGCTAGGTCAACTCCTAAAAAGATAAGGATCATTTCATATTCTTTTGAGATTTCCTTTTAGCGAAGTCGGCTACAACCAAGGGATTTGTCTTCATGGGCTTTGCCTCGTCACATCTCCATTATGGGCTTAAACTCGTCACTTCATCATGATGGACTCTAGCATGTGGGCTTGTTGCCTCATTATCGTCGGCCCGGAACTTGTTACCTTGTCGTCGTGGGTTCTCAGCTTGTCCCTTCGTTTTACGGGCTTGCTGTACTCGGATCAGTTCTTCGTGGCGAGATAATTCGATCCAGTTTCTTTGTGGCGAGCTGACGAACTCGGCCCAGTTTCTCGTGGCTTGCTCGGCCAAGATTGTCTCAGCGAGCTCGGCCCAAGCTGTGTTGTCGAGCTCGGCACAAGCTGTTTTAGCGAGCTCGTCCCAAGCTGTTTTAGTGAGCTTGGCCCAAGCCATTTTAGTGAGCTCGGCCCATTTCTGATACTTAGCCATTTTCTTGATGATCTCAGTCGAGGTGATATATGACCCCAACAATAACACCCTATGTCATGCGACAAACGCGTCTCGTAAACCAATACAAATAACATCTCTCGCATCCAGGTTGATATCCAATACAAAGGCAAGTCTGGACAGTCGGGATATTGCCACATTGATGCAAAGGAATTATTCACGGGTGGATAGAAAGCTACAACCATGTCCAGAACCCCTTCCCCAAGCCGGGTGAGTTCGTCAAAATTACCTTCAGCATGTACGTCGACACATCACTTGAGAAGTTGTGCAGCCTTTTCCGTGCGACCATATCATACACACAGCATTCCACACAAATATGTCGCGTTAGCGCTGAACGGGATAACCTGTTCCAAAAGCTTCATAGTTGCGTTGATGTCCTATTGCGTGGTCACGAGTCTTGTAGTCTCATAATAAATAGCAGCTGGGTTACATCTTACAAAGAAGATGTGATACGCCCCGTCTATAAGAATTTTATATGTGTCGTTGATACAAAGTTCCTTAAGGACTTCACAGCTATACACTATGTCTCTGCCAATCCGCCCTAATCGAAGGATGTGTTCAAGTCTCCGCAGGGTGAGATGACCAAGTTTTCGTATGATGACAGAGATAATGTCCGAAGGAAGCTCTAGTATCTCCATGATAACGAACAAAAAAAATGGAGATGAAGAGTTTCTACCTTTTTGGGTGAAGATTAGAATGGAACCACTAAAAGCCGAAGACTAATATTTATAGGAGGAGCACGATGGCCTAGGAGCAATAATTAACCTAGGAGGCATGTCGGGCAAGAATCGTGGCGTCTCTTCGATGTCTCGTCAAATGCATGGCCCAAAACATGCCACGTGTCAGCCAAAAAGAACGTGTCGATTCATAATCCGCACCGCCCTGCATACGTCTACTGACCTCTTCTGCCGCTTGACAATTCCACAGTAAGACACAATATTTTCGCCGAACTAGGTTACGACAATCCCAGTATCAGACACTTTTACCTCGTCACTATCAAAACATAAACTAACGAGCTGGGAGGCTAACTGTTGGGGTTAGATCCCACCTAACTGGGATCTTTAGGCGAAAATGGCTAAGTATGGGCATAGACATGTCAAGCAGATAAAAAGGAAGGACGAGACGAGGGGTGAGTAGGAACGACGAGCCCAAAACCAAGACGAGGCAACAATGTCGTAATGTCCATTCATATCGGCGATGTAGGTCAGTGACCCTGAGATGCAATGGGCCGAGCCAAACCTTAGAATCCCATAACTTTCTGCTGGACTAGAACGTTTATGGACAAAATGAGTAAAAATGCGAAGAAAAAAGAAAGCTTCCTTATCAGTCTAGGGCAAAAGACTGCCGACTTATATTACATATAAATATGCATGCACTTGTACCCGAAGAGGGATCCGAAACTTTGACCTAGCAAGAATACTCAGGTTTTTCTGAATCTCTGTTCAATAAAAGTAACCATCTTTGGATCTCTGTTCTGGTGTTTCTTCTCATATAAGTTTTGGAATCCCTAAATCGTTTCAAAAAAATTTGAATATTATGATTTTCAACTCCCACAATAAATGTGTTCCAATTATTGCAATACGATTTCGAGATAGAGCAGCAGCGTGGTGGACTCAAACCAAAACTTATCGAGCTCGCCTTGGCAAATCAAAGATCACTACTTTTGAAAAGCTGAAGCGTGAGATGGGCAAATTTGTTTTGCCTTATAATTTTTATCAATTGATGATGGGATAGGATTGTGCGTTCGGGCCCTTCGGGTGTCATATTTTGGCCCTCCCACGCTAAAAAAATAGCATTTCCTGGGCACATTTTGGATGAATTCCATGAATCAAGGTCTACTTTGTTCTGGTTCAGCATCTCAACTCGGGGTAAAAGGGCCCCGACTTATTTTCAGAATTAGAGTTCGACCGTAGCTGCCCCTTTTTGTTTCAAAATTTTCAGAACCTATGACAAGTTAATCGATCAGTAGAAGACTATGCCACAAAATTCTTCATGATGATCAATCGCGTTGACACTAATGATTATGAAACCCAATTGGTGGCTTGAGTTATTTGTGGTTTACATCAATAGCTCCAGCATACACTTAACTTGTTTAGACCATTATCCCTTTCTGAAGCACATCAACAAGCATTGACAGTGGAGTCACAAACACGGGCTAACTATTCTTGGAGTTCTTCTCGGCCTTTTCGTACTAGCAAAACAACCGCGCCTCCTACAAATGGAGATCCAAGATCTACTAAGCCTGAAACTGCAATGGTAGTAGCAGAGCAAACTCGTCCCCAACAACCAAGAACGTTTAAATGTTCCTCTTGTGGAGAAATTGGTCATCGACAATCTGCGTGTCCTACTAAGAATCGTCGTGGACTGCATCTTGAGGAAATTGAAGGTGAAACAGAGCCTATTAATGACAATGATGTTCTTGAATCAATCGAAGAACTTACCGCAGATTATGTTCCACTTCTTATGTTGTGACGTTCTTGCCTAACTCCCCAAGCTACGGACAAGTTTTCTCAGTGCAACAATTTGTTTCATTCTCGTTGCACCATCAATGGTAAAATCTGTAATTTTAACATTGAATCGGGTAGCTGTGAAAACGTAAATTCTGCTGATGTTGAATCTAAGCTTGCTCTCTCCGATGAGCTCACCCTTCCCGTTACAAACTCGCGTGGTTACAACAGAACAGTGAGCTTTTGTAAACTCGTCGTGTCTTAGTATCCTTTTTGGTTGGTGACTCGTATAAAGATAAGGCATATTGTGATGTGGCGCCAATGGATACATGTCACTTATTGTTAGGACATCCTTGGGAATTCGAGAGGAAGGTCCATCATGACGGTTTCCTCAACACTTATACATTTTGTTTCAAACAAGAAGTTCGTCCTAACCCCTGCTCCACCCGTACCAGCTTCTACTCCACCAAATCCAGTACAACTGTTAAGAAAAACACTATTTGAAGCTGATATGCGAGAATTTCTTGTTTTTATATTGTTAATCACACCGAAGTCCTCCTCTGCGCGTAGTCCTCCTGCTTTGGAATTTTCCAGCCTTCTACACGAGTTTGCTGATGTATTTCCTGATGATTTACCACGGGTTTACCTCCTTTATGAGACATTCAACATCGTGTTGACCTCGTACTAGATGCATCATTACCAAACTGCTCCCACTATAGAATGAGCCCAAGCGAACACGAAGAATTGCGACGACAAGTTGAGGAGCTTTTCTATAAGGGATTTCTCCGTGAGAGCTTAAGTCCTTGTGCGGTACCTGCTCTAATCATTCCCAAAAAGATGGTTCATGGAGGATGTGTGTTGATAGTAGAGTGATTAACAAAATCACGATTCGTTATCAGTTTCCAATCCCACGATTGGAGGACTTGTTAGACCAGATTGTCTCGGCTACTATATTTTCTAAATTAGATTTGAAGAGTGGCTATCATCATATTCGAATCACTCTAGGGGATGAATGGAAGACAGCGTTTAAGACGCGTGAAGGCTGTTCGAATGGATGGTTATGACTTTTGGGTTATCTAATGCGCCTAGTACATTCATGCGTGTCATGAACCAAGCATTGCGCCAATGCATTGGTAATTTTGTCGTCGTTTATTTCGATGATATACTTATTTTTAGTACGTCGTTGACAGACCATCTTGCTCATCTACGAGACGTCTTAAGTGTTCTGCGCCGTGAAAAATTCTTTGCTACTATGAAGAAATGTGAATTTGGCATTTTGAAGGTTCACTTCCTAGGATATATCGTATCTGTCGAGGGATTGGCTGTTGACCCAGAGAAAGTAGAAGCTATTAGATCGTGGCCTACTCCAAAAATCATCACCAAAACTCGAAGTTTTCATGGTCTTGCTTCCTTTTATCGTGGGTTTGTTCCTCAGTTCAGTGCGTTGATGGCTCCGATTACCAATTGTATACGTGATAGTTGCTTCGTATCGACTCCTGAAGCTGATCATACTTTCGCGATTATCAAAGGCAAACTCTGTTCAGCTCCTATTCTGGCACTTCCGGATTTCACCTTGGTGTTTGAGTTACACTGTAATGCTTCAAAGATTGGCATAAGCGCCGTTCTTAGCTAGCACAATAGGCCGATTGCTTTCTTCAGCGAAAAGCTATCGGGTGCTCACCTCAGGTACACTACTTATGATGTTGAGTTTTATACAATTGTGCAGGCGATTAAGCATTGTTGACACTACTTATTCTACAAGAATTTATTTTGTACATTGATCATGATGCCCTCAAGCATCTTAATACACAAGGCAACGTTTCTTCACGTCATGCTTCATGGATTGCATTTTTGCAACAATTTACATTTGTTATCAAACATACATCGGGTTATTCAAACAGAGTTGATGATGCATTGAGCTGTAGACAATCCCTTCTTACGGTGCTTCACACTTCTGTTCTCGGTTTTGGATCCTTCGTCGATCTTTATACTTCTAATCCATTCTTTGGTCGAATTTATGAAGATTCGTCTGCGGGGTTTTCATCTGAATATGCTATTCACGATGAATTCCTTTTTCGGGGAAGTCGACTTTGTTTTCCCGAATGTAGTCTATGCTTGCAGCTTATCTATGATCAATCACATATCCATGGAGTGGCTGCAACGTTTGTTGACTCATTGGCTGCCGTACACGAGCAGACTACAGCAAATCTCGAGTCATCTGCTACGAAGTACAAAGCGGCTGTTGACTCTCATCGGTGTCGTTTAGTTTTTTATGTCGGCGATTTTGTGTGGGCTGTTTTAACAAGAGATCGAATGCCATCTCATGCTTACAACAAACTTAAAGCAAAGAAGATTGGTCCATTGAAAGTTCTTGAATGGATAAATGACAATGCTTATCATCTTGAGTTACCACCGAAAATATCTACTTCTAATGTCTTCAATGTCCGCTACTTATCATGCCATTCGAGGTTGAATCTTTCTTACGAGGGAGGATCTGATGCAGCAGCAGCTTAGAAGATGCGGGAAGACAACTTATGGTCTTTGAGATTTTTATATCGGCTTTTTTATTTTCTAAAATTTAGTTTTATTTCCTTTTTAGATTAAAACAAAATAGAAAGTTATCATAATCCTAACCGACTTTGATTATGATTAGAGTTCTATTTAAAGCCATGTCTTAGGCTTCATTATTAGTTAGTTTTTGAAGTTTAATAAAGAAGAGATTTCTTTTATACCTTGTCTTGATTCGATTCACGTCATCAAAACAGGAAGTTGGTCTCAAGAGATTCATCTGAATCCCTTGATCGAGTAAAGTAGGTCTCAAGAGGGTTACAAATCTCTTGGTTGAGCTACATATCACGTTCTTACAATGTGCCAGTATGCCCACGTGATTTTCAACACCAACCAAAATATATGCAAGCGCATATACAATGCCAAGAAATAGAACAAACAATAATCAACCTAAAATACTAATCATGCATCACAAACATTCTCACTATCACATTCATCTCAACACTTAACATTTTTTAATATAGCATAACTTAACACAACATAACTTCACATTCCTAAAACTTGGCTGGCTAGTCATCATTTACGCTTTGGTTCGTACTATCACCATGAGTCCTCAACTGGTTTTTGAGCTGCAATGGGATCACCATGTCCTCGTCCACAAACCAACCATCATTCTGTAACAGGCTTAGACTGCTTCCGTTTGTAGACTCACCCAACCTAGCACGTCAAATAATCTCATAATACTTTATCTCATCTTTCATATTTCATATCAACATCAATCATAATATCACACAACATCATGCATCATAACATCTATAATGGTTCATTATATCACATAACATCATGCATCATTTCACATCGTCAAACATTCAGCACAAAACACACATCATAATCCTGAGCCTAACATAAGAATCTACATATTGCAAAAAAAAACCATTGAGAATCTACATATCCTGCCCTTACTTTACCGTTCACGTCTGAAAACTAAGACCGAAAAATAACCGCTACATTTTAGAGACGCTAAAATAGCAGTTTAAGCGGTTTAATTGTGGTTGAAATGCTATTTTGGTGATCTACGAGTGTGATTGAAGCGACTGTTGTTTGGCATTTCTGAAACTACTTTTACGTTTGGGATTAGGGTTAGGATTTCACTTTCAAAAAATTTACTTGCATATGAAGAAAGCCTTGCGGTAGCTAAGGTAAACCTTATACTTAAATCCACCACCGATCATATCTTTCATCGTCGAATCTGACCTATGTCCTCTCCTCTTTTCCCAACTCGAATCAGGTTTCTCCTTCTCCTTCCAATTCCCTTTCCTTCTTCTTTCTCATTCTCTTTTTCTCTAATCTGCCCAGCCTTTGCTTCTGCTATTATGATCTACTCTATGTTGTGATCTTGAACAACTGTCAAGATCGCACCCCTTTTCTCCCTACTTATTTGATGCTCTCTCTCTCTCTCTCTCTCTCTCTCTCTCTATGGCTGTTGGCAACCGCTGAGGGAAAAAACGACTTCGCATTAAAAACCCTATCTCCCTTCTCTTCTCTCTTGGTCCCTTTAGAAGTGAGAAGAGTCTCAAGGTGTATGGTTTTGAACATAAGGGAAATACAAAATTTTCCTCACTTAGTTTTAGGGTTTACAAAATGGGCCTCACGTTATAAGCTTTTAGAGTTTAGGTTTTACATGGAATTAGGCAGTGACAATTCTCTTATACTTAGAAAGAATTTGTCCTCGAATTGCACGCTGAACTCTGCTCTGCCCTAGTTGTGAAAATGCTCCATGTGATAAGCCTTCATCCATCTTTCTAACCCCTAAGTCATTTCCTAAATACCGTCTCTTTCGAAGCATACTTGTACTTTCCATTCTCACTTTCCTTTGACTTTGGTCTCCTTAGGGTCCATGATTCCCATAGGTAGCGCTTGATTCAAAAAAAAATTCCAGGTTCGGCAGTTGATTTGGAATTATTAAATCGGGTTCCTTGACTACTTTTCGCATTACCGAGATGTGAAACATATCGGAAAAATCTGGTAACTCCTGTGGCAGGTCCAACCTATAAGCTATTACTTTGATTCTTTCGGTGATAACATACATCCCCATGTATCGCGGTATGAGTTTCTTCAACTTCCTCATCTTATCGATTCCCCTAAACGTTCTCATTTTCAGGTACATCACATCTCTTACTTTAAATTCTAACTTCTTTCTCCTTTTGTCAGCATAGTTTTGTGACAATCGTTGGCTTACTTAACTCTATCCCAACTACCACTACTTGCTCCTCAGACTCTTGGAATATTCCGTATTTTAATTTCCGTCTCCTCCCCCACTTATGTCAAACACATGGATGTGCGACATGACCATCCATAAAGGGCCTCATATGGTGTCATTTCAATGCTCGAATAGTAATTGTTGTTGTAAGCAAATTCAGCTAAGGGTATATAATTTGAATTGTCTTGAATGGTTGTGTTGAGAAGGTCTTGAATCTGTTTAATATGGACAAGGCCAAACATGTGATGACCCCCCTTGGAGCACACTCCAAACTCAAAATGACCATTGATGAATATTCTGGAAAAACAGGTTGAGTTTACAAAGCCAGTCCCATATGCAAGTGCGGTATGAAGCATTATGTATATGATTATTGGAATCTGGCCAATCCACGCCAATTGAATTTGTTATGTCTTTTAGGGAGATCCGAAACTTCTGAGTAAAAACCACCAAAAAATACAAACAGAGATCCAAAGTTGGTCTTTTATTAAGCTGCTTAGAAAACTTTTTGTATGAGAGCAAAAGTACAGAGTTTTACTAGGTAAATTGCGGATCCCCTTTTCTGAGGGTTTACATGAGTATATATACAAGTTTTTAGTCGGCTAAGCTAATATCTAATGAGATAAGGAAGATTTCCTAATTCTTCGGAATTTCCTTTTAGCAAAGCCTGCCACTGCCATGGGCTTCGATTCATGGGCTCATTGTCTCGGCCCACCCGTTTATTTGCTCAGTTCGGCCCAACTTCTTGTCCTTAGGCTTTGGCTCGGATGGCAGTGGCTGAGCGGCTGGGGTGACATCATGGCTCACGGCTCGGGTGACACTATGGTTCACGGCTCGGGTGACACCATGGTTCACGGTTCGGGGTTGCTTCGTGTCATGGTTCGGGTGGCGACAACTTCGATCTCCTTGCCTTGTCCTTGATCCGTTTGGCTTGACCCCAATCCAACTCTTCCTTCACGGTGAGGGATCTTGATCCAACTCCTTTACGGTTAGGGATCCCGATCCAACTCCTTCATGGTTAGGAATCCCGATCCAACTCCTTCACGGTTAGGGATCTCGATCCAACTCCTTAATGGTTAGGGATCCCGATCCAACTCCTTCACGGTTAGGGATCCCAATCCAACTCCTTCACGGTTAGGGATCCCGATCCAACTCCTTCACGGTTAGGGATCCCGATCCATCTTTTTCACGGTTAGGGATCCCGATCAAACTCCTTCATGGTTAGGGATCCCGATCCACGGTTAGGGATCCATCTACTAGTGCTTCTCCATACTTAATCATTTTTCAATCTTTGATTCTCAAGAGGTGGAATCTGACCCCATCAGTACACGACCCAACTTTCTTGTCATGGCTCGTGACATCCGATCCGTTTGCTGTACCAGGGATCGGGGTACACGACCCAACTTCTTCACTGTGGGTCGTGACCCTCGATCCGTTCACTGTTCCATGGATCGGGGTACACGATCCAAATTTCTTGCTGTGGGTCGTGACACCCGATCCATTTGCTGTACCAGGGATCGGGGTACACGACCCACCTTCTTCACTTGTGGGTCATGACCCCCCGATCCGTTCACTGTACCAGGGATCGGGGTACACGACCCAACTTCTTCACTGTGGGTCATTACCCCCGATCCGTACACTGTTCCATGGATCGGGGTACACGACCCAACTTCTTTGCCGTGGGTCGTGACACCCGATCCATTTGATGTACCAGGGATCGGGGTACACGACCCAACTTCTTCACTGTGGGTCGTGACCCCCGATCCGTTCACTGTTCCATGGAACGGGTACACGACCCAACTTCTTTGTCGTGGGTCGTGACACCCAATCTGTTTGCTCTACCAGGGATCGGGGTACACGACCCAACTTCTTCACTGTGGGTCATGACCCCCGATCCGTTCACTGTTCCATGGATCGGGGTACACGACCCAACTTCTTTGTCGTGGGTCGTGACACCCGATCCGTTCACTGTTAACTTCAAGAGGGGAGATATTGACCCCAACAGTTAGTCCCCCAGCTCGTCAGTTTTAATATTGAAAGTGTCGAGGTGAATAGCAGTTTGAAGTTAACTTTCCCCGAACCATCTTTCACTGTGATCCCGAACTGTTTTCTAACTGTCGCCCCGAACCATTGTTTAGGCCAGAGTTTGGATTCTGTTCGGGGGATTTTGGAGTATATTACCTTTATCGGAGATTGTAATTGTTTCCGCCGATTCCTCACACCTTCATTTCTCCGAAAATCCTCCAAAGTAGGTAACCTCTCTCTTCTTTCTCTCTCTAGTTTTTGCTTAAGTTTATTTGTAGTTAGAGCCTCCGCGACGCCCCTTTGCCACCGAACGGTTTGAGTTTTCCGATCGATCTTCAACAGTTCTGCCGCTGTTCTTCGAGTTTCTGGTGACTTGTTCGAAGATTTGGATCTGGATGTTAGTTTACTTAAGAGATCTTGATCTGTTCTTTGATCCTTAGAGGTTTCGATCTGTTCTGATAAGCCGTCGAAAAACCCCGATCTATTTATCCAAATTTTTGAAAACTTAGATCCTTCCTTCCGTGTGATTAGGGATCCCGATCTGTTTATCTCTCTTCGAGAGACCCCGATATGTTTTCAATCACAACAGATGTCTCAGCTATCTGCGCCAGTGTCACCCGATCCGTATGCCAAACTGTTTGTCAGTCCAGATCAATCTTCATTTCCCAAACCTTCTTTTTCCCCCGATCCGATCCTTGCTCACAGTTGCAGCCGAGCAGATTTGTCTGGCGTGAACATTCTAGAAGATTTGGATGATTCGATTGGCTCGGAAGTAGGGCCTTCCGTCCTTGGTAGAAAAATGGTGCTCTCTGAATCCTCGAGAGTTGACAGTGACGCTGGGATCCTTCAACTTCATGATTCTCCGTTTGACGAGGCAATGAATCCTTTCGCTGATGCAGTGGATCCCGAGCTGGCAAAAATTGAACCCGAGGATTGGCTTTATGACCCGGTTGTGGCTAGACAGGAGTTAGAACGCCTGATTGGACCTATCCAAAGAGCACCAAGAAGAAAGAAATCTAAAAGACGACCCGATCCACCTGGCTCCACTCTTTCTACCTTAGATTCGTTGACAGATCTTAGGCGGAGATTTAATATCTCGGAGGAGATTGAATTTTTCCTTCCCTCTTCGACAGATCGAGCTGATAAACCTCCTCCTGATCACTTTACTCCCTACGAGAGCTTCTTCTATCGCTGCTTACTATGGCGCCCGATCCCCGAAGTGATCCTGCAATTTTTATGGAAGCACAATCTGGCTATTGCCCAAATCAACTATAGGGGGATTAGACACCTGGTCGGCATTCTTGTCAGAAGTTACGAGTGCGATGTTGACGTTGGGGTCGAGCTTTTAAGAAGTTTCCTCGAGTTCAGGCGTCGCAATAAAAGAGAGTTGAAATACTATGTATCGGGTAAAGCTAAGAAAAAGATCATAAAAGAGTTTCCAACCAAGGATGACAACTAGGAGGACTGCTTTTTCTTTGTTCCCATCACCGAGGCGTCTGTGGGATCAAGATGTCTTAGCTTAATCAAGATGAGCTGGGGATAACTTGGTAGCCGACCCATGGCATATTTTTTTAGTTATGGCTCGGTTTCCTTTTATAATGATTTTGTTTTAGGTTTACTTATATTGTTTTCTTTTTGCAGCATGCCACTTCCAACTTTCATTGCCTCCCGATCTGTCCACGATTCACGAAGCACTTTCATCCCGAAAGTGTAATTGGAGAAAAGATTTCCATCTCCAATGAGTAGAGAGAGCCCGAGCACTTTTTGAAGGTCAATCTGTTGGTCCATCATCTTCTTCCAACTCGGACGATACCATGGGAAGACCAACCTTTAGAGATAGAGCCGCAGCCAAGGCGAAAGCTGAAGCCGAAGCCAAAGAGAGGGCAAAGTAGGCCAAAGCGTTGGGTCAGCCTCGCCTCCCGAACCCCAAGGTCGATGCTGCTCTTAACCCCGATCCAGTTTCCTCTCATAATGAACCCGAACAGATTTCTCGCCCTGAAGCTTCTCAAGGGGTAGTACTAGGCCTTCGTCCTGCCGACTCCCAAATAGTACCGCATAAAGACAAGGGAAAAGGGAAGGCCAAGGAGAAGAAGGGTCCGAGCAGAAAACGTCAGACGGACAATAGAGGTGAAGGGTTGGTTGAGGCGTCGAAGCGACAGCATCGTGTTGAAACCCCTCGACTTGTCCCCGAGGTGATTCCGTTGTCTACCACTCCCCTTAATGCTGAAGGGGTTTATAACGATGCTGCGGCATCCGCAGTTATCAACTTTCTCCTCCTGATACTTTGCTCAGGAACAAAGCTTACAACGAGGTGTCCCTTCGGGGCGTCAAGGTGTGTTTTCTATCTGTTGTTATTTTCACCATCGTTGCCCGAACTGTTTTTGTCTGTCTTGTTGCTCTTGTTCGTCGAATAACCTCTTATTTTTGTGTAGTTCATATCCCATCTTAATAGGATGGTCCTTGGGTATGAATCCGACGCTAGTAAGGACAGGGAAAGGATCGAGGATGCTCGGAAGAGAGCCATCGAGTTGGATGGGAAACTGAAGGAGGTCAAAGGAAGTCATGCCTCTGACCGAGAGAAGACTCTCATGAGAATTAAGAGTCTCGAAGCCAAGATGGAAGGGAATGAGAAGCATCGAAGAGAAGCTGATAACAGGATCATGCGGCTGGAATCGGGTAAGGTGAGGCGGGATGCTCACATCACCAGCTTGACGTGGCAGCTGGAGGCGGCGAATGAGCTGCATGAGAGCAAGGTCGAGCAAGCCGTGCTTGAGGCCAAGCGGGAGATGATGATGATCTTTGAAGATAAATTCTCCCGAACCAAAAAGCTGCTTGGTGAGATCGACGGTGTGCCGAAAGAGAACATGCTTGATCTCGTCCAAATTGAGGGAAATCTCCAGTTCATCGAATTGCTTCGAAGTGAGGAGTCGCCGTCTCTTGACGCTGAGGCGAAGAATTTAGCTGAGCAGAGGGGGGAGCTCCAAGGTGCCCACGAGGTGTTTGCTGGGTTGGTGAGCCTATAGAGACGGCCCCTGCGAGTGTTGGCATAAAAGACTTCTCTGGTTGGAACTGGGGAACACCATGTTTGACTGTGCTGGGCTTAAAGAAGACGTCAGAGGATCCAACATTTTCTGACTCGAGTGAAGGTAGCTTGAAGGAGGTCCCCGAGCCGTCTCCTAAGGAAGTTATTGGAGACGCCATAGTCGTTCCCGATCCAGAGAAGGTAATTGACCCCGTCAATGAAGATCATGAAGAAGCAGGGGAAAATGAGCACCCTGAAGGGCCAAAGCAAGGGGATATCGATCATCCCGAAGCCTTAGAGTCCTATGATCCTTTGTATTTTGTGTAGTTTTAAACTCTTTTATTTTTGTCTAACGCCTGGACGGCTTTATCCAAGTTGTATAAGAACCTATTGTTATTGCTTGGTTGCTGATTTGCTAACTTGTGGTTTGACGAATATATGTCTTTCGTTCGACAAACTTCTAAGTGTAGTGCTTTCATACGATAGATTCGCAAATGCTTTGTTTGCGTTGTCTTTTTTTGAGAAGCAGTTGTTCCGACGAACGGATACAAGCTCATGTTTGCATAGTTATGAGATGATCAGTCTCGAGACGATCATTTCGGTTCACAGATAGGTTACCATAAACTTTTCTGCTCAGATAATGAACATTTGTTTGCATAGTTTAGTTTGAACCTTTTGGTTTATGGATGTGTTACCACGAACACTTCTGCTTCGATAATGAACATATGCTTTGTATAGTTTAGAACGAACACTTCGGTTTACGGATATGTTACCATAAATGTATCCGCTCCGACAATGAACGAATATTTGTATAGCGCGCTTTTAATCCTGAGACAGATGTGAGAATTTAGATCTGAAATGGATGTGAGAGTTCACTATTGTGGCCAGCAATAATGAAGATGTGGCGAGATGCCCGTTGTAGCCTGATTTGTTCAGATATGTCTGTTTTGTTAAGACTTAGTGATCCTTGAAGGATGTTTATCTTCGAAAACTTTGCTTTGATAGATCGTAGAGTCTATTACAAAGATGGGAGTATACGAGTATATGTATACGTACCCACTCCCCCCTTTTGAAAGGAGGGGGCAACTGAACCCATCCTGAGACGAGCTGTCTACGTACCCTTTGCCGGGATCAAGTCGCCCCGTAGTTCATGTAAAGTAGCTTAGTGATAGTACTTTTTGAGATGCATTGCGTTCCATGATCTTGGTACTGGAACATCCGTCATGCTGGCAAGTTTGTAGACGCCAGGTTTGACTATCTCTGTGATTCTGTAAGGTCCTTCCCAATGTGCTCCCAATTTTCCGGCATTCGTCTCTGCTGTGTTCTGGAAAACCTTCCGTAAAACTAAATCGCCTTCGTAGAATCGTCGTTCTCGAACATTGGAATTGTAGTATTTTGCCGCTGCATTATGATAGTTCTGGATCCTGATCAAGGCTTGATCCCTTCTTTCGTTGATTAAGTCCAATTCGTCAAGCATCAATAGGTGATTAAGCCCTTCTTGTTCTGGTAGTAGTCTGCAACGAATTCCTGGGAAATGTATCTCCGGTGGGATGACACACTCTGTTCCGTACACGAGGGCGAATGGGGTTTCCCCCGTTGCTCGTCTTGGGGTAGTGCGGTGAGACCAAAGTACTCTTTCCAGTTCTCCAGCCCAACGTCCCTTTTTCTTGTCAAGATGCTTTTTCAGGCCGTCGAGGATTGTTTTGTTGATTGCTTCGGCTTGTCCGTTCCCTTGTGGATATCTTGGAGTAGACTTACTGAGTCTTATTTTCCATTTGTTGCAGAAACCTTCAAAACGATTTGAGATGAACTGTGATCCATTGTCCGTCACGATTTCGTAAGGCACTCCATGGCGACATATGATGTTCTTCCAGACAAAGGCTTCCACTTGTGCATCTTTAATGTTGGCATATGAGTCGGCTTCGACCCATTTCGAAAAATAATCTGTTAAAACCAGCAGAAAACGTTTCCCTTCAGAGTGATTTCCACACGAACCGTTGTGAATTTTCTCCATAATCTTTCTGGCGTCTTCTCCTTCCACGCAGTTAAGCAATGGTCCTGATAATCTTCACTTGAAGACATTTCCATCGAGTAAAACATAACGTGCTGCCTGGGCTCGAAGCTTGCGAGCTGCCGATTTTTCGGTTGGTAAGATGCCGTCGTTTATGTATGCTCTGATTTCGCCGAGCCAGTTCTTGTCGTAGCCATATTCTGCTTTGCCATTGACATCGTTTGCTTCCTCGTTGGGTTGTGGTTCGATGATAGGGCCGTCACTGCTTTCGTCGGGTGGCGATTCTTCACGACTGTCTTCTTCCATTGGGACTGTATCCAGCTCAACGGACTGAAAGTTCTTTCACTATTATAGCAGTTATAGATCGCGGTGGATCGCGAAGAAGAAGTGTCTAAACCAACTTGCGACCCCGTCATATCAGTTTGCATCGACAATAAACATCCAGAGCGATGCGTAGAAATTGGAGCAATGTTAGATGAAAAGATCAAAGAAGAACTCATTGCATTCTTGAAGAAAAATATCAACACCTTCACATGGGAAGCAGAAGATATGCCTGGCATCGACATCAGCATAACAAGCCACGAGCTGAACCTTGACCCAATGTTCAAACCAGTAAAGCAGAAAAGGAGAAAGCTTGGGCCAGACAGAGCTAAAGCAGTCAACGACGAAGTAGAAAGATTCCTGCGCGTTGGTTCAATAACTGAGGTGAAGTACCCGGATTGGCTGGCCAACCCAGTGGTGGTCAAGAAGAAGAATGGATACAGTCCCAATGGAAGAAGACAGTCGTGAAGAATCGCCACCCGACGAAAGCAGTACGGCCCTGTCATCGAACCACAACCCAACGAGGAAGCAAACGAGGTCAATGGCAAAGCAGAATATGGCTGCGACAAGAACTGGCTCGGCGAAATCAGAGCATACATATACGACGGCGTCTTACCAACCGAAAAATGGGCAGCTCGCAAGCTTCAAGCCCAGGCAGCACGTTACGTTTTACTCGATGGAAATGTCTTCAAGTGGAGATTCTCAAGACCATTGCTAAACTGCGTGGAGGGAGAAGACGCCAGAAAGATTATGGAGGAAATTAACAACGGTTCGTGTGGAAATCACTCTGGAGGGAGAGCACTAGCCATAAAAGTCAAACGTCATGGTTATTATTGGCCAACGATGATCAAAGATTGCAAGGAATTTTCAGCCAAATGCGAGAAATGTCAACGCCACGCTCCAATGATTCACCAACCAACGGAAATGCTCTCATCAATCTCATCACCATATCCATTCATGCGATGGTCTATGGACATCGTCGGGCCGCTGCATCCCTCAAAATAGAAACGTTTTCTGCTGGTTTTAATAGATTATTTTTCGAAATGGGTCGAAGCCGACTCATATGCCAACATTAAAGATGCACAAGTGGAAGCCTTTGTCTGGAAGAACATCATATGTCGCCATGGAGTGCCTTACGAAATTGTGACGGACAATGGATCACAGTTCATCTCAAATCGTTTTGAAGGTTTCTGCAACAAATGGAAAATCAGACTCAGTAAGTCTACTCCAAGATATCCACAAGGGAACGGACAAGCCGAAGCAATCAACAAAACAATCCTCGACGGCCTGAAAAAGTATCTTGACAAGAAAAAGGGACGTTGGGCTGGAGAACTGGAAGGAGTACTTTGGTCTCACCGCACTACCCCAAGACGAGCAACGGGGGAAACCCCATTCGCCCTCGTGTACGGAACAGAGTGTGTCATCCCACCGGAGATACATTTCCCAGGAATTCGTTGCAGACTACTACCAGAACAAGAAGGGCTTAATCACCTATTGATGCTTGACGAATTAGACTTAATCAACGAAAGAAGGGATCAAGCCTTGATCAGGATCCAGAACTATCATAATGCAGCGGCAAAATACTACAATTCCAATGTTCAAGAACGACGATTCTACGAAGGCGATTTAGTTTTACGGAAGGTTTTCCAGAACACAGCAGAGACGAATGCCGGAAAATTGGGAGCACATTGGGAAGGACCTTACAGAATCACAGAGATAGTCAAACCTGGCGTCTACAAACTTGCCAGCATGACGGATGTTCCAGTACCAAGATCATGGAACGCAATGCATCTCAAAAAGTACTATCACTAATCTACTTTACATGAACTACGGGGCGACTTGATCCCGGCAAAGGGTACGTAGACAGCTCGTCTCAGGATGGGTTCAGTTGCCCCCTCCTTTCAAAAGGGGGGAGTGGGTACGTATACATATACTCGTATACTCCCATCTTTGTAATAGACTCTACGATCTATCAAAGCAAAGTTTTCGAAGATAAACATCCTTCAAAGATCACTAAGTCTTAACAAAACAGACATATCTGAACAAATCAGGCTACAACGGGCATCTCGCCACATCTTCATTATTGCTGGCCACAATAGTGAACTCTCACATCCATTTCGAATCTAAACTCTCACATCCGTCTCAGGATTAAAAGTACGCTATACAAATATTCGTTCATTGTTGGAGCGGATACGTTTATGGTAACATATCCGTAAACCGAAATGTTCGTTCTAAACTATACAAAGCATATGTCCATTATCGGAGCGGAAGCCTTCGTGGTAACACATCCGTAAACCGAAAGGTTCAAACTAAACTATGCAAACAAATGTTCATTATCGGAGCAGAAAAGTTTATGGTAACCTATCTATGAACCGAAATGATCGTCTCGAGACTGATCATCTCATAACTACGCAAACATGAGCTTGTATCCGTTCGTCGGAACAACTGCTTCTCAAACAAAGACAACGCAAACAAAGCTTTTGCAAATCTATCGTATGAAAGCACTACACTTAGAAGTTTGTCGAATGAAAGACATATATTCGTCAAACCACAAGTTAGCCAATCAGCAACCAAACAATAACAATAATAGGTTCTTATACAACTTGGATAAAGCCGTCCAGGCGTTAGACAAAAAGAAAAGAGTTTAAAACTACACAAAATACAAAGGATCATAGGACTCTAAGGCTTCGGGATGATCGATCTCCCCTTGCTTTGGCCCTTCAGGGTGCTCATTTTCCCCTGCTTCTTCATGATCTTCATTGACGGGGTCAATTACCTTCTCTGGATGGGAACGACTATGGCGTCTCCAATAACTTCCTTAGGAGACGGCTCGGGGACCTCCTTCAAGCTACCTTCACTCGAGTCAGAAAATGTTGGATCCTCTGACGTCTTCTTTAAGCCCGGCACAGTCAAACATGGTGTTCCCCAGTTCGAACCAGAGAAGTCTTTTATGCCAACACTCGCAGGGGCCGTCTCTATAGGCTCACCAACCCAGCAAACACCTCGTGGGCACCTTGGAGCTCCCCCCTCTGCTCAGCTAAATTCTTCGCCTCGGCGTCAAGAGACGGCGACTCCTCACTTCGAAGCAATTCGATGAACTGGAGATTTCCCTCAATTTGGGCGAGATCAAGCATGTTCTCTTTCGGCACACCGTCGATCTCACCAAGCAGCTTTTTGGTTCGGGAGAATTTATCTTCAAAGATCATCATCATCTCCCGCTTGGCCTCAAGCACGGCTTGCTCGACCTTGCTCTCATGCAGCTCATTCGCCGCCTCCAGCTGCCACGTCAAGCTGGCGATGTGAGCATCCCGCCTCACCTTACCCGATTCCAGCCGCATGATCCTGTTATCAGCTTCTCTTCGATGCTTCTCATTCCCTTCCATCTCGGCTTCGAGACTCTTAATTCTCATGAGAGTCTTCTCTCGGTCAGAGGCATGACTTCCTTTGACCTCCTTCAGTTTCCCATCCAACTCGATGGCTCTCTTCCGAGCATCCTCGATCCTTTCCCTGTCCTTACTAGCGTCGGATTCATACCCAAGGACCATCCTATTAAGATGGGATATGAACTACACAAAAATAAGAGGTTATTCGACGAACAAGAGCAACAAGACAGACAAAAACAGTTCGGGCAACGATGGTGAAAATAACAACAGATAGAAAACACACCTTGACGCCCCGAAGGGACACCTCGTTGTAAGCTTTGTTCCTGAGCAAAGTATCAGGAGGAGAAAGTTGATAACTGCGGATGCCGCAGCATCGTTATAAACCCCTTCAGCATTAAGGGGAGTGGTAGACAACGGAATCACCTCGGGGACAAGTCGAGGGGTTTCAACACGATGCTGTCGCTTCGACGCCTCAACCAACCCTTCACCTCTATTGTCCGTCTGACGTTTTCTGCTCGGACCCTTCTTCTCCTTGGCCTTCCCTTTTCCCTTGTCTTTATGCGGTACTATTTGGGAGTCGGCAGGACGAAGGCCTAGTACTACCCCTTGAGAAGCTTCAGGGCGAGAAATCTGTTCGGGTTCATTATGAGAGGAAACTGGATCGGGGTTAAGAGCAGCATCGACCTTGGGGTTCGGGAGGCGAGGCTAACCCAACGCTTTGGCCTACTTTGCCCTCTCTTTGGCTTCGGCTTCCGCTTTCGCCTTGGCTGCGGCTCTATCTCTAAAGGTTGGTCTTCCCATGGTATCGTCCGAGTTGGAAGAAGATGATGGACCAATAAATTGACCTTCAAAAAGTGCTCGGGCTCTCTCTACTCGTTGGAGATGGAAATCTTTTCTCCAATTACACTTTCGGGATGAAAGTGCTTCGTGAATCGTGGACAGATCGGGAGGCAATGAAAGTTGGAAGTGGCATGCTCCAAAAAGAAAACAATATAAGTAAACCTAAAACAAAATCATTATAAAAGGAAACCGAGCCATAACTAAAAAAATATGTCATGGGTCGGCTACCAAGTTATCCCCAGCTCATCTTGATTAAGCTAAGACATCTTGATCCCACAGACGCCTCGGTGATGGGAACAAAGAAAAAGCAGTCCTCCTAGTTGTCATCCTTGGTTGGAAACTCTTTTATGATCTTTTTCTTAGCTTTACCCGATACATAGTATTTCAACTCTCTTTTATTGCGACGCCTGAACTCGAGGAAACTTCTTAAAAGCTC
Source organism: Pseudoturritis turrita (assembly GCA_900406555.1). Lineage (NCBI taxonomy): Eukaryota > Viridiplantae > Streptophyta > Magnoliopsida > Brassicales > Brassicaceae > Pseudoturritis > Pseudoturritis turrita. The sequence continues at coordinate 110,693 of OVBL01000008.1, forward strand.
GACCCCAACGTCAACATCGCACTCGTAACTTCTGACAAGAATGCCGACCAGGTGTCTAATCCCCCTATAGTTGATTTGGGCAATAGCCAGATTGTGCTTCCATAAAAATTGCAGGATCACTTCGGGGATCGGGCGCCATAGTAAGCAGCGATAGAAGAAGCTCTCGTAGGGAGTAAAGTGATCAGGAGGAGGTTTATCAGCTCGATCTGTCGAAGAGGGAAGGAAAAATTCAATCTCCTCCGAGATATTAAATCTCCGCCTAAGATCTGTCAACGAATCTAAGGTAGAAAGAGTGGAGCCAGGTGGATCGGGTCGTCTTTTAGCTTTCTTTCTTCTTGGTGCTCTTTGGATAGGTCCAATCAGGCGTTCTAACTCCTGTCTAGCCACAACCGGGTCATAAAGCCAATCCTCGGGTTCAATTTTTGCCAGCTCGGGATCCACTGCATCAGCGAAAGGATTCATCGCCTCGTCAAACGGAGAATCATGAAGTTGAAGGATCCCAGCGTCACTGTCAACTCTCGAGGATTCAGAGAGCACCATTTTTCTACCAAGGACGGAAGGCCCTACTTCCGAGCCAATCGAATCATCCAAATCTTCTAGAATGTTCACGCCAGACAAATCTGCTCGGCTGCAACTGTGAGCAAGGATCGGATCGGGGGAAAAAGAAGGTTTGGGAAATGAAGATTGATCTGGACTGACAAACAGTTTGGCATACGGATCGGGTGACACTGGCGCAGATAGCTGAGACATCTGTTGTGATTGAAAACATATCGGGGTCTCTCGAAGAGAGATAAACAGATCGGGATCCCTAATCACACGGAAGGAAGGATCTAAGTTTTCAAAAATTTGGATAAATAGATCGGGGTTTTTCGACGGCTTATCAGAACAGATCGAAACCTCTAAGGATCAAAGAACAGATCAAGATCTCTTAAGTAAACTAACATCCAGATCCAAATCTTCGAACAAGTCACCAGAAACTCGAAGAACAGCGGCAGAACTGTTGAAGATCGATCGGAAAACTCAAACCGTTCGGTGGCAAAGGGGGCGTCGCGGAGGCTCTAACTACAAATAAACTTAAGCAAAAACTAGAGAGAGAAAGAAGAGAGAGGTTACCTACTTTGGAGGATTTTTGGAGAAATGAAGGTGTGAGGAATCGGCGGAAACAATTACAATCTCCGATAAAGGTAATATACTCCAAAATCCCCCGAACAGAATCCAAACTCTGGCCTAAACAATGGTTCGGGGCGACAGTTAGAAAACAGTTCGGGATCACAGTGAAAGATGGTTCGGGGAAAGTTAACTTCAAACTGCTATTCACCTCGACACTTTCAATATTAAAACTGACGAGCTGGGGGACTAACTGTTGGGGTCAATAAACCCCTTCAGCATTAAGGGGAGTGGTAGACAACGGAATCACCTCGGGGACAAGTCAAGGGGTTTCAACACGATGTTGTCGCTTCGATGCCTCAACCAACCCTTCACCTCTATTGTCCGTCTGACGTTTTCTGCTCGGACCCTTCTTCTCCTTGGCCTTCCCTTTTCCCTTGTCTTTATGCGGCACTATTTGGGAGTCGGCAGGACGAAGGCCTAGTACTACCCCTTGAGAAGCTTCAGGGCGAGAAATCTGTTCGGGTTCATTATGAGAGGAAACTGGATCGGGGTTAAGAGCAGCATCGACCTTGGGGTTCGGGAGGCGAGGCTGACCCAACGCTTTGGCCTACTTTGCCCTCTCTTTGGCTTCGGCTTCCGCTTTCGCCTTGGCTGCGGCTCTATCTCTAAAGGTTGGTCTTCCCATGGTATCGTCCGAGTTGGAAGAAGATGATGGACCAACAGATTGACCTTCAAAAAGTGCTCGGGCTCTCTCTACTTGTTGGAGATGGAAATCTTTTCTCCAATTACACTTTCGGGATTAAAGTGCTTCGTGAATCATGGACAGATCGGGAGGCAATGAAAGTTGGAAGTGGCGTGCTGCAAAAAGAAAACAATATAAGTAAACCTAAAATGAAATCATTATAAAAGGAAACCGAGCCGTAGCTCAAAAAATATGCCATGGGTCGGCTACCAAGTTCTCCCCAGCTCGTCTTGATTAAGTTAAGGCATCTTGATCCCACTAACGCCTGGGTGATGGGAACAAAGAAAAAGCAGTCCTCCCAGTTGTCGTCCTTGGTTGGAAACCCTTTTAGGATATTTTTCTTAGCTTTACTCGATACATAGTATTTCAACTCTCTTTTATTGCGACGCCTGAACTCGAGGAAACTTCTTAAATGCTCGACCCCAACCTCAACATCGCACTCGTAACTTCTGACAAGAATGCCGACCAGGTGTCTAATCCCCCTACAGTTGATTTGGGCAATAGCCAGATTATGCTTCCATAAAAATCGCAGGATCACTTCGGGGATCGGGAGCCATAGTAAGCAGCGATAGAAGAAGCTCTCATAGAGAGTAAAGTGGTCGGGAGGAGGTTTATCAGCTAGATCTGTCAAAGAGGGAAGGACAAATTCAATCTCCTCCGAGATATTAAATCTTCGCCTAAGATCTGTCAACGAATCTAAGGTAGAAAGAGTGGAGCCAGGTGGATCGGGTCGTCTTTTAGCTTTCTTTCTTCTTGATGCTCTTTGGATAGGTCCAATCAGGCGTTCTAACTCCTGTCTAGCCACAACCGGGTCATAAAGCCAATCCTCGGGTTCAATTTTTGCCAGCTCGGGATCCACTGCATCAGCGAAAGGATTCATCGCCTCGTCAAACGGAGAATCATGAAGTTGAAGGATCCCAGCGTCACTGTCAACTCTCGAGGATTCAGAGAGCACCATTTTTCTACCAAGGATGGAAGGCCCTACTTCCGAGCCAATCGAATCATCCAAATCTTCTAGAATGTTCGCGCCAGACAAATCTGCTCGGCTGCAACTGTGAGCAAGGATCGGATCGGGGGAACAAGAAGGTTCGGGAAATGAAGATTGATCTGGACTGACAAACAGTCTGGCATACGGATCGGGTGACACTAGCGCAGAGAGCTGAGACATCTGTTGTGATTGAAAAAAAATCGGGGTCTATGGAAAAGAGATAAACATATCAGGATCCCTAATCACACGGAAGGAAGGATCTAAGTTTTTGAAAATTTAGATAAATAGATCAGGGTTTTTCGACGGCTTATCAGAACAGATCGAAACCTCTAAGGATCGAAGAACATATCAAGATCTTATAAGTAAACTAACTGCCAGATCCGAATCTTCGAACAAGTCACCAGAAACTCGAAAAATAGCGGCAGAACTGTTGAAGATCGATCGGAAAACTCAAACGGTTCGGTGGCAAAGGGGGTGTCGCGGAGGCTCTAACTACAAATAAACTTAAGCAAAAACTAGAGAGAGAAAGAAGAGAGAGGTTACCTGCTTTGGAGGATTTTCGGAGAAATGAAGGTGTGAGGAATCAAGGGGCAAGACGGTTTATAAAAGCAAAAGATGACGTCACATACCTCGGGAATCGGTGGAAACGATTACACTCCCCGATAAAGGTAATATACTCCAAAATCCCCCGAACATAATCCAAACTCTGGCTTAAACAATGGTTTGGGGCGACAGTTAGAAAATAGTTCGGGATCACAGTGAAAGATGGTTCGGGGCAAGTTAACTTCAAACTGCTATTCACCCCGACACTTTCAATATTAAAACTGACAAGCTGGGGGACTAACTGTTGGGGTCAATATCTCCCCTCTTGAAGTTAACAGTGACGGATCGGGTGTCACGAGCCACGGCAACGAAGTTGGGTCGTGTACCCCGATCCATGGAACAGTGAACGGATCGGGGGTCACGACCCACAGTGAAGAAGTTGGGTCGTGTACCTCGATCCCTGGTACAGCAAACGGATTGGGTGTCACGACCCACGACAAAGAAGTTGGGTCGTGTACCCCGATCCATGGAACAGTGAACGGATCGGGGGTCACGACCCACAGTGAAGAAGTTGGGTCGTGTACCCCGATCCCTGGTACAGCAAACGGATTGGGTGTCACGACCCACGGCAAAGAATTTGGGTCGTGTACCCCGATCCCTGGTACAGCAAACGGATTGGGGGTCATGACCCACAAGTGAAGAAGGTGGGTCGTGTACCCCGATCCCTCGTACAGCAAATGGATCGGGTGTCACGACCCACGGCAAGAAAGTTGGGTCGTGTATCCCGATCCATGGAACAGTGAATGGATCGGGGGTCACGACCCACAGTGAAGAAGTTGGGTCGTGTACCCCAATCTCTGGTACAGCAAACGGATCGGGTATCACGACCCACGACAAGAAACTTGGGTCGTGTACTGATGGGGTCAGATTCCACCTCTTGAGAATCAAAGATTGAAAAATGATTAAGTATGGAGAAGCACTAGTAGATGGATCCCTAACCGTGAAGGAGTTGGATCGGGATCTCTAACCGTGTAGAAGTTGGATCGGGATCCCTAACCGTGAAGGAGTTGGATCGGGATCCCTAACCGTGAAGGAGTTGGATCGGGATCCCTAACCGTGAAGGAGTTGGATCGAGATCCCTAACCGTGAAGGAGTTGGATCGGGATCCCTAACCGTGAAGGAGTTGGATCGAGATCCCTAACCGTGAAGGAGTTGGATCGGGATCCCTAACCGTGAAGGAGTTGGATCGGGATCCCTAACCATGAAGGAGTTGGATCGAGATCCCTAACCGTGAAGGAAGAGTTGGATCGGGGTCAAGCCAAACAGATCAAGGACAAGGCAAGGAGATCGAAGTTGTCGCCACCCGAACCATGACACCAAGCAACCCCGAACCGTGAACCATGGTGTCACCCGAGCCGTGAACCATGGTGTCACCTGAGCCGTGAATCATGGTGTCACCCGAGCCGTGAGCCATGATGTCATCCCAGCCGCTCAGCCACTGCCATCCGAGCCAAAGCCTAAGGACAAGAAGTTGGGCTGAACTGAGCAAATAAACGGGTGGGCCGAGACAATGAGCCCATGAATCGAAGCCCATAGCAGTGGCAGGCTTTGCTAAAAAGAAATCCCGAAGAATTAGGAAATCTTCCTTATCTCATTAGATATTAGCTTAGCCAACTAAAAACTTGTATATATACTCATGTAAACCCTCAGAAAAGGGGATCCGCAATTTACCTAGCAAAACTCTGTACTTTTGCTCTCATACAAAAAGTTTTCTAAGCAGCTTAATAAAAGACCAACTTTGGATCTCTGTTTGTGTTTTTTTGGTGGTTTTTACTCAGAAGTTTCGGATCTCCCTAAAAGACGTAACAAATTCAATTGGCATGGATTTACACTCCCACATCCGCTTGGTGTTGTGAGTAGGTTCATGTCAAAGCCATCTATGGAACACTTGCTTGTTGTGAAATGGATACTGAGGTATTTGAGAGGGATTACTGATACAAGACCGGTGTTTAAAAGAGAAAAATTAAGAGTTGAAGTTATGTGGGTATTTTGACTCGGATTTTGCATCTAACTTGGAAAGAAGAAAACCCTTAACAAGTTTTGTCTTCACTATGGGTGGAACTATAATTAGTTGAAAATCTGGATTGGAAAAAGTAGTGGCTTTGTCAACTACATAGTTTGAGTACATACTGTTGACATAAGTAAATAAGAAAACAACTTGGTTAAAGGGTTTGCCAAGTGAACTTGGGTATTGACCAAAAGCAGGTGAAGATATTTTGTGACTCGCATAATGCTATTGACTTATCTAAAAACAATGTTCATCACGAGCGGACAAAACATATAGTTGTGAAATTTCATTATATATGTGATCAGATTGTAGATGGAGTGGTAAAGGTATCTAAGATTTCAACTCTGCATAATCATGTTGACATTTTTACTAAGGTTCTTCCAATCAACAAAGAAGTTGAAGCATTGAAGTTGCTTTAAGTTTAGTCTGAGTAAGTTGATGCAGAGCTCCGGAATCGTGTGAAAAGATAGCAAGGAAGGAGAAGAAGCTGTTACAAAAAAAGTAGAAACAAAATGACTTTGACTCCATTGGTGGAGTTAATCATCTCAAGTCATTTAATATGTTTTGGACACTTTTGTTGGGCTTATGGGTAGAGAAGTGACGAGGCCCATTTAGTCAGTTATGACAAGTTTTTATCTCAGGTGATCGGAGAAGAAGATGATAAACTCTATAATTATTGGAAGTTGTTGCAACGTATTGTGTGACTTGGTTAGTTTTTTTAGTTGAAGAATCATCTAAATTGTGAGCTTATATAATGGGTTGTCTCTTCTCTTATCTTTAACTTGAATATTCATCTTGTCTGAGAGAGAAAGAGAGAGATTAGAAAGAGAAATAGGGAAATACTCTATATTTTACTGTTTTCAACATGAATTTTACTATTTTATTACTGTTTTGTATCAAAAGAGGTAGTTTTCTCGTATTTGTAGCTTTTGAAGTCTTAACAGGTTAAATATTCATAAATAATTCAAAATGGAGCAAAAGAGGTGTCAAACGTACTACAACCATTCACTCAAGTCAAAAGAACCATCCACGTCGCAATATTCACAAGATAAAAAGAAGATTTCTATCCATATACTCTTTCAAATCAGTTAATCTATGATGTTTTATGCTGCTAATTGCTGTTGTGTTCTTACTTTAATGATGTATGAGTAATGTATTTGTTAAGTTTTAGGTTTTTCAATGATTTCATGACTATGCTTGATTGATATCAAATTTCTCTAGGGTTTATTTTATGGATTCTTCACCTTTATTTGCACGAATTGCCTATTATTTTTTTTGGCCATCTAGCAATCTAATCTTAGGAGAATAGAATCTCGAAAGTGTTGCATATATTTCTCTGAACTAATATTTGGTGAGCAATACGTCATAACCTGTGAAAGTTGAGTTATGGAGTATTGTGAACAATCGAATCTTGAACGAATTCATGCAAGCTTTCTTCTTATAATAACATGCGAGAGTTGAGTCTATTAGATTGTTAAAACATATTAATCGAAGCAATGAGAGTGGAATGATTACACATCAATGATTTGAGTTATAGAACGATTTTTATTAAATCTCTAAATTGATATATATTTTATGTTTTCATGTGCTTCTGCGAATCACTAATTGCCTAACGTTTCTTTATTATTGTTTTTTTTTTTTTGCTTTTATTTACTTGCGTTTTTCATTTTCATCAATCACAAATATCCAAAATATATTTTTCTTAGCTAGATTTAAAGCTTATAAATTTGTAACGTAATTATCTGGTCTTGAGTGGATCGACCCCCAAATACTACTGCGTTTGACATGCAATTGCATGACTATTTCATGGTTAAAACATAAGCATATCAAATAGCTTGTGTATATTTGACATTCTTCTTCGTGAGATCTAGTAGATTTTTCGGAAATAATCTTGGCGCAAGTAAGTTGCTATCGATCACGTTAATTCTTGTGTGTTCTTTATTTTTTTGGCTCGTTCTTCTTTCTCATTGTTTCATAGCGATTACAAATCGGCGAAATCTTCAAAAAAATAAATTAATTGGAGAGTCTATTGAAGTAGGTTGATTTTACAAGAGTTACCTATGTTTCTCTTAAAATTTAGAAGACAAAAAAAAAAAAAAAACTCTCCAAAGGTTGATTAGCCATCAAAGCAATTTGGGAGAAAAAAGAGAAGAATAAATAAACCCAACGGAAGATGTTGACCCGAAATCAAACGGAAACTAATTTCAGGTGACCGGGTCAGACCTAGGTTTATCTGTGGGCTGCTCATAGGACTTGTTTTCAGAATCAGAAGAGAGAAACGTAAGTAGCAGATGGATTTGATGGAGAAGAACGTCGAGTTACTTGAGGTTCAGAAACTTGAAGGCCACACCGATCGTGTTTGGAGCGTCGCCTGGAACCCCGTCTCCTCTCACGCCGACGGTGCTTTACCTGTTCTTGCTTCATGCAGTGGCGATAGCACCGTACGAATCTGGGAACAGAGCTTGCTCTCTCGCTCCTGGACCTGCAAGGTCTCTCTCCATCTCTCTTTCTTGGGTTAAAATTTGTGGGTTTTCTTCCCAATCCTTAAGGGCTTACTTAGCTTGACCTTGAATCTCGAATCGTTTATGTTGACCACTCTTGTGTTACTTCTTCTGCTATTAACCCAAAAGCTCTGTTGGTGAGTTTTCATTGTATATTGTGATTGCACAGGCTGTTTTGGAAGAAACACACACTAGAACTGTGAGGTCGTGTGCCTGGTCACCCTCAGGAATGTTATTAGCCACTGCAAGTTTTGATGGTACCACTGGCATTTGGCAGAATTTCGGGTCTGAGTTTGAGTGTATCTCCACGTTGGAGGTACTTCCTAGCCCAGTCCTTGACTTGTAATTGTTTTTCCATCAGAAACCAGAATTTTCTACTTGTTACTCGTATTTCACTTGCTGATAAGCTCAGCTAGTAGAATTGATCTGCAACTTCTTACCCAGGATTCCTTCCTTCAACCTGAATGCAGCACTGAAGTATCATAGCTCCTTTTTGCTCTTTCGGTTCTGTTCTTACTTGAACTGTAATGCTGAGCTCCTCTTGTAGCCACCCAACCCCTTCGAAAATCTTTCTTCTGTTATGTAGATCATCCGTGGCTTATCAGAGTTACCAGTCTCATGGATTTTTCAATTGTAATTCAATATTCATTATGCTCAAAGTTTTTGGTATGGTTTTATTGTATTGCCTCATGCTTTGTATTACGCTCTTTTGGCTAGGAGAATCTTATGAAAAAAATTGTGCAGGGACATGAAAACGAAGTCAAAAGTGTATCATGGAATGCATCTGGTTCACTACTGGCAACTTGTAGTAGAGACAAGTCTGTCTGGATTTGGGAAGTGCTTCCAGAGAATGAATATGACTGTGCTTCTGTGTTAAGTGGGCATACACAAGATGTAAAGATGGTTCAGTGGCATCCCACCATAGATGTTTTATTTTCTTGCAGTTATGATAACACCATCAAGGTAATGAGAATACTCTGATTGTGTTTAGTAATGCGGAACCTGAAACTTGTTACAAATCAAAAATTATAATTTAATAGCGTTAGTTGGATGCTACTTACAGGTTTGGTGGTCTGAAGATGATGATAGTGATTATCAATGTGTCCAAACCTTGGGTGAATCTAACAAGTATATCCTCTACTTACCTGTTCTTCTTGACACGCAGGCCTTCCAAATTTTTTCCTTCATAGTCTCTTACTTTTTGTAGTAGTAAATTTACATTTGCCTTTATTCTTCACACAGTGGTCACTCCTCTACTGTTTGGGCCATCTCGTTTAACGCTGCAGGGGACAAGATGGTCACTTGTAGGTTGGTGAATCATTTACCCTTTTTACCCATAGGTGTTCTAAAAGCAAAGTCATCTGTCTCTAGTTTACTGTTCTGAGTCCTGATAATATCAGGCTTGCCTGACTTTGAACTTGCAGTGATGATCTAACCTTGAAAATATGGGGGACAGATATTGCCAGGTTGCAGTCTGGTGAAGGATATGTACCTTGGTGAGAATATAATCGAGTTTGTTCTTTTTCTTAAGAGTTCAGAGCTTGACATCATAATACACGGCCTGTCAAAATCTGTAACTTCTCCAGGAATTCTCCTTTCAACTTCTACTAATGGAATGCCTACCTGCTCGGATTTTGCAGGACTCATCTTTGTACACTCTCTGGTTATCATGACCGCACCATATACTCAGCTCACTGGTCAAGGTATTGACACCTCACATGGTTTCTTTAGAACATGGTCTAACCCTCCTAAGTTCTACTAATCGACTCTGCCAGCCTAAAAGAAAAATTCTTTCATATCCCTGATAATTGCACTCCCGGTCCTCCGATCAAATATATCCAGAGTAGTCATTTTCAGACCATTTTAGTGTGCTGTATTGTCTTCTTCTCCATGGTTCTTCCGTGGGGCCATGCTGAGCTTGAAATCCCACAAGTTTACTATATTTCTTCTGGATTTTCTCTTAAGTTTTTTTTTATATATCTTTTGGTTTCTAATACCTTGACAGGGATGACATTATTGCCAGTGGAGCAGGTGATGATGCTATACGGTTGTTTGTGGACAGCAAACATGACTCTGTAAGATAATCTCATTTTATATTCTTATGTTACACTTCAGAACAGAAATCCTTTTTTATCTCAATGTGGAAATTTCTCGACTTGAATTTGGCTTCCATATATATAATATGCGTTCAACTTTCACAGCACAATACACGAAACCAAATGCAGGTTGCAGGCTCTATGTATTTCTACCCTGGCCAAAGATTTTCCACTGTACAATGCATTAAACAGTTCTTCTTCTTCTTCTTCTTTGAACTTAAGGATGTTTGTCTTTGTGCCAGGTTGATGGACTTTCATATAATCTTTTGCTGAAGAAGGAAAAAGCACATGAAATGGATGTAAACTCTGTCCAATGGTCACCCGGTGTAAGTTCCATGTTTCTTATGAAGTAATAGACACAAATCCATACAACCTCATACTTGATATATCGTTGCAATTATGAACTAAGGTCTATATGGCTTAGAAGTTAGAACGGAATACCTCAGACATAAAGCTTTGTTATAGGATCAGACAGATAATGACATTGATTGCTCGTCTTACTTTGGTTCAAATATATTACAGACACATCTTAGAGTCGGTTCTGGCTTAAGTTTTATCAGTAATTCTGTCGCATAGAATCTGTGATTTTGAGCGTGCGGTTGTAACCTGAAATGCGGTTGTAACCTGAAACAGGAGGGGAACCGGTTGCTTGCCTCGGCCAGTGATGATGGCATGGTCAAGATTTGGCGTCTTGCAACTAAACCGTGACTGTTTTGGTTTGGTTAGGTTCTAAAATTCCTTTGATGTTTAATTTTCCTGAGCCATCTCTCTAACAACATAATATTATAGCAAGATGAGAACTCAATATACTATTTTGTCATGATATTAACTCCTTTATCTTTCATAAGATTTTTCTATTTTACTTTTACTACTATCACTCTTAACACCATCTGTAACGTATATGTCACCTACTTAATCAGAGGTCATCAAAAGGTATTAAAATAATTTGTTGAACAACAAACAAATTAGCTGACTACTATTATTTGCGAATTCAGTTTCAGTTCAATCTAATTGACAGAATTATTATAATACATTTAATGAAATCTGATTTATATATCAATGCCATTAACATTGAAAGTTTATTATAAAGACTAGAATATGACTCGTACATTGCGCGGGAACAATGGCTCAAATGCTCCTCTTTGCTCAAAGAAATCTTCAAAAACTTTCGTTTTAACTTTAATTTCTTTTTTCATTTATTTTTAAATATAAAACCGAAGAAATTACAGTAAAACCAGACAAAACTACGAAATTACAGATCCAACCAGTCAATATCCACCCGATTTCTGACCCAATCGAATCCAATCCGGATCGAAATCAGATTGAATAAAAACCCCGTCCAAATCCCCAAATTATCAAATATGATTCTCTCTATCTCTTTGCCAAGATCTCGATTCTCCCTCGTGATTTCAAAACCGTTCAGACGACAAGTGTAACTAGGGAAACTAGGAAGTATTCGAATCGAAATCAAGAGTTAGGTAAGTTGAAATCGTGTTTTCTTTTCGATTTTGTGTAGAAATCAGTTGGGTTTGTATTCTCTAAGCAATTTCCTTGATTTTACCCTAGATATTGTGCAATGGTGAAGACAATGTGGACGACGGGGAAGGGGAAGAGGAAATCGAAGCGCTTGACGAAATCGGAGAACAATGCTCCTCCACGGGAAGTTTCACCGGACCCAGTTTCACCGGTAGTAGAAGAAGAAGAAGCAACTGAAGTAGAAGATATGGCCGAAGAAGAAGTAGAAGATAAGGAAGAAGAAGTAGAAGATGGGAATGGAGAGGAAGAAGGATAAGAAGATGGCGATGGAGAGGAGGAGAAAGATGACAGTGAAGAGGAAGAAAATGGCGATGGAGAGGAAGAGAAAGATGACAGTGAAGAGGATGAAGAAAGAGTCGGCCATGAGTCGCAATCAACTAGGACAATGGTATGTACATCGAATCAATGTTCTATTTTGTATAACTTGGTATAACAGTTTCGTTTTATGAGTCTGAAGTAGAAAGTAAAACTAGGTAATACTGTCAATATACTGTATTTGGATTGTAGGACACCGATGAAGAAACTGAACCAACGCAACCATTGAAGATGTGGTTCCCTAAGAGCGAGTATGGGAAGTCAATGAAAATTGCAACTAAGTGTTATGTTGCTAAGACCGTGGCTACATTAGAGGGTTTACTTGAACCCGAGGAGTTGGAATGGTTCCATGAACACCCGCAGTTTTGTCACTTTTTCATATCCCGAAAGATAAAAACCACAAGACGATGGGCATGTGGATGCTCCTTGTCCGCAAGGCCCAGACAGAGAAGAGAAAGAAGCTTGGTTTGTGGTCAATGGGGTTCCAATCAGATATTCTCTGAGGAAACATGCACTGGTTTCTGGATTAAACTGCCACGCATATCCACCAAACTTTGAAAATTTCGGCGATTTGAAGTTTGTTAACAAGCATTTCAAAAAGGAAAAAGCCACCTATGCAGCCGTTGAGAAAAAGCTTCTGTCAATGAGACATTGTCCAGACAGATTGAAGATGGCTTTATTGTACTTCTTATCGAGCATCATCATAGGAAATGCAAAGGTAGGAGATGGAGCACCTGCGGTAGAAGAGATATTTAGGAGAGCCGTTACTGATCTCAAGTGGTGCAAAACATTTCCATGGGGTCGATTGTCTTTCGATGACACTATGAAAGAGATGTTCCATATGATGGAAAAATGTAACGGAGTCGCCAAACCAGCATGGTGCTTTCCAAGTTTCATCATTCTGTTGGAGGTAATGATGAGGCTGTGATTTAATAGTTTAGTGTATGCCCTTTAATCATGTGATTATGTGATTATTTGTTTAAAGTTAATATGTGTAGCTTCTAACGTTTGAAGCAATCCCTGATTTGATGAAGAAATTCAGAAAAGAGGTTAGAGGTGCGTCGAGTGGCTGCCCTAGGATGTGCAAGACCAAGTTCAAAGCAAGTTCCATGAGAGGTTTTGCACTTTCTGAAATTAATGATGCACTTGGCAGCACAGAGGTTAGAAATCATGTTACTGTGAAGTAGTTATCCTTATCATATTATCATTGGTTAGATTTATCATTTGTGTTTTTAATCATTGGTTAGATTTATCATTGGTCTTTTGATCACAGGATATTCAAAGTATCATGGAACCAACCTCGGATGAGATTTCTCTGATGATGCGAATCATGGATGGCCCTAATGAGGATGGTGATTATGATGATGTAATTGTTGATGGTTGGAAGAAGCGCATATTGGTTGAAAACAAAAAGATATGTTTTGAAGAGTTGTATGACGAAGATGTGGATGGCCGGAAAGATGAAAACGTGGTTGTGAAGAAGAATAAGAAGGAGAGTGTGACTGAGGACAATGTGGATTTGAAAAAAAATTATGGAAGCTGGATTCAAGCAAGTCAGTGAGCAGATGACATACATGCAAAAGAAGGTGAACGAGAAGCTTGATGACTTCGAAACAAGAATCAAGCATGTGGAAAAGTATGTTCCATCGAGGGAAGTGTCTGGTGGTTTGGAGGAAGTGGTTGGTGGTGAGAAGGAAGTGGATACGGGTGAGGAAGTGGCTACGGCTGAGGACGTAGTTGGTGGTGAGAAGGAAGGGGATACGGGTGAGGAAGTGGCTACGACTGAGGAAGTAGTTGGTGGTGAGAAGGAAGTGGCTACAGCTGAGGAGAAGAAGGATGCGGAGAAAAAGAGTAAGAAGAGGAGTTATTTAAAACTTGTCACAGGGCATTATTCGAAGCCAAACACGCGTGCCCGCAATGCCTCTTGAACACTATTGTTTCCTCTGTTTAGGACATCCCTCTATTTATGTTGCTTTTGTCTTTGGGATTGTTCCTCTAGTATATTGGTCAGCATTGAGTTGAAAAAAACATAACATAAAAAGCAAACATGGCAATAGTTTTACTAGTTATACCTAGTAGTATCAGAATTACAAGTACTTAAACAAGCTGAAAATGCAGTAGAAGAGGATAACCGTAACCGAAATAACACCAACCAGCACGCCAATCTTAAGCTTCATCTCTTTCTCTCCAAACACCATAGTATGAAGTTTGACAACCATATCCTTAATCTCCTTGTCAGATCTTTCAAGAGTCGAGACCATCTCCTTAACCTTCTCCTTCTCTTCCTCACATCTCTGAACCAACTTTGAACCAACATGCATTTTGGTCTTGATATCACGTAACTCCTCCATAATTGCGTCGTCCCACAATTTCTAAATGTGGCAATCTCCATCCTAATCAATAAAAATTGATCCAATTCGAATCAAACTTTTACCATAAATATATAAACTTTGCTGTGAAATCCTTACATCACTATAATCACAACTGTAGTATCTTCTCCCGAAATTCAGACCACATGTTGTGGTCTTAATCACAGGTTTAGCACCACAATAGCATCGGCTCGAAATGCCAGATTCATCTTCTGTGAATGGTCGAATGCTAGATCCTGAAGATGTGGTGTTGCTGTTGTTCTCGCCGTAATCAAACTCAGAACTTCTGTGACGGGGCATGTTGCTGTGGCAATGCATTCAACCAAGTTAGACGATAAATCGCAAAATCCCTAGAACCCTAAATCGAGAACCCCTAAAACCGAAACCCCTACAATCGAAATCGAAACCCCTACAACCGAAATCGAAACCCCTAAACTCGCAATCGAAAACCCCTAAAACCGAGAGCTTACCTTTGTCGAATTGATTCAGAAAGTTTCACTTCTCTCTTCTCTGAAACTCCTAGAAATGAAGAAAAACATGACAAATGGAGTTAATCCGAAAATGAGAAATAATTGTTTAGTGGGAATCTGAAAATTTCGTTTTTAGGCGGAATTTTTAAAAAATTTAAAAAAAATTCAAATTAAAAAAAAACGTGGAAAACATGTTTTTAATCAGAATTTATCAAATAGTTGTCCTTAGTTTTCTGGTTGTACATAAAATCGAACAGTTGTACTTTTCGAGTTTTTAACTTTCTAGTAATACCATTGTCAAAAAAAAAAATTTGGTTGTACAAAGATCATTTGGTAATTCTTCTCCATTTCCAAAGTTTTCATGTAGTAATATGTGTAGAAACACATTGTACGCATCTTTCGCATCATAAGGTGGTTAGTACATTCAATGTCATCATAAAAGTATAAGATGTTGAAATGTATCACATGGTAGTTGACACCAATTAAAAACATTTGAAGTTGTATATAACATGTCTTGTATGTTTATTAATTGAGATTGATACGTATCAACGTGGATATTTTTGTGAAAAATCAACTTGGAGCTTTAAAAATCAAACCACAAACGTTCATAGTTTTACCAGAAAGACATAGTTATACAAACAGAGAGTATGAAACAGAAATTACATCTTAGTCGAACCAGTTGGACTTAGTTGTTCGAGGCAGAGAGAAAATCAATTTTCACCTCGCCCAGGGATCCCAAACCATTTGCCCAAGTTTTTCCCTGCCACCGACCTGTTACTCGTCTTTTTCCTCTTCTTATGACCTTCTCCAGCCGACGGATACCTGTTTTCTTGATATTTGTCCTTCCTTTTTAGGTAATTTGGAGGTAAGGCATACATTGTTTGTATATCATCCGGAATCATCGACTGAGACGTATGTGGTACAGGATAAATCGTCCTGACATACGCCAACGCCCACTGCTCCAAGAGATAATATCCAGAGCACAAATCATATACATGGATGTCAATTGGTCTATCTTCCATCTTCCCATAGTCAAGGACAGTGCCAACTGCATGTACAAATGGATACATGTCTACATCAAAACATTTGCAAGTACAATTTTTTTTCCTCAAATCCACCAAGTAGTTCTTCCCATCGCGGCCAATGACACTAAACTCAAGCTCAAAGTAGTTCAACACATGCACCTTTAATTTGCTCCCTACCTTACATCTATAGTGCAATTCATTCTCCACAAAGGGCACCATTTTGTGCGTGCTCGGTCCACTAGCGGCTTCCTTCCTATGTTTGTTGAACCACTCTGCGATTTTTCCAACTATCGCATCAATCATAGGTACTAAAGCGTACATCCTTACTTTTTTGAAGACATTATTCAAAGATACTGCACTATTTGTAGTGTCCATGTTGTACCTTGCTCCTTTGAAATAACACCTTGTCCATTGAGAAACGTCCACACTGTTATCCAAATACTCGGCTACTTTAGAGTACCGTATCCTAAAATCTCCATACTTCTTGTCGAATTCAACCTGTGTATAAATCCCCGCTATCTCCCTGAATTTGCTTCCAACTATATATTTCTTGCCGCTAGAAGCTTTTCGTCTCACATTCTGCGATAAATGATACAGACAAAACCCATGTTCAGACTTCGGGTACACATCAGCAATTGCCTTCATGAGGCTTGCATTTCTGTCACTAAGGAAAACCATTTCTGGATCATCCGGTACAATAGTCAACAGCATAGTGAAAAACCATTTCCAACTAGCATCTTTCTCACCATCCAGTACCCTAAATGCAATGTGATAATGGTGGTGGTTCGGATCCTGAGCTGTGGCAATTATAAGTACACCACCATACTTGAGAAAAGTTGCATCCACACTTACAACTTTTCTCATCGCCCTAAACCCTTCGATGCAAGCCCCCCAAAGCAACAAATAAATACTTGAACCTTTTTTCTTCATCCAACAGCAAACTTGTTTTCGTCCCAACATTCAATTTCTCCAACATGTACAAATACGAAGGCAACATCTTGTAACTCTCTTCCGGACTACCATGCACAACAGCTGCAGCTAGGTATTTCCCTCTCAAAGCAGTTGAGTATGATGGTTTCACTCTAACTTTTGCCTGAACCACGTCCATGAGAGCTTTAAGAGCTGGCGTTTCCAATGAACCAGGATAATCTTCTTGTAAAACATCTGCAACTAATTTTGGATTGCTTTTTCTTTTGTTCTTGGTTGTACTCGCAGTTGTGCAAGAGCATAAATGCATCTTCCTGTATACTTTAACCGACCAATTTTGTTGCTTTGAATGTTCATGCCTCGAAACTCGGAGATACCAATTACACCCTTCTACACGACATTTGATCATGTATCTCCAAGTATCCAAATTTAATATTTCGAATTCAAAACATTCCTTATGTGAATATCTTAACACTAAGCTCTGCACTTGTTCCCTGCTCACAAATTCCTCCCCTAATTCGATACCCGTACCATCTTCCCATTCCTCTACAAACTGTTCTTCTTCTTCATCACATGAAAGCTCAAGACATTCATCCCTACCAAAACCGTTGTCAAAACCATCATCAAAACTGTCATCCACATCGTCACGTGATACATTCTCACCATCTCCGACACCTTCTTTATCCAACGGCTCATCATGTTGCTCTGGTTCATCGACAAGAATAATCGCACCATCGTTTACTCTAGCATTTGAATCCATCTCGCCATAATTCCGACCAAATAAACTATCGCCATAATTCCGACCAAATGAACTCCCTCCCTCTCCTCTTAAAACTTGCTCCTCGCACTCATTTATTTCCACATGCAAGGCACTTCTACATTGTTCTTTATCCATGCTCGATAGATAACCATCAACATCATCATCACCCAAAATAATCAAAAAATTTGGAGGTTTCAATAGCAATGGAATGTAACTCAATTTCATATTTCTCGTAGCTTCGTCTATCCCAATCTTTCTGTATATCCTATCCACTAACACTGAATAAGTTAGCTCCTCCTTAAACGATAAACCGTACAACTTAGCTTCTTTTGAAATCCATCGACTCCCATCTCCTGTCTCTGCGTATTTCCCTCCATATTCAAAATATATGACTGTTTTGTTCATTGTGTATCCTGAAATTTTTTTTTTAAATAACTACATTACCACATATTTACTTTCATCGATAACACCAGTTCTACTAGTTATCCTATATCTGCAATTTTGGAAAATTCGGATACGGATACGGTGGTGAGTAAGCTCAACATATGCATAATCCTAATTCTAATCTACCTACGATTCAATCACTAAAATCCATAATCGATTCACACCCAATGTGCATACCAAATTCCTAAATCCATTCAATTAAAATCCCCAAATCCGCAAATCAAATTCAAAACATAAAACAACGAAATCATACATATAATTGGATCAACATATGGTTTGCAAGCTCTCACCCAGAAGAACTCACCTCAATTTTCAAGTTTCAAGATTCAATGTCGAGCTCAAAGACGAGCTCAATATGGCGGATCGATGGGAAGAATCAGAATTGACGTTGCTGCAAATCGACGGGATGCGCTTCAAACTTCAACTGGAATGTGGAAATGGAGGCCAGCTTCAAGCTTCAAGCTTCAACGGAGCTTCAGCTTCAACTTCAGGTCGACGACGAAGCCCTGTTTTAGGGTCGATATCATTCCGATTTGGGGATGGATTGGATGCATCTCATTGGACGATATTTCTTTTATTTGATTGATTTTTCGATTTTTTTTTAAATCAAAAATCTCCAAATTAAGGGGCAAAATCGGTTTTGCTCATTTCATTAAAAGTAAGGAGTACACTAGATTACAAGAGAGCATGCCAGAAAAGAGTAATGAGTGATTGGAGTATTCGAGCCATTCGTCCCATTGCGCGAGTTCTTATTTTACAATTTTATTAGATTTACTTATTTAGTAGTTTATTATTTTGGAGTATATACCGTGAAACTCATTCTCAACTTCTATCTTATCTTTACATTGCTCAACTTCTATCTTATCTTTATATTGCTTTTTCTTTCACCCGTTAATTATTTATTAATCTATAATATATTTTTGTATGTACATATTTTTATAAAGTTATGGAATTTTAAAGTACTAATATTCTATTATTATAATATTAACTCCATTTCATTCTATTTATTTCATATTTTAAATTTTCATAATATTTTTGATATAACTTAAGTTATTTAAATATTTATGAAATGTGAAATATATTAGCACAATCGAAAGAATTAAACATATTATTATTTTAATTAACTATATTTATATAGATTTTTAGTTTTCTAATTTGATTTAGAATATGAACAATGACTTCAAATTCCTCTCATGATTTAATATTTTAACCAAATGTATAATTAATATGTGTATTAATTTTTTTAATTAAAAATTATAAACATTAAATGAAAATATGATGTGGTTCATCACCATAAGAGAGAAAAGCTAACTTTATATATATATATATATATATATATATATATATATATATAGATTATGATAAATTCTCCGGTTTTGCTTGTCTTTGATATCTTGTTCTGTTAATTTAAAAGCGGACTGTTTGGCCCGATCAGTTCGTTCTAGATCTTTTGATTTTTCATTTGTAAGCAACTCTTTTCCTAATTGGGTAACCAATTATGGTAGTATATTTTAATTAATGAATTGGTTGGAAAAAAAAAAAAAATTATGATAAACATGAAAAAGATAGTAAACGGAATGACAGAAAAAATGAGGAAAAAAATGAAAAGACAAATTTAATACCTAATCTACGACATAGTACCTATAACTTTTAAAAGATTTCATACCGACGATCATCACAAACTAAAAACATAAATTGACTCAACATCATTCATAGAGATTAAGATCATGTCAAGTGTACAAAGAGGAAGTGCTAAGAGTGAAAGCACGTAACAAGCCTCGCGGCTCTAGATTTTTGAATCAGCTTGAAGTCAGATGTGATTAAGATCATGTCAAGTGTAAAGAGTGGAAGTATTAGTAAATGAGAATTTCCATGGAAGTTGAGAGGATTTGTGATGAAGAAGAAGAGAAATATCCAAACTGATTTTTTATTTCTCAATAACTCTCACCTCAATTTACATTATGTGATGAAGATGAACTTAAATAGTACGAGTCTAAACCAGAATTAATAACCGACTATACAATCTGAGTAAACCAAAGTAACCCAAACTCTATATCCTCTAATACTCCCCCTCAATATGTAAGGAACTTGCATCTTGGACTTGAAAACCATGTGAACTGGGTGGGGAATGTTGAAATCAGAAAATCAACATAAATCACAAGGAACCTCTGGTGGTCTCGGTAAAGAACAGTAAAGGACATCAAGTATAGAACTGAACCAACCAGAACGGAGCCACAATCATATGATCAGTAAAATCAAAGTCTCGGCTCAGGCCTTGTAGAGAGATTGAAGGAAAACGTTGTTGCCATTGAATCTCCTGATATACTAAGGCTGCTTGATTGTCACTGAACAAGAAAACAGAATCAACCAACTGAATGTGAAGAGCAAGCAGAAAATTGCTGAACCAATCTAATACACAATCAACATTATCCAGTGAAGTATATTCAGCTTCTATGAACCATATCTTGCTGCTTAGAGATCCAATAGTCTTAGACAAAACTTGGATTGATCTTGAGATAATGCAGAATAGTACTTGAAGCAGCTAATAGATGTGAAACATGAGATGCAAACATATGATGGCTCAGCTGACAGACTCCAGTGTCTTGACTCAGCTTTAGACTCGTCTCCATTAGAATACAAACATGCTTGCACCAAAGTAAACGAATCTCCTCCAATAACTCTAATGTAAACATCCACAGGTTTGTAGCCTCAGAAAAATACTACAGAAGCGTACAAATTGATTTTGGAGGTAAAAACTCCCCTCACTAGCAGATGGTTGAAGCACAGTCATGTATAGAAACATAGCAAACTGAACAACTGCATGGAAATGACCAATCCTTTTCATTCTTCTCATATGTGTTGCAACGTGAGAGCTTGACTGAAGTACTCTTGCAGCAACGTGACATAACACAGGAAGATCAATCACATATATCATACAAACTGCAGCAAGATCTAAGCATTGGATATCAACACCGCAAGTATGATTCTGCCTATAATGTTCTAACCAAAGTTTCCCCTCTCTAAGAGCATATCTATGTTCCAAATGCCAGAACGCAACAATAACATCACCAACTAAGATCATTCCGGAATCTACAGAGATCATTCCAGAATCTATATTCATAGCGAAGGGAAGTAGTGAACCGCATACCAAGTCACTGTATATGCGCCAAGAACAGGATGCGAAACAATTCTCCGGTGGAAGAATGAGCTCAACCAAACCAGGAAACGATGAATACGACTCCATCACAAAATCAGTCATAAGATCAATCGCATTTTACAGAAGTTAAACGCATTAGATGGACTGAAACTGAAGAAACATCTTCAGGAATTAAAGAGTTCCAAGCATACAAGCTTGTGAGCAATCACCATCGAAGCAGCTGTAGAATGATCGCTGGAACAACCGAGAGGGAAACATGGAATCGACGAAAACTTTGCACGATCTGAAACATCTGAACAATCGCGAGATAACAATGAGCCATAAGGCTTATCGCGAGTCTTCAGAGATGTGATTACCGGTGAATCCGGTGTAAACCTCGAAAATGACTCTGGCCTGGACAATCAGAAGCAATTCGAGGAGACGAAGAACCAAAAGGATCATCACGAGCCTTTATCCTCTAATAGGAAGCACTAAGAGTGAAAGCACGTAACAAGCCTCACAGCTCTAGATTTTTCAATCAGCTTGAAGTCAGTTGTGTTTGTGATGTGATGCAGCATCCTAACTGCAATTGGCGCCAACGGCTTTAAAGCCTTTAACGGTTTCTCTGTTTTTAATTCTTAGTTACTTCTTATGATATTTCTTAATTTTAGACAGACTTTGTTGGGCTTTTAGTTCTGTCCTTTATGGGTTTTGATCCTCCTAAAGTCGGTTGTGACCTAGGTTGAGATTCTATTTATAGTTTACAATTTGAGCTTTGTAATGCAACTTTGATAATTAATTAAACAGAGACAGTTCTTCTCCTTTGCTTTGAATAGATTTGATTCAATTCATCTTTCAAGAAGCAGGTTTCTAGGGATTCTAACGAATCTCTAGAGTGAGCTGAGTTAACGTTCTTACGTTACGCCAGATTGGTATCAGAGAACAAACCGACTCTCGCCATGCCAAGAGCTCGCTGAGATCCACCACCGACATAAGCAGAAGCCACGCGATAGACCTTAGCTCGCATCCAAGAGCAGATTCAATAGCTCAATACGATGATGCATGCTTTGACAGTTCAGTGTGTTCCACCTAATCAAGACGAACAATGAATCACTCTGACAATGAAAGAAATCCCTTTGATGATCATGATGTGAACCCTATTGTGGTATAGGATGAAAATTAACGTTGGGAGCAAGGTTTCAAATTCGAAATCCCTGAGTTTCACAATGGAAAAGCGACTGAAGAGTTTCTTGATTGGATCGTCACGGTCGAGGAGATACTCGAATTCAAACATTTGCCACTGGATCGTTGTGTCCCAGTGATTGTGATGCAATTCAGTAATCGAGCCGCAACTTGGTGGACCCAAACAAAAGCATCTCGTTCACGGCTAAGGTAAACCAATATCATGTCATAGGATAAATTGAAGAAACATCTGCGCAAAATGTTTTTTCCATACAACTAAGATCATATCATGTTCCAAAGATTGCAAAATTTGTGACAAGGAAGCCGTTCTGTAGAAGAATATGCCACTGAATTTGTTTTTGATTCTAACTAGGATTGATCTCCAGGATTCGGAACAACAAGTTTTGGCCCGTTTCATAGGTGGTTTGCGCCAACAAATTCAACAGACATTGAATCTGTTCAACCCTCTTCAGGTCGCCAAACCCATCAACAAGCTCTGACTGTTGAAGCTCAAATGAAAGTTAACTTCTCTGCTTGGAGTGCAACAAGACCACCACAGACTACCACTGTCTCGGGGCTTCTTCGTACAACAACATAAATTGTCCCTGCTAAGACTGAATAAGCGATTATCCCAGCTGATCCAACGCGTACGGATCGACCTAGTACCCTCCGTTGTTTCTCTTGTGGGCAGACGGGTCATCGTCAATCAGCATGTCCATCGCGTCTATTAATTGATATTTCATGACGAGATGTGGAGATCGAATATGCGGATAATAGTGACGATTAGCCAGAAGAATTGATCGCCGATACGGGTATCTTTGATGTTGCGACGATCATGTTTGGCGCCTTGATGTGTTCATATTTTAGCCTCTCTTTCTTTGTTCTTAAAGCTTTTCTCTTATCAAGCCAAATGAACTTGATCATCATGCCATAAGCGAGACTGCGCCTAAACACTCTAATTGAATGTTAAAGAGATGGTTGATAGGAATCAAGTAGAAGCATAGCTTTGTTGTCTAGAGGCAAATGATTGGAGTTGAGATGGATTTGAGAAGATTGATCGAGTAGGAATTCACCCTAGTGATAACTATGTATTATCTTGAGCCTTGATATTGAATGCTCTTTTGGCTTTGAGTTCTCCGGGGTTGTTCTTACTTATTTGCTTAAGGACAAGCAAATGACAAGTCCGGGGGAGTTGATGTGTTCATATTTTAGCACTCTTTAGCATGCATTTCCTCTAGCATTCACACTCATTTAGATTACTTAATCCATCATTCTCTTCATATTAGGTTCCATTTAGTATAGGTTTAGTGTTAGAGTCCTAGGTCCATTATGTTGCATTTGCATTGCATTTTGAGTCTATTTCAGGTACTATGGAGGTGTAGGATCAAGGGGAATCAATTGGAGAAAGAAGGAGAACCAAAGAGGATGAAAAGGAGCCAAACATACTCTGCTGTTCACTGTATCGACGTGCCCAGCTCACCACGTCAATATGCCAGGTCGATATGAGCTACACAAGATGAAAAGATGGATGATGTCGCCTGCATCGACGTGTTTCCACACACCAGGTTGATATGCCACGTCGACACTGGCTGCACTTTCTGCACAAATCTGGGTCTGATCCGGGTTGACCCGGTACCTTCCCCTTTCCCTATATATATGTTTTAGCACATTAAAAACCCTAAGTTTTCTCCCTTCTAGAGTTGGATTAGATCCAAACTTTTTTCTTGATGTTTTGGACATGATCTTCAACATCTCATGCCACTTTAGAGAAGAACTCTCCAAACTCTATCTTTTATCTTTATGTTTATGCATTAAGTTTTCTTCCCTGTAAGTGGGTGTTTAGATCCAAACCATGTTCTTACATTTTGGATCAAGATCTTCAACATTTCATGCCACTTAGTGAAGGATTTCTTCACCCTTTTATCTTTTATTTATGCTTTTTCATTATGTTTATGGTTTTCTCTTTGTTCTTCATCATATTTAGGAATTAGCCTTCTTGTGGATTATGGGTTAGGTTAGATTATGGTTGATTGATGATTGATTAATGATGTTTAGTTTTATATTCTTATGATTTCCTATGTTTAGAGTGAACCCAAAGCTAGGATTGACCTTGCTAATCAAATCCTTGATCATGGACTTTTCATGCCCGAAAGGTGTTTGTGAAAATGCCTAGACTAACTCTTCCACATCTTAGCCAATTAACACTTGATGATTAAGGTGGTTTGTTGACTTATTGGACATATGCATTAAAGATCATTAATCGTTTTAATTGCTATTGAGAAATTAGCTTAATTAGATGATTAGTGAATAGATTAGTCTCATGGAAGTGAACTAGTCTACTTTATGGGATCCATGTCTTGGAATTGAACTTGATTCCTTGTCCTAGCATCACTACTTACTTGTTAATCATCCTTAGTCAATTATCTATGCCCATGATCCATGTTTTCTCTTTTGTTGGACTATGAGTTATACTTGATTAGGATGCTTTGATGGTTAGATGATGACTATTAGGGTTGATTATTGTTGGATCCTTCACTTAGGTTGAGATTAAAGCTAATTTTAACTTGATCACTCAAAATCTAGCTCGGTTAATCTACAAACTGTCACATGGTGTTCATGTGGATTTCAGACAAATGGTGTATAAGCAAGTAATGCAGCTACGATTTCTTCAGAAAAATGATAGCTGGACACTTGTGTTTCCTCACCTTATCTATGGGACGATCGTGCAACAGCGTCAGATTCCTCCTGGTTTTGATGAAATACTGATCAGCCCAGTGTACTACCATAAAGATGCACGAAGTGGAGAAACTGTCATCAAAGAAGAAGCTGTTGAATCCAAGTCAAGGAAGAAAGACAAGGGAAAAGCTAAGTCTGTAAAGTCTTCTACCTCTACTGCAGCAGCAACTGATTCAGCTGAAGAGACAGAAACAATCACCACGTGCAGTTTGGATCAATCAGTGTTACAAAGGGTCCTGTCAGTCGTGTCATAATCTGTGAGTCTCTCCATCAAACTGCCTTGGTACTTCAAACAATCTCGGAGGTTTTTCAGAATCTGCATCAGGCCTTGTAAGGTGAGTTTTCGTGATCTTTTTGTCATTTTGCTGTGCGCTAATTTGTCTTGTTTTTAACTTGTGTGCTCACAAGCAGGGGGAGATGATGAGGAAAGTGGCTAGGAGATGGCTGTGATTTGTGGGGGAGCATGACCGAATCTCACTTTTGTTCTTTTTATTTTGGTTTTATTGATGATTCGGTTCATGAGTGATAGGATTCTGGGGAGTTAGGAGTTTTTGTTGCTTTTGTTGTTGTGTTTTGGACCTTGGTTGTTTTGAATTCCTGTAACTCCTTAATTCGGCTAAGACTATGTATGACTTTTGCAAGGTTATTTAGTATTATTCAGTCTTGTATGGAACTCTATTTGTGCTTGGTTTCGTATGTTGCTGTGTGTATTTGTTGCAGGTGCTTGTGAGACACGCAATGTTAAAAAGGAGGAGATTGAAGATGCAGCTGATTGAAGCAGTTCCTGTACCAGGTGCAAAGTGCTATAGGAAGTGATACAAGTAGACTGGGTTGAGCATCAGACAACGTGGGCTTAAAGAGATGGGTTGGACCAGGCGATTCAAGCTAATAAGGACGAGCCAAAAGTAGTAGCTGAGCTGGAGAAGTATTTTGGAGAGGATCAAGGAGCAATGAAGATTTTCCTTATGTCTTGCCTAAGAATAAGGAAAGAGGTGATATTGTTGAAGATTTAGTATCATCTCACCTTGGAGGCCACAGCTAGGTTTAGCCACCCACATATTTTGTATAAATAGGAGTGTGTTAGGTTTGGAGAACGATTAACACAATTAAGAGCTTATTTCTTAGCGAAAGGGTTAAGGGTTTTCTTGTAAGAGATCTTGATCAGAGGCTAAGGGGTAGAGAGAGGTTCATAGATCACATATAGATCTGTGAACATGTGAGGCTAGATTAAAGTTGGTGAGTGGAACTTGTAAGTACACTTAACGTTTGATCTAGTAATAATTTTTTGAGAAAAGAACCCATGTGTTATTGTGTTTGTTTCCAGTAGCAGGAGCTGATACATTTTCAGTTTGACTCTATCTTTGTTGTTGTGGACCGTTTCTCTAAAATGGTCCATTTTTGTTCCCTGTAAGCGAACCATGGACTGCAAGTGGCCACATCCTTTTTTAGAAATTTATCGCCTACATGGTTTGCCTTCATCCATTGTCTCCGATCGCGATTTACGTTTCGTTGGTCATTTTTGGCGATCTTTGTGAAAACTTCTTGATACTAGTCTTGATATGAGCTCCATTTATTATCCTCAAACTGGTGGACAAACCAAAGTCACTAGTAAGTCATTAGGTAATCTATTGCGGTGTTTAGTGGGCACTTCTATCAAGACGTGGGATTCCAAGCTTCCTCAACCCGAGTTTGCTCACAACCATGCCGTGAATCGTAGCTCTGGTTTTAGCCCATGGACCACCAGACTTATCTTCTCTACCCAATCGTATACGTTTACATGGCGGTGCTGAAACATTCATGGAACAGGTGACTGAAACACATGCTTTGGCCAAAGAAAATTTAGAAGCATCGACGGTTAAATACAAAGTTGCAGCTGATGAAGACCGACGTCGTCTTGTCTTTAAAGTTGGTGACCTTGTCTGGGCAGTCCTCACTCGTGACCGCATGCCTTCCCATGCCTACAACAAGCTCAAAGCCAAGAAAATTGGTCCCCTCGAAGTCCTACAACGCTAAATGACAATACGTATCATCTCCGCTTTCCTCCGAACATCACTACATATGATGTGTTTAACATCAAATACATATCTCGTTATCTCCGCCTGATATAGCTTCTGATTCGAGGTCGAATCTTTTTCACTTGCAGCAGCATCCTAACTGTAATTAGCCCCAAAGGCTTTAAATCCTCTAAAGATTTCTCTGTTTTTACTTAATAGTTACTTAATATGATATTTTCTTATTTTAGACAAACTTTGTTGGGCTTTTAGTTTTGTCCTTTATAGGTTTTGATCCTCCTAATGTAAGTTGTGACCTAGGTTGACTATTTATAGTTTACAATTTCAGCTTTGTAATGCAGCTTTGATAATTAATAAAATATAGAGAGTTCTTCTCTTTTTTCTTGAGTAGATTTGATTCAATTCATCTTTCAAGAAGCAGGTCTCTAGAGATTCGTTATAATCTCTAGATTAAACTGAGTTAACGTTCTTATGCTACGCCATGATGACATATGGTGGAAACTTTTCAAAACAGATCATTAGAGCACATAGATACATGGTTCATCGCCAGAAATCAATCAAACCGGATAAAGGGTTGATGTCAAACTCATTTGAGGATCCTTACATGGGATGGGCAACTTTCGTGGAAGATATAGGTCTAACCCATCAAAAACGAATAATTTTTGCATGAAGAAACTTTCCTAACTATGATTTTTGGGAAAATCCTCTCTTTCCATGTATGTGTGATGATACAGACGACAATTGTTAATTTGGGATTTTAACTTAGTACTTTTTGTAAATAGGTTTAGGGATTCAGAGATTTTCGTAATATTAAAATTCCAGGCCTGCAGTTACAATATAAAGAAAGAGCTACGTCATCTAGGTGACGAGCTAACTGAAAGAATGGGGACCAAGAGACCTAATGCTAGAGAGCTCGCATCACTAATCCTCATGTCCTTCTAAGTGATGAATAATCCCCTCTTCTATGAGATGCTTCTTTATTTATAGTTTTGCTAAGTCGATTGATTATGCATTCTTTCCTTTTTCTAAGTCGGTTGAGTAATTTCGTTTTTTTTTCTGGACGCCCCTACTCTTCAGGCTGAGCTTCATCGGCTTTTAAAGACTAATGGGCCAAACTTAATTTAGATCGGTTTTAAAGAGGATGTGTATCCCATCTCCAACAATAAGCCCTCCAGTTCCTCGAACGAGATGGGTCAAGGTTGAGTGACTCCCAAAAGCGTCACAAAGTAGTCGCTAAGTTGCAATTTGCGACTACTTATGGACTAAAAAAATAGTCGCAAATTGTTCGTCGCAAAATAAAACAGTCGCAAAGTAGTCGCATATTGGAGACTATGTTGTGACTGTTTTTTTCGTCGTAAATTTACGACTACTTTCACACTAACATATGTAGTCGTATATTAACGACTAAATAGGACGATCGAATTTTAGAAGATAAAAGCAAATTAAGAAGATTCATAAAGTAAAAAAAGTAGTAGATAACAGAAACTTTGTCTTTTAACCATAAGATAATATACAAAATCTTAAGCATAAATTACAAAGTACCTATACAAAAGAAGTTCAAACACATAAGAAATAAGTGTTTAAAAGAAGGGATGAGATGGACTAATGTGGTATGACCGGTGTGCTGCCTGGTGGAGTAGGTTGTGCGGTGTGTGGTGTAACAGTTGGGTCGATGGCTGGGGAAGTTTCCAAGACTGGTGGTGGTTGACTCATGAAAGCTGCAAAGCGAGGATCAGTGGTCTTAAGGTACGTGATCAGCTTCTCGATTTCAGAGATGGGAGATTGATTTTGCCGTTGCTCCTCATCACGTCGAGCATTCTCCTCTTCATGTTCAGATATCTTACGACGAGCTGTCACAAGTTCTTCCTGGATCTCCAAAAGGGATGACGTACCAGAGCTTGAATAGCTTTCTTTCCTTTTACCTGTGTTGATAAGGTCACGAAGTTGTCCAAGTCCAAATGGGTTCCCTTTCTGATCTGTTTGAGTACACTAAAACAACAAAAGACATAATGATTGTCCATCAAAACATATACAATGCTTAAGAATGAATGATTCATAACCAATATATAACAGAATGATTGAAAACTATAAACCAAGTGTACATATAAGAATGAATGATACTCAGAAAGATTCATAACAAAAAAAAATGAATGATTCACAACAAAAAGCACAAAAAGAACAATATATTCAGAATACTCAACCGAGCCATTTACAGTCCATACACTAAGTTTTTCCAGCTAAGTTTTTCAATCTATTCTAACAATTCATGCTCACCAAACCCAAGTAGAAAATATTATTCAAGGTCATAGTTGACCCATTTATGAGAAACAGAAACAGAAGATGAAACCAGATTCAGGCAAGAGAAGACTCAACCATATGATAAGAAACGAGATAGCAAAATATTATAAATCCTATGCTAAGAAACCAGAAGGTGGATAGGACATTACCTTAAGAAAGATGGCATTCTTTTCTTCAATGGTAATATTCCTTTGAGTAGAATGTTCAGACGAGTTGTCAGAGGTTTTTGGACCTTCGGCAGCCTTTTGATCCATGACATCAGCTAGGGTCTTCTCGTAAGCCTCAGCAACTTGTTTGGCTTTGTAATCGACAAAACTCCCATCCGCCCCTGTATGTGTCCTTAGAAATACTTCTCCAAAAGAAACAGGACGCCCTAATTCCTCCTCCTGCAATGATACAAAACAAATATTAATTAGATGTGCCAGTAAGATTTTTTGTGGAAGGAAGGATAAAGGTTTTACCATTTCTTGTTGAATGTGCAAGTAAGATTTTTACCCGGAAACGTTCTTGTGGACTCCTAGACCACCACGATCAGAGTTACGGGACTGTGAAGCAGTAGAGCTCCTCTCCATTGCATCAGGTGTGTTCCAATGCTTCCACATTTCTTCCCAAAGCGTGGGGCCAATCCAAGGAGGTCTTTCACCACTGTGCTTCGCCTAACTCACTATTCCCTTCATCCGCTTTTTGGCAATCTTCAAGAATTTTGCCTTCACAAGCTCAGTGATACCGAGATCCCAATTGTACTTTCGCTACACATTAGAAGATTAGTAAGTAAGATGATAGTGAGGCATTACAATTAAAATATTTGACAATTAAAAACAAAACCATTACTGCAAAGGTTCTGAAATATCTTTCTTGGATGTGGATAGGCGTAACCTTCCAGCTAAAGTAAGGCCCATCAAACTTCCGACGAAAGATTCCAGCAATCACACGCATCAGTTTTCCGCCGTCCCAGGTAAACCTATTACAAGAATATAAACAGAGGGTAAATTTAACTCATTTAGTCTTTAACCTTCCACTTAAAACAGGAAACATCTTAAGAAGAATCAATTTCTAAGCCTTAAGAAGAATCAGTGTAGACTACTTAATGATTTATGCAACATCAATTTAGCTACAATGTCAACAACTAGTTTCAACCACATTAAAACCGTCTGACTCTGGTTACAAGTTAAAACCATTTACTTGTAACATACAAACAGAAACAAAGATTGTAAAACAGATACAACCATATTGAAACAGAAATAATCATGCAATTAAGCATCATGAAAACATATACATTTAAGCAACTTTTAGACTAGTAAATCAAGCATATGTAAAACCCAACGAAAACAACTTTCACCTATGCATATGTAAAATGACTAAGTACAACTAAAAGGAAGACCAAACATACCATGTGCTCTTCACGCCGGGAATCAGATGCTCAGTCAAGAGAGGTAGGTTATCCCGCCCAAGAAGAGCCAGCAGATCATCTAACATCTGCTGGAAGTCTTGGTCTTGTTGCTCGTGAGAATCCTTTGCTTGGTCCACCTCATGTTCTTGTTCATAATCGGGAATGTGAACCTCCTGGACGTGTTGCTGGGGATTCGGATATGGCGGAGGTTGTTGCTGTGAAATCTGATAAGGTGGTGGTTGTGGCTGTGGAATCCGATAAGGCGGAGGTGGTTGGCGGGGAATCTGAGACGTGCATGGTTGAGTGGATGGTGGAAACTGGGCCGGAATAGACCTCCTCGAAACGGAGATTGTGGCCTGAGATGACAGGTTGGAGGCGTGAGAAGAGGATCCACCGTTGGATCTACCACCTCTGGCTCTCGGAGTAACCTCTCCACCATCGATTATCTCTCGTATGCCACAGTGTGCTCCAGTACCATTTTTGGCTCTCGGAACGCCGCCTGAGGGTGTCACAGTGACGCCATGAGCTTGAACACTTCCGACCGGGGGCGTAACCTCTGGGTTTGCTGGTTTGACCCCCTCCGCCGTTTGATATACCACCGCCGGAAGATCTACCACCACGACCTCTAGAAGATTTGCTGGTTTTTCCAGCCATCGGTGAAGGATTTGGAGACGAAGAGACAAAAGGAAATCGATAGAGAGAGAGACGATGACAGAGAATCCGATAGAAAGACGAAAAACGAAATAAGCATATGAGAATCAGAAGAGAAACGGTACAGACGATGGATTCAAGGTTGAATCGCCGTTGTGTCGAGAGAATGAAGGGAAAAACTAGGGTTTGCAAAAATGATTTGGGAATTTGATTTCGTCTACTTGTTTTACGTGAGAGTCGGAAAGTGGTAAGAAAGTAGTCGCAAACAAAATGTAAGGGGGGGAAAAACGCGCCCCAAAGCCCAAATGTTTTCATATTCAGCCCAAAATTATTCAAACCCAACCATATTACGAAATTGTAAATAAATCAAGGTGGTCGCAAAATAGTCGCAAATACGCAAACAGTGGCAAAGTAGTCGCAAATTGCAACTGTTTTTGTGCTCTTTTTATAAGTCACACATGTATACCCTAAACCCTAAACATTTAGAACAAAAATGTCATATAAATACTTAAACTATCAGTTTTTTATATTTCTTAAGTGTTTTGCTTCATTATAAAGCCTTAACAGATTTAAAGTAAATTACAAAAAAATTTATACTTTAACAAACTTAAGATTGAAAACACATGTATTATATCTTGAAAGATTCAAATCATTGTTCATCACATTGGAAGTTAAAAGTTTGCAGTCTTATATACTATATTAAGTGTAACAATTAATTAAAATCTAGGATGCTACGTTTGACTAATATTTTTCAATTATATTTAGTTGTTTTTCCAAAAAATTTATAAACGCATCACAAAGTAGTCGCAAATCAGTGACAAATTTATAACATCATCACAAAGTAGTCGCAAATCAGTCACAAATTTATAACATTGTCACAAAGTAGTCACAAATTAGTGCGTATTTAGTGACGCTTTTGTGACTGCTTGTAAAAATTGGTGAAAATAGTCAAACCTGTGCATCGAAGCCAAGAACTCTAAGTATCCATAGAGCAAATCCACTGAGCTAATGTAACCATTCGTAATTGTTATACATTGACTTGTATATAGACCGATATATATAAAATCGGAAAAATATGAAAACCTGTGACTCGAACCCAAGACCTACCAATCATATAACTTCATTTCAAATCCACTGAGCCACTGTAACCATTCGTTTATCTAACACATTAAATTCTATATATAACAATACTTAGCATTCCGGAAAATAATTATAAATATATTTTGGAAACAAATGCCACAACTATATTACAAACATAAATTTACCATACCCAAATATTTATTTAAAATTACATACATATTATTCAAACTCCATCATCATCCTCTGAAGATGATAAATTTACTTGAAATTCATCTTCTAGTTCAGCGTCTTCAATTTCGAAATCAATTTCTTCAACTGGATGATTTTCGTCGACTAAACTATCGACAATTATTTCTTCAACCGTATCCATCATTCCATCATCATCAGTTTGTTGCAAAGCTCCAACATAAGCTCTTTCTCGTTAAATTTTCCTTGAACACGATTCCTCGGATTAACTTTCAGCACTGTATGCCACAATTTCCGAGGGCGTTTAGTATATGGGTAAGGAAGATAACAAACTTGATCAACTTGAGAACCTGCCGTTAATTAAAATTTAAATTAGATGTTTATAAATATATATACAAACATATACATATACACTGAGTTCAAACAGGAAAATCATACCTAAAATAAATGGTTCGTAGTTTTGATATTTCCGTGATGTGAGGATGTCAACAATGCCTCCCTCGCTTTTTTGAGTGTCTTTTCCAATCATAGGGTCAAACCATTCACAGTAGAAAAGTATGATCTTTAAATTAACAAATCCGGGATTTTGAAGCTCCATGATAGTTTCTACGGTCCCATAGAAATCATCCTCTTCGGATACTTCAGAATAATTTTGGCCTCGGACACATACCCCATAATTCATTGTTTTTCTTGTCATTCCGTGACTACGCGTGTGAAACAAATACACTCTTGTAAAATACAGGGGCCACGATCTGACTTTATTTTCTGGACCTTCCACTATTTCATGAACCCAAGTAGGAAAACTTTCTTCACTTTGCATTAATCTGACCAATAAAGTAGAAAATATGCCAATTAACATAAGAAATTATAATTTAATAATGCACTCGGTGGGAATACATACATATTGGCGGACCCATTGATGAAAATCTTCATCTCTTTTCGCCGTGACCTCATCATCAGATAGTTTCGGGTATTCGAATCGAATCTGCGCGTCCAACAATCTGTGTTGAAAATAATAAGATCTAATTATGACTAAAGTATCTAAAAAATAGATAAAATTAACTTAAATTAATGAAGAAAGCATAGTTACCTTTCAATCGGCCGAAAATAGTCACAATTCCGCAAAACATATGAATGTGCACACTTATAATCTTTCTCTCTTAACCAAAATTTACTGCATTTGCCACTTGGACGACCTACTTCAGTAAATATATCCGGTACCGGTACAGTATATACGGGTACTTCACCTTCATCATAACGACTTGCCCTGCAAAAGTTATACCAGTCACAAATTGAGGCAAATCATGATAGCAATATTAACATACATATTAAGTAAATTATTACCTTCTTCTGCTAGCTGTAGAAATTTGCGACGCAAAGTAGTATTCTGAGAAATAAGATATCTCATCATTCATGTACGATTGAACAATTGATCCCGCTGGATATCTCTTGTTCTTCGCTTTCCCTTTCAAATGTTTAAAAAATCTTTCAAAGGGATACATCCACCTATATTGCACAGGACCACCAAGCTCTGCTTCGTATGGCAGGTGGATAGGTAGGTGCTCCATCACATCAAAGAAAGAAGATGGGAAGATTTTTTCCAAATTACACAAAATCATGACAATGTTCTCCTTGAGAAGTTGGACGCGGGTTTGATCCAATGATCTACTGCTTATGTCACGAAAAAGGCTCCAATCCCTACAAAAATATCACTAATTAATATACATAAGTTTCAATAATAGAAACACTTTAAACGATAATATATATATATATATATATATATATATATTTATATTTATACCTGATAATGCTTGGTGCACGTTACGGGGCAGAAGTACTGCAAATACAAACGGAAGCAGCCGTTCCATAAATACATGGCAGTCGTGACTTTTCATTCCCGATAACTTTCCACCATTGATGTCTGCACAACTGGCTAAATCTGCTACATAGCCATCTGGAAATTTAACCTCATTCTTGACCGATTGTAGTAAAGATTCTTTCGCTTTTGAAGTCAACCTCCAAATAGGAAATGGAGCTCTCCCTCGATCATCGACATGCAAATCTTTCCGAGCACAAAATCTTGCGATATCTAATCTTGACTTAACTGTGTCTTTTGATCTGTCTTTAACATTCATAACAGTGTACATGATGTTATCGAAAACATTTTTCTCGATATGCATCACATCAAGATTGTGTCTTAGATTTAGATCGGTCCAGTACGGTAGCTCCCAAAATATGCTTTCTTTATGCCAATTATGCAGTCCCCATAGCCGTCCGGTTTTTTTGTATGTCCATTTCCACCACAATCAGATGTTTTAGGTGGTTCGACATGACGTATACGCTCATATAACACTTGTTCACCAATCAATGATTGAGGTGGGTAGTCGTTCTTTGCGTCCTTTCCCTTCAGAAAATTTACTTTATTCTTCCGCAGCAGATGATTGATGGGCAAAAACCTTCTGTGATAGTCAAACCAACATGTCTTCCTACCAGCCGGCAATTGGAAAGCATTTGTCTCATCCACACAAATAGGACACGATAATCTTCCATGTGCCGTCCATCCCGATAACATACCATATGCTGGAAAATCGCTTATCGTCCACAACAAAACAGCTTTAAGGTTGAAGGTTTGATCTAATGACACATCATACGCCTCAACTCCGTTATTCCATAAATCCTTTAACTCGTCGATCAGTGGTTGGAGGAAGACATCAAGACTGGCTCGTGGATGATTTGGTCCCGAATTCAAAACCGTAAGAAACAAATACTCACTTTTCATGCACATATTCAGGGGTAAGTTATAGGGTGTCATGATCACAGCCCACAAAGAATGGTTTTTTGACATACCAAAAGGATTAAAACCGTCTGTACATAATCCAAGATAAACATTTCGTGTTTCCACTGCAAATCTCGGATGCATTTGATTGAAATTCTTCCACTCTGCCGCATCAGATGGATGACACATTACTCCGTCTTCTGACACATGCTCAGCATGCCATCTCATCGATGATGCAGTCTTATCTGATTGGTACATCCTCTTCAATCTGTCAGTGATAGGTAAATACCACATACGACTCAACGGTATTTTTGTTCGTCCCTCACTAGCCTTATATCTTGGTTTTCCACAAAACTTACAATGCTCCAAATCCTCATCTTCTTTCCAGAAGAGCATACAATTATCTACACATACATCAAATATATGGTACGGCAATCCTAGCTTTCGCATCAATGTTTCTGTCTCGTAGTATGAACCGGTTGCCTGATTACCCTCTGGTAAATACTCTGTAAATAATTCGGCCCATGAATCCATGCATGTTTTAGCCAAATTATGGTCTGCCTTAATGTTCATGAACCGAGAAGCTAATGATAACTTCGAATGACCATCATGACAACCATCATAAAGTGGCGTATTTGTAGCATCTAACATGGCGTAGAACCGTTTTGCCTCATGGATAGGTTCTTCATGAACATGATCATTTCCACTTTGATCATGTTCATGATATTCATTAAATGGCGTAGCACCATGAAAAGCATCATTTACCATCCCAGCATATACATTTCCCCCATCATATACATTTCCCCCATCATAATTTACTAGTTGATTACCACAACTAAAATCAACATTAGCATAATGACTACTCGTGCCTTCCCCAACAACATCATAATCTTCACCATGTTCAAACCATACATAATTTCCTGGCATAAATCATCTACTATGCAAATGCTTCGAAACTGCCCTTGCTAGCGTTAAAGTGGAATTTTGACATTTAACACAAGGGCAGTACAACTTACCTCCACTGCTTAGAGCTATTGACTGGTTACTTGCAAAATTCATGAACTGCTCGACCCCTTCCTAAAATTCACTCGAGAGATTATTTGTACGTGGATCGATTCTATTATACATCCACTCTCTGGATGAATTCCATATTTTTTTTCTCTCTCTCTTTCTTTGTGTTTTTTTCTCTTTTCTCTGTGTTTTTTTTATCTTTTCTCTGTGTTTTTTTGTTTTCCTTTTTTTGCTCTGATGGTGAAAGATAATGGGGGTGCTCGGTCGTTGATTTTATAGGCAAAAATTTTGTCACTACTTTGCGACTACAAAAAAAAGTCACAAATTTGTTACTCTTTTGCCACCCTTTTACGACCATTTTGTGACTATTATCAGTAGTCACACAAGTTAGGTATACCTAACTTTCATATTTTCCACGTTTTCACCTACTTTTAGTGACTAAACTGCGACTCTTCTGGCACGATATATACGAGTAGCAAATAAGTCACAATTTTGGGACTGATTTGCGACTACATTTACTAACTAATAATGGAGTTGCAAAACAGTCTCACTTTGCGACTCTTTTGCGACTCTTTTGCGACTACATTTAAACAGTCGAATATTAGTGTCCATTCAGTCGCTAATTTAAGACTACTTTACGACTGAACAGTTCGGTCGTAATTTTGCGACTGAATGGAGACTATATTTTAGTAGTCGTTCATTAGTCGCATTTTGGTCCCAAAACAGTCGCAAAATTTTGCGACTGAAAAAACAGTCACAAAAA
Source organism: Pseudoturritis turrita (assembly GCA_900406555.1). Lineage (NCBI taxonomy): Eukaryota > Viridiplantae > Streptophyta > Magnoliopsida > Brassicales > Brassicaceae > Pseudoturritis > Pseudoturritis turrita. Next base: position 147,808 of record OVBL01000008.1, read on the forward strand.
ATAGTCACTCATCAGCTGTTTTCTTGTAGTGTTTGGTAAATAGATCTTTGACTTAACATGAATCTTGGTCGGCCTGATATTCGGGGAGTTGAATCATCATGAGGAATATAACTGTTGCGTAGGTGTAGAAGTCGAGGTGTCGAATAGGTGTAATGATTATGCCTCGATAACCATTTCTCTCTCTATAAATTATATTTTCCCTTCTCATTTGCTTCACTCCCAACACTCGGCTTATATAAAGGTAGCGTTCCCTTCTCTCTCTCTCTCTCTATATCTGTCTGATTTCTAACCTATATATCTTGTGGTTTAATTTTTCAGTTTCATCGCCGCCGTGTTCCTTAATTATCGCGGCCTAATTTCTCTGATTTGCTTAAAGATTTTTGCATTTTCTGGTGAATCGCCTTTGTGTTCTTTATTCTCCTTTGCCTTCTAGTTTGTTTCTACAAGTTTATATGTCTTCGTCCGTAAAGATTCCAGTTCATCTTCTTTTTCTGTGAATGGGAGTTCGAATTCATCGAGCTCGGCAATTGGTGGTTCCCGCAGTAAAGAGTGTTCATCGAACTCTTTGAGGTATGGTAGTTCGGTAAGTAAAGAAGCTTCCCGGAATGAAACGTTGGCTCATTGTTGGGGTCAGATTCCACCTCTTGAGAATCAACGATTGAAAGAACAGCATTAACTTGGGGTTTTTGCAATGGGGACCCCGAACCATGACTAGGCAGATTGGGTCATGCACCCCGATCCATGACGAAGCAAACGGATCGGGTGCCATGATCCACGATGGAAAAAATTGGGTCGTGCACCCCGATCCATGACAAAGCAAACGGATGGGGTGCCACGACCTGCAATGGAACATGATGGATCGTGTGCCCCGATCTATGATAGAGCAAATGGATCGAGTGCCATGACCCACGGTGCAGCAAACGGATCGGGTGCCACGACCCGCGGTGGAGCAGGTTGGGTCGTGTACCCCGATCCGTGATAGAGCGAATGGATCGGGTACCGTGATCCACGGTGAAGCAGGTTGGGTCGTGTACCCTGATCCGTGGCAAAGGAAGGACAGATCAGGGTCGAAGCAAAGGTAGATCAGGGTCAAAGCAAGAACAGATCGGGTTCAAAGCAAGGACGGATCAGGGTCGAACCGAGAACAGATCGGGTTCAAAGCAAGGACGGATTGGGGTCAAGGTGAGAACGGATCAGGGTCATCACTGTTGAGACCCGAACCGTTTGGACAACTGACACCCGAACCATTTGAACAACCGACACCAGAGCCGTTTAGTTTGTCATCGCCCGAGCCGTGAAGCGACGCCGCCCGAGCCGTGATCCCTGATGTCATCCGAGCCGAAGGTGATGGTTTCGACGAAACCAAGCCAGGCCCAAAACAACAAGGAATTCGTAACAAGCCCACAAACCGAATTGGACCGAACCTGGACAAAAAGCCCAGTAGGCCGAGCTGACTTAAGAAAGGAAATCACCCAAAGAAATAGGAAATCTTCATTATCTCTTAGGAATAGGTTCGACAGACTATGGCTTGTATATATACTCATGTACACCCTCCGAAAAGGGGATCCGCAAGTTTGACCTAGCAAAACACTTGTTATTTTCTAAACAGCTTGAATAAAAACACCATCTTTGGATCTCCGTTATTGTGTTTCTTTTCATAGAAGTTTTTCGAATCTCTAAGTTTTCCTGACAAAATTTAGTTGTGCGAGTTTCGACTCCCACAATTTAGCACCGTCTGAGGGGAGACTCAAACTTTCTGACACCTAAGAACCACCAAATACGAGATTTGAAACGATGACTATCGACGGAGAACGAAGCGGCAAAGATGCGAGCAACACTGGCGCCGACCAACCTGGAGCGAGAACCAATCCACCGCCAGCAAACACGGAAGGCACTTCAGAGATGCTAACAGAATTGAAGAACATGATGACCATATTGCTGAAGAAAGCGGAGGAGCAAGATAAGCTGAACAGCTCGCTAACGGAGAGAATGGAGACACTGGCGACAGAGAGCCGAGCCAGAAACACACGACTCGGAGGCATGGGTTCAACGATGAACCCACCCATCAGTGGAATCACTAGACGACTTGGTTTAAACCCGACGACCCTGGATTTTTCAACACCACGCGACGCACCAAGGACTTTGGGAGGACTGCCACCGCCACATCCGACCAACGAACAAACATCCAAGGCGACCAGATCAAGTATCACCGTGCCACCTCATCTGATTCGTGGGTCAAGAGGAGTCAGCGATGGAGGTGACCAACGTGCCAATGGTGGGTCGGCTGCAGTAATCGTTCTCGATAAACTCCATGCGAGCCGTACCATCCACCTACCACCTCTGCATCAAATTTCCCACCCCGAAGGAGTCAAAACAATTTGGGGAAACCAAAAATAATTCCGCTTTTGTTTCCTAGCCGAGCACAAACTCAAAAACCCCATCACAGACACCACTACAAAGAGAAAGAATATGAAGACTTACAGAGAACCCGAGAAGGAGTTGGCAAAATCTCAGGTCCTTGCAGATTTCCTGATCAAACTCCCAGAAGGAGAAATCGAAGAACCAGCTGCAAGCCTAGTATGGAAACTCCACGCAGATGGATCATCATCAAAACAAGAATCTGGGGTAGGAATACGTTTAACCTCACCAACAGGCGAAATCCTCGAACAATCATTCCGCTTGGGTTTTCAGGCATCCAATAACGAAGCAGAATATGAAACCTTAATCGCAGGAATGCGACTCGCTCGCGGACTCAAGGTTTTGCATATCCAGGCTTACTGCGATTCGCAGCTAGTGGTGTACCAAGTCAGCGGCGAGTACACGGCCAGAGACGACAGAATGGAAGCTTACCTAAAGATCGTCAAGGAACTAGCTGTGCAATTTGAAGAATTCACATTGACACGGATACCGCGCGGGGAAAACACTTCGGCAGATGCACTAGCAGCACTCGCATCCACATCCGATCCAGACCTGAAAAGGATAATCCCAGTGGAATTCATTAAATGCCCAAGCATCAACCTCTCTGACACCGTGAAAACAGATTACGGATGTGACATAATGGATGGGAGCAATCCGTGTATACATCATGGAAGGTGAGGTACCATCAGATAAATGGGCTGCTCGAAAACTCAGAGCTCAAGCTGCTCGATACGTTCTACTAGACGGAAACATCTTGAAGTGGAGATTCTCTGGACCACTGATGGCCTGTGTCGAAGCTAAAAAATCATGGAAGAAGTCCACAGCGGATCGTGCGGCAACCACTCCAGCGGGAGAGCTTTGGCAATCAAGATCAAGCGTCATGGTTACTATTGACCAACTATGGTGAAGGATTACGAGAAGTTCTCTGCTAAGTGCGAAAAATGCCAGCGGCATGCCCCGATGATTCACCAACCAACCGAGTTGTTGTCGTCAATCTCGGCTCCCTATCCTTTCATGCGCTGGTCGATGGATATTGTCGGACCTCTACATAAATCTAAGTAAAAGAGATTTCTGCTGGTCTTGACGGATTACTTCTCCAAATGGGTCAATGCAGATTCTTACGCCAACATAAAGGACGCCCAAGTCGAGCATTTCGTTTGGAAAAATATTTTATGCCGACATGGAGTTCCATACGAAATCGTCACCGATAACAACTCCTAGTTTATCTCTACAAGGTTCGAAGCTTTCTGTGAGAAATGGAAGATCCAGCTCAGCAAGTCTATGCCACGCTACCCACAAGGGAACGGACAAGCTGAAGCAGCAAACAAGACTATACTTGATGGCCTGAAGAAACGCCTTGAAGCAAAAAAGGGACGCTGGGCGGGTGAACTTGAAGGAGTATTATGGTCACACCGGACAACTCCACGGCAAGCCACCGGAGAAACACCTTTTGCCCTTGTCTACGGTGCAAAATGCGTCATTCCAGCCGAAGTGGAATTTCCCGGAGTCCACCATAGACTTCTTTCAGGGCAGGAGGGACTGAATCATCTCATGTTACTCGATGAATTGGACTTGGTCAACGAACGACGAGACCAAGCGTTGATCCGGATTCAAAACTACCAGCAGGCGATGGCAAAATATTACAATTCCAATGTCAGAAGTCACAAGTTCAAAGAGGCGACTTGGTTCTCCGAAAAGTTTTTCAGAACACAGCCGAAACAAACGCTGGCAAGCTAGGAGCAAACTGGGAAGGACCTTACAAAATCACCAAGACAGTCCGACCGGGAGTCTACGAGCTCACAAACATGTCTGACGTTCCGGTACCAAGATCTTGGAACGCAATGCACCTAAAGAAGTACTATCGCTAAGATACTTCACATGAACTACGGGACGGCTTGATCCCTGAAAAGGGTATGTATGCAGCTCGTCTTCGGATGGGTTCAGCTATCCCCCTCCTTAAAAAAGGGGGGAATGGTACGTATACTCCCATGTCTCGTATACTCCCATGTTTCGAAAACGCGAATTTTGCATTACACTTATCTCGTCCGTTGCTGGCCACAACAGACGAACTACCACATCCTTTACGGATTTAGCCATTATTTCTATAAGGAACAAGGTTCTCCAACACCCTCTTTCGGGTACAGAAGCGCGCTATTTAAATTCTGATTAGCTATATCTTGGTCTAATATCTGAAAGGTATATCCTGAACGATATTCTTACAAGTTTACCTTCGAGAGGGACCCGTAAGTCAAAAACTCGCAAGTCTTAAAATTCGAAGTAAACTCTTAAACCCAGTAAACACCTCTTGGTAAACTGGTCATAAACATCTCCAAAACATTGTACTGAACCCACCAGTTAGTATGAGATTTTAAACATGTTTCATCGTAAAAAAATGGGGCTGTAAGTCAGGACACCGCAAACCCTAAAATTGATAACAAAGCGCTCAAATCCCGGTAACCATATGTTTCCTAAACATGATGGTCCGCAATAGTAACGTCAAAACGTAGCAAAACAAATACACAAACGATAACATAAGCAAAAAAAAATCCACAAAGATATTCCTCCAGATATATTCATCAACCGCAAAGATTAGCTAATCAACAGTTAAACAAAAATATAAGTTCTTATAAAGACTACGACTTGGATAAAGCCGTCCAGGCGTTAAACAAAAAGGGGAGGTCTTAGATTAAACAAAGAAGAGAGGATTGTAATCCTCCATCATATCAGGGTTCGTGACTACCCTCTGCTCTAATTCCACCGGTCGCTCAACTACCTCTCCTCCCGGCTCTTCACCTACTTCGGGTACTCTCTCAACAAACTCTACGACGGTTTCCTCAAGAATGGCCTCGCTACATTTCTTAGGAGCTGGTTTGGGGGTTGGATCCTCTGAAACCCCCTTTGAACTAAACTCAGCTAAGCCTGGCGTTCCCCTATTCGAACCAGAGAAGTCCCATGGGCTCGCCATCATTAAGCTCCTTCAATATATCAGAACGGACGGGAGAGAATCTTAGGATCCCCCTCATTTCTACCATAAGCTGAGCAAACACCTCATGAGCCCCTCTCAAATCCTCCTTCGCTCGGATAGACTCTTTGCCTCGGCATCGAGAGACGGCGGCTCATCACTTTGAAGCAACCCAATGAATTGAAGGTTGACTTCAATCTGAGCAAGGTCAAGCATGTTTTCCTTCGGCTCACCGTCAATCTGGCCAAGAATCTTTTCGGCTCGGGAGATTTTGCCTTCAAACATTAGCATCGTCTTACGCTTGTACTCCAGAATAGCTTGCTCCCGCTTGCTCTCATGTAGCTCATTCGCTGCTTCTAGCTGCCTCGTCAGGCTGGCTATGTGAACATCCCGCTTTGCCCTGCCGGATTCCAACCGCATGATCCGTTCACCAGCTTCTTTAATATGCTTTTTATTCCCTTCTGCTTCGGCCTCAAAGGCCTCGATTTTCTTAAGGGTCTTGCCTCAACATCCTTGAGCTTTCCGTCTAGTTCGATGGTTATTTTTCCGGCATCCTCAACTCTCTCCCTATCCTTGCGAGCATCAAATTCGTACCCCAGGACCATCCTGTTGAGATGGGATATGAATTGCACGGAAATAAGAAAGGTTACTCAGCATACAAGACAAACCTAACACTTTGGATCACGGCAACCAGATAAATTCAAACGGCAGGAAACATACCTTGACGCCCCGAAGGGACACTTCATTGTAGGCCTTGTCCCTTAGCAGGGTGTCAGACGGGGGGAAATGATAAACTAGATAGGTGATCTTTGAGAAAATAGCCGCAGAAGCCGAAGCATCATTGTAAGCCCCATCGGCGTTCATGGGCACAATGGAAAGAGGGATTGCCTCGGGAATTATCTGAGGCACATCGGTGCAACGTTGCCGTTTTGACGCTTCGGTCGTTCCGCCATCCTTGTCACCCGTCGATGACTGGCGTTTTTTGCTCGGCTTTTCCCTCTCTTTGGCCCTTCCTTTTCCCTTGTCTTTGTGAGGCAGCATCTGAGAATCTACAGGACGAAGCCCTAACACAACCCCTAGAGGAGTTAAGGGCTCAGAGATCTGTTCGGGAGGATCACTAGAATGGACCAGCTCGGGGATGAGAGCAGTGTTAGTTGGAGGGTTCGGGAGTTGATATTTCAACGCCTCAGCTTGTCACGCTCTTTCCCTAGCCTCTGCCTCTGCCTTGGCTTTCGCAACAACTCTATCCCTGAATGTGGGTCTTCCCATCGTGTCTCTTGAAGAATGATAGATCAACTGAGTGACCTTCAGAAAGGGCTCGGGCTCTCTCCACACGTTGAAGATTGAAATCCCTCGTCCAATTACACTTTCGAGCCGAAAGCGCTTCGTAAACCTTAGATAGATCCGGGGCAACGAAAGATGGAGATGACGCACTGCAAGAAAGATATACAAAGTCAGAAAACCTAAAAAGGAAATCACCAAATAAAGGAAACCCGAGCCGTGGCCCAAGTCAAGCTACGGATCGGCTACCAATTTCTCCCCAGCCTGACTTAACAAAACGAAGACACCTCGGACCCACTGATGCTTCAGTAATGGGGACAAAGAAGAAGTAATCTTCCCAATTATCATCTTTGGTCGGGAAACCTCTTATGATATTCCTCTTGGCTTTACCCGACATATAGTACTTCAACTCTCTCTTGTTGCGACGTCTGAATTCAAGTAAGCTTCTCAAATGTTCGATTCCAACCTCCACATCGCATTCATAACTCCTGATTAGAATGCCGACCAGATGCCTGATCCCCCGAGCATTGATTTGGGCAATGGCCAAATTGTGCTTCCATAGAAACGTCGAATCACTTCAAGGATCGGGAACCACAGCAGACAGCGGTAGAAGAAGCTTTCGTAGAGAGTAAAGTGATGAGTGGGGATTGCTGGCTCGGTCTGTCGGTGAGGGAAGAACAAGGTCAGTTTCTTCCGAGATGTTGAATCTATGCCTAAGGGCTGTTAACGAATCCAAGGTTGAGAGGGTCGAACCGGGTGGATCGGGTTGCTTCTTAGTTTTCTTCTTCCTTGGAGCTGGTCGGATAGGACCTATTAAACGCTCTAGTTCATGTCTAGCCACGGTAGGATCGAAGAACCAATCTTCTGGTTTAATTTTTGGCGGCTCGGGATCCATTACATCGGTGCAAGGGTTCGCCGCTTCGTCAAAAGGAGAATCACAAAGGTGAGGCACTTCAAATTCCAAAGGGTCTCCGGCATTGCTGTTAGCTCTCGAGGATTAAGAGAGCACCATTTTCCTGCAAAAAATGGAAGGTCCTGCACCCGAACCGTTTGAGTCGTCCAAATTTTCCGAAACATTCGCACCAGAAGAATCTGCTCGGCAACAACTTCGAGCAAGGAACAGATCGGTGGAAAGGGACGGCTCGGGAAATGAAGACTAGTTTGGACTATCGAACAACCTGGTATACGGATCGGATGACATGGACGCAGACAACTGAGACATCCTGTATCTGGAAACAGATCGGGGTATTTCGAAGAATCTAACAAAAAGCTCGGGATCTTTAACAGCTCGGGATCTTTAACAGCTCGGGATCCCTAACAGCTCGGAACAGAGGATCTAAATCTTCGTAGAATTTAAAAATAGATCGGGGTTCCCAGCAACCTATCTGGGCAGATCAAAGCCCTCTAGGGATTGAAGAACATATTGACATTTTTTAATAAACTAACTGCCAGATCCAAATCTTCAAACAAGCCACCGGAAAAACTCAAGAACGGCGGCAGAGCTGTTTAGTTATGGATCGGGAAATTCAAACGGGTCGGTGGTGAAGGAGGAATGACGGAGGCTCTAGCTACAAATATCTTAAGCAAAAATTAGAGAACAGAGAGAGAAGTTACCTGTTTTGGAAAATTTTTCGGAGAAATGAAGATGTGAGAGATCAAGGGGTACAACGGCTTATATAAGCAAATGGTGACATCATATACCTCGAGAATCAGCAAAAATGATTACACTCCCCGATAAAAGGTGATGACGTGTCAAAACCACAAAAAATCCCGAAGAGAATTTGTGTCATACAGCAAACCCGAACCAAAATTTCTCCAATTTAATAAAACTACAAATATGGTTATATCGCAAGCGGCTCGGGATCATCATCAAGGAATGGTTCGGGTCATCAAGAAGCGGCTCAGGATCATCATTAAGGAATGGTTCGGGTCATCAAGAAATGGCTCGGGATCATCATCAAGGAATGGCTCTGGGTAATTAAGAGAGAACAGCTTGAATCGTTGATCTCAGACTCGACCACTTACATCTCGGCAATAACATCACTGATACTACCAAGCTGGGGGACTAACTGTTGGGATCAGATTCCACCTCTTGAGAATCAACGATTGAAAGAACAGCATTAACTTGGGGTTTTTGCAATGGGGACCCCGAACCATGACTAGCCAGATTGGGTCATGCACCCCGATCCATGACGAAGCAAACGGATCGGGTGCCACGATCCACGATGGAACAAATTGGGTCGTGCACCCCAATCCATGACAAAGCAAACGGATGGGGTGCCATGACCCGCAATGGAACAGGATGGATCGTGTGCCCCGATCCATGACAGAGCAAATAGATCGGGTGCCATGACCCACGGTGCAGCAAACGGATCGGGTGCCACGACATGCGGTGGAGCAGGTTAGGTCGTGTACCCAATCCGTGACAGAGCGAATGGATCGGGTACCGTGATCTGCGGTGAAGCAGGTTGGATCGTGTACCCCGATCCGTGGCAAAGCAAGGACGGATCAGGGTCGAAGCAAAGGTGGATCAGGGTCGAAGCAAGAACGGATCGGGTTTGAAGCAAGGACGGATCAGGGTCGAAGCAAGGACGGATCGGGTTCAAAGCAAGGATGGATCGGGGTTGAGGCGAGAACGAATCGGGGTCATCACTGTTGAGACCCGAACCGTTTGGACAACTGACACCCGAACCATTTGAACAACCGACACCCGAGCCGTTTAGTTTATCGCCACCCAAGCCGTGAAGCGACGCCGCCCGAGCTGTGATGCCTGATGCCATCCGAGCAAAAGGTGATGGTTTCGACGAAACCAAGCCAGGCCCAAAACAACAAGGAATTTGCAACAAGCCCACAAACAGAATTGGACCGAACCTGGATAAAAAGCCCAGTAGGCCGAGCCGACTTAAGAAAGGAAAACACCCAAAGAAATAAGAAATCTTTTTTATCTCTTAGGAATAGGTTTGACAGACTATGGCTTGTATATATACTCATGTACACCCTCAGAAAGGGGATCCGCAAGTTTGACCTTGCAAAACACTTGTTATTTTCTCTGCAACAGCTTTCTAAACAACTTGAATAAAAACACCATCTTTGGATCTCTGTTCTTGTGTTTCTTTTCATAGAAGTTTTTCGAATCCCTAAATTTTCCTGGCAAAAATTAGTTGTGCGAGTTTCGACTCCTGCACTCATCGCGAGCTTATCTCCTACCAAGCCAAGGCTGTTGAGAGCTTGTCTCGCATGGAGATCGTTATTCCCGAGCTACGGGATTAGGAAGATCAAGGAGCATCCCGTCAACATGATGTGATTCTTCAGCTCATCCAATCCTCCCGCCTGATTTGGATAATTTTTGTGATGTTTGTGCGACGACGTCAACTGAGGCTTCATTAGCTGAGAAGGCTTCCTTCTGTGATATGCCTGCCAAACTAGAACTCAAAGTCCCTAACCCATTTGAACGTCCTTGGACTCCTCCCAAAAACTACATATGCTTGTAAGAGTCTTTTTTCACTTCGTGTAGGCTTTGGTTTCCCCTACCAAAACTCCTTGTTAAGTATTGTACTTGGCGTGGTACAGGCTTTTCTCAGCTATCCCCTGTTTTGATCCGTTATATGGTCGGAATACTTGTTTTAGCTGCTGAATGCGGCTTGCCGGTTGATCATCACTCATTCAAAGAGATTTCATCTATTAACAGGATGATGAACAGCCCTGGGCATTTTTACATTAATATGAAGTAAATATCTAATCTTATAACCGGCCATCCCAGGAAAGTGAACGATTGGCAAAGGCATTATTTTTATATTAAAATTAACGAAGTGTCACTCCATAATCCCAATAGGAGATATAAACTAGATGGGGAACGACTATTGGTAGATATTACCTCGCCCTACCCTTTTCTTAGTTCTTTTTGACGATTTTTTTTTAATCCTCTTTTTTTTTTTGGTTTCAGCTCGTCTTCCTGTCGGTTTGCCTTATCCGTAGAATTTTTTCGTCCTCATTGAAAATCTTAAGTCGGATCAAGAGAAACCTAGCTCATATCAACTTTGTTTAGTCATATATTTATTGTTGCTTTTGTTCATTTTTTACCGACCAGATACTTTAGTTTTTGGCTCGTATAAAAATATGGTTTACCACTCTCCTCGCTTTCAACTCCAAGGATGGGAAAAATTGACCGAACTCTCCTAAATTACACCCTTCAACTGAGGGATGCTCCCGAGACCTCAATCGAGTTCGGGGTATATGTTGCCGCCATAGAGGCAACACTCCAAGCTGAGAGCCATGTCATTGCTGAAAAGCAATCAACTACTGAGGTGGGTCCCACAGTCAAAGAGCCGACTGAGGACAAAGTGAAGGGAGTCGCTACCAAGTCAGCAAAGAGGAAGACCTGAGCTAGAAAGGCGCCTAAGGGCTCATCCTATCCTCCAACTGATATCTAGGAACCAGATAATGATTTTGCTCCTGAAGTGGTGCTTATTAGGAATAATGGACCAGTGGAGAAAGATTTGCAAACCAGTTATGATGAAGCTTCTAAGAATAAGAATCTTAAAGGTAAGGATGTTGCACCGGTCGGGTTTAAGAATGAATTTGTGTTCCGCTATGGGAAAAAGATGAACCCTTCGTTAATGATAGTAACGCGTGTACCGACTTGTTTTGGCGGATCAGGAGTTTGTCCTGCGACTTCCCTCCAGTTGATGATCTCATAGAGTTTGACACGTACAAGGACTAAGCTCGTACTTCAGCGTGGGTAAGTCTTTGTAATAACTTATGTTTTGTATATGTTTCTGTGTCATTATCCGTTGCTTGGATTCATGTATGATGTAGATTGGCGAAACTTTAATCATACGAAAGGGTTGTCTTCAGCTCTTGATAGATTTATGTTTTCATCACTTTTCTTCTTTATAGATGGTGATCTTGTCAAACTGTATTGTTGGATCGTACGACCGAAAGCTTAGGACGGCCCAACGTGACCAGCTTGATATGGCTATCCTTAAGAAGAGTTTGGAAGCGGAGAAGGAGAAGTCATCTGGGCTTCCTAAGGAGGTAGCCGCTCTGAAGCTTGAGAACCATCAGTTTGGGAACGAGGTGATCGAAACCAAGGGTCTTCTAGCAGAGTTGTATGATGAAAAGACGGCACTGACAGTGAAGCTATCATCTGAGACGCAAAGGCTGATGAACTCTCGGGAGGAATGCGTTCGGAGAGAGAGAAGAGAAGTTCGAAAAGAAATGACCAGTAAGTACGCAGCTCGGTTTGACAAGGTGAAGAAATATCTTGTCGAAACAAAAGAAGCGAACACGGCACTTCGGACTTTGAGCCAGATAACGGGGACCCTCAACTGTCTCAATGTATTGATGGAGAAAGGAGCCTATTTTCCTTCTGCAGAGCTGGAGCGACTCGCCGCTGATAAGGAGAAGTGTGAGGCCAAGCTTGATACGATGGAGGTCACTGATCTCTTAAAAGCTGATCTGGCATGAAAGCCGATCTCTGAGGATCTTTTGCCATCCTTCTACGTTCCCGAGACGTTCCTATTGAGCTACTTCCTGGTGTTAACCAATTCGGCTCAACCTCTCAAGCGATCTATCCAGCTATCGCAGCCGACCTGAAGCACCAAATTCCTTCCTAAGCCGCACATGGCTTTAAAATTTTTGATGTTGTATTTTCGCTTTCCTTTTTGTGTGTGTATGAAAATGGAGTTACTTTTGTCAATTTCCTTCTCGCGTATTGGATATTGCATTTTTAGTAGGTGAACCCATTTTTTTTTTTTTGGAAATTATGAATTTTCTTCATATTGTTAAATTCGTTTAGTTGAAACCATATTTGGTTCATATGCTCGGCCTTAAAGAAATTTTTGTTGAGCTCGGTTTTAAAGAAATTTTTGTTTAGGTGCAAGTTTGGGCTCGGCTTATCCTGTAGGGTTCCATATCATAAACAAAATTGTGAGATGAGCTCGGCGTAACGCACTAAGACGAGCTGGAAGTTGTGTAGGACTAGCCCCGACTTTGAGATCTTCAATTGCAAGTGTTTGGGACTCCCAGTTGAAGGTGTGGATTATTTCGCCACTGCATCTGTGAGAAATGCGTTTTAAGATCGCACATCTGGCCAGGATATCGATGTGTTTGGGTAGCTCGGTAAATAAACAAAATGTTACTTGGAGAATATAATTTGGAAAAAGAATAAATTTTTTTAGTATCACAGATGTGCCTTGTTTCAGGCTACGTATGTACCCTTTAAATAGGAATCAAGCCATTCGTAATTCGTTTACATAAGCAGAGTATAGCTCATAGAGCATTTTTTTTGGTGTTACCGATCTAGTAGTAGTAGCATTTGAATTCCATGACCGCATAATAGGTTCGCCTTTCCAATTTGCAGAATAGGTTCATCTTCCAGAATCATTAGCTCGTATAGTCTTGGTTTGACGACCTTCATTATTTGATACGATCCTTCCCAATTTGCTCCAAGTTTCCCTACTTTCCACTCGGCTGTGTTCTCGTAGACCTTTCTGAGGACAAGGTCGCCTTCTTCGAAGTGCCTCTTATTTACTCTCTTGTTGTAATAGCGAGCTGCCAGTTGCTAATAATTCTGTATTCTGAGTAGAGCTTGATCCCGTTGTTCCTCAAGTGTATCAAGATTTTCCAGAAGCATGTTGTCGTTGAGTTCGGCATATTGCATTATCATGGTTCATCGAAGGCCACAAACATTGACCTCAGTTGGTGCCATTGCTTTGACTCCATATGGCAATTAGAAGGGGGTGTTTCCCGTAGCTCGACGCGGAGTAGTTCGGTGTGACCATAGGACATCATCCAGCTCGTCGGTCCTGCTCCTTTGTTCTACTATCAATTTCTTCAATCCGTCAATGATAGTTTTATTTGTTGCCTCGGCCTGTTTGTTGCCTTGTGGGTAACGCGGCGTAGATTTGCTTAACCTGATTTTCCATCTTGTACAGAAGCCTTCAAATAATGCTGAAGTGAACTGAGACATGTTATCAATGATGATATCGTATGGTAGTCCATGCGGCAGATGACGTATTTCCAAATGAACATATGCCCAGCTTTAGCATGTATTTTGATGTATGCTCAGTTTCTACCCACTTGGTAAAATAGTCCATCATAATCAAGATGTATCTTCTCTAGCGTGACTGCGGTAGCGGCCCTACAATGTCCATAGCCCATTTCATGAACGGATAAGGTGCAGTGGACATCAATAGGGGTTTAGAAGGTGGCAAAATCATAGGGCCATGCCATCAGCGATGTAAAGCCGAATTTTATTTCTCCGGTCTATTGTGGTACGATCATCATCTGTGATCATCGGATCACTAGGCTCATTATTTTCTTCCAGACGTTCCTCAAGCTCGGTTATATGGCAGACTCCTCTTGGTAGTTTGATGCTCAGCGCCGCAATTCTTTCGACTGGTATTATCCGATACAAGTGTGGATTGGAAGTGGATGTGAGTGCGGCTAGTGCATCAGCCATGGTGTTGTCGCTACGAGGTATCTTAGTAAATTCGAAAGATTTGAAGTCTTTAGACAGTTCTTGAACAACTTTGAGGTAGGCATCCATTCGCTTGTTCTTTGTTTCATAGTCACCGCTGAACTAATTAGCGACAAGCTGTGAGTCGTAAAATGCTTGGATCGGTTTAGCACCAATTCCTTTGGCTTGTCGCAGTCTGTGATCAATGCTTTTTACTCTACTTCGTTGTTTGATGCTGGAAACTCGAGGTAAAATGATTGCTCTAAGATTTCTCTGGTTGGTGATTCCAACCGAAACTCAACTCCTAATCCATGCCGAGATGATGCTCCATCTAGTGTAAGATCCATTATTTTGTTGGTGGAACATCGTCGCTTATGAGTTCCGGAGGGAGTTCTATGAGAAAATCGGCTAGAACTTGAGACTTCGCACTAGTTCGGCTAATGTATTCGATGTTATACTCTCTCAGCTCGATGGCCCATTTCACCATTCTTCCAGACTGCCTAGAGCTTTGCAAGATCGTTCACAATGGTTGTGTAGTCAGGACGGCATTCGTGTGAGATTGGAAATAAGGGTGCAATTTTCTGGCCGAGATAACGACTGCAAGTACGAGTTTCTACAGAATCGGATATCTTGTCTCTGCTCCTCCATCCATGGTTTTGCAGACATATGTTGGGGGTCAGATTCCACCTCTTGAGAATCAACAATTGAAAAATGGCTAAGTATAAAAGAACAACATTAGCTTAGGCCTTTGCAACGATACCCTTAACCGGGGATAGACGAGTTGGGTCGAGTACCCCTAACCATGGACGGAGGAGTTGGTTCGGGTACCCCTAACCATGAATGGAGGAGTTGGTTCGGGTACCCCTAACCATGAATGGGTGAGTTGGTTCGGGTACCCCTAACCATGAATGGAGGAGTTGGTTCGGGTACCCCTAACCATGAATGGAGGAGTTGGTTCGGGTACCCCTAACCATGAATGGAGGAGTTGGTTCGGGTACCCCTAACCATGAATGGAGGAGTTGGTTCGGGTACTCCTAACCATGAATGGAGGAGTTGGTTCGGGTACCCCTAACCATGAATGGAGGAGTTGGTTCGGGTACCCCTAACCATGAATGGAGGAGTTGGTTCGGGTACCCCTAACCATTAATGGAGTTGGTTCGGGTACCCCTAACCATGAATTGGTGAGTTGGTTCGGGTACCCCTAACCATGAATGGACGAGTTGGTTCAGGTACCCCCGAACCATGATGGGACAAGTTTGTACCCCGAACCACGACAGGACAAGTTGGATCGGGTGTCATGACCCATGGAGAAGATTGGGTCGTGTACCCCGATCCGTGATAAAGCAGGTGGATCGGGTGTCGCGACCCACAGTGGAACAAACGGATCGGGGTCATGTTCAGAAGATAGATCGGGGTCAAGCCAAACAGATCAAGGTCAAGACAAGAGGATCGAGATTTTCATCTATCACCACCCGAGCCGTGAACCATGGAGTCGCCCGAGCCGTGAACCATGGTGTCGCCCGAGCCATGAACCATGGTGTGACCCGAGCCGTGAACCATGGTGTCGTCCGAGCCGTGAACCATGGTTGTTGGAGTCGGTTTTCACCCCATCGAGATCAACACTTCTCTGGCGCGGTATTGACAAAGGGCGACAAGCCAACACCCCTGTTTGCTCGGCAGCAGGGAGAAGTGGCGACGAGCCAACACCCTTGTTCGCTCGGCAGCAGGGAGAAGTAGTGACGAGCCAACATCTTGGCTAGGCAGCACTCCTCTGGCTCGGCAGCGGGGAGAAGTGGCGACGAGCCAACACCCCTGTTGGCTCGGCAGCAGGAAGAAGCAGTGACAAGCCAACTTCTTGGCTAGGCATGAAGAAGTGAGTGACGAGCCAACGTTTGGCTAGGCAACGAGCCAACGTTTGACAGGCATGAAGAAGTGAGTGACGAGCCAACGTTTGGCTAGGCGACGAGCCAACGTTTGGCTAGGCGACGAGCCAACGTTTGGCTAGGCGACGAGCCAACGTTTGGCAGGCATGAAGAAGTGAGTGACGAACCAATGTTTGGCTAGGCGACGAGCTAACGTTTGGCTAGGCATTAAAAAGTGAGTGACGAGCCAAAACTTGGCTAGGCATCAGGGGGAAGCAACACTCCTCTGGCTCGGCGTCGAGAGGAGGTAATGACGAGCCAAACATTTGGTGACAAGCCAACTTGTTGGCAAACCAGCAAAACGGTGACGAGCCAACATGTTGGCGAACTATAATCCTCGCCTCGGCAACAAAGAGAAGTAAGAGACGAGCCAACACTCGGCTCGGCAGCAAGGAGATATGGGCGACAAGCCAGCCCATCGATGACCCAACAAAGCAACAAGCCCAACATCTTAAATAGAATGAGGCAACGAGTTACGAGATATTGGTGGGCCGAGGCGACGAGGCAAAGAAAGAAGCCCACGAAAACCAGAGAAAGGAAATCCCAAAGAAAAAGGAAGTTTTTCTTATTCGTTTAGGAAGAAACCTAGCCGACCTATTTGTGTATAAATAGACGATGTACCTCTTGGAAAAGGGGATCCGAATATTGACCTAGCAAAACACTTATTACTTTACAAACAGCTTTCAAAACAGCTTGAATAAAATCTCCATCTTTGGATTTCTGTTCTTGGTTTCCTTACATAGAAGTTTGTCGAATCCCTAATTTTTTCTTACCAAATTTAGTTGTGCAAGTTTCGACTCCCACAATTTGGCGCCGTCTGTGGGGACTTTTCAAGCTTTCTGACACCTAAGAACCACCGAATACGAGATCTGAAACAATGACCACCGACGGAGACCGGAGCGGTGACGATGCGAGCAATGTTGGGGTAGATCTTCTCGGAGCAAGAATCAACCCACCACCAGCAAACACAGAAGGAACGTCCGAAACGCTGACAGAATTGAAAAATATGATGACCACGTTGCTGAAGAAGGTCGAGGAGCAGGATAGGCTGAATAGCTCGCTGACGGAGAGAATTGAGACACTGGCAACAGAGAGCCGAGCCAGAAACATACGATCCAGAGGAATTGGTTCGACTACGAACCCACCTGTTAGTGGAATAACTAGACGGCTCGGTTTAAACCCAACATCCTTGGATTTTCCAACACCACATGATACACCGAGGACTCTTGGAGGATTGCCACCACCATATCCCATCAACGAGCACACACCCACAGCAACCAGATCAAGTATCACCGAGCCACCTATATTGGTTCGTGGTGGAAGAGAAACCAGGAGTGGACGTGACCAACACACCAGTGGTGGGTCAGCTGCAACAGTCGTCCTTGACGAAGAGGGGCACGTGGAAGGAGATCACAATACGGAGAATTCCACTGACAAAGGGTTTGCACCAACACTGACGGAAGCCCGAGCCAGCAACAGCGACATCAACCTAAACCGAGCCAGGAGCTTAGCAGAAGAGGAAGAAAATCTCTTGTGGGTACGACAGGCACAATACACTGACGAGCCAAGAACGACGAGCCGAGCCCAGAGAGAAGAGTTGGACAAAATCCAAACTTCCTTGATTCGAGCCACTGCTGAGATGAAAGCCCTCCGATCCCAGGTACACAAGGCAACCAGTAAAGTCCCAGAGATTGACCGCGTACTGGAGAAAGCACACAATACACCGCTTACAGCTCGAATTACCAAGGCAAGGATCTCCGACCCAGGAAAGATCAAAGTCCCAGTCTACGAAGGGACGACCGACCCAAAAGAACACATAACGGCATTTATCATAGCAATGGGCCGAGCCAATTTCAGAGAAAGGGAGAGAGATGCCGGTTTCTGCCTCATATTTGTGGAACATCTAAAGGGTGCAGCCCTCCAATGGTTTTCAAGATTAGAGCGGAACTCCATTGATGATTTCCAGCAGCTGTCTGCCGCCTTCCTGAAGCATTACTCCATGTTTATGGATCGAGGAGCATCTGATGCCGACCTATGGACATTGACTCAAGGGCCTATGGAGACATTACGAAGCTTCATAGGAAGATTCAAAGCAGTGATGTCAAAAGTCGAAGACGTAAGTGACAAGGCTGCCGTGCTCGCTTTAAAAAGGGCTCTGTGGTACGAATCCGAATTCCGAAAAGAGATTGCTCTAGACACACCCCTATCAATCCAAGACGCACTTCACCGAGCCTTGGATTTCATAGTCAACGAAGAAGAGATGAAGGTTTTGTCTCAGAAATATGGAGTTGCCAAAGCGACGAACCGTTCTTTCCAAACTCCGAACCAACCGCCTCATAAGAAGAGTATTCAAGGAAACGGATATGTACACCATGAGAAACCCAATTTTGGAGGAGCCCACAACTACCAGGTGGGAACTGGCCGAGGCAAAACACCATGGAACACCTGGACACGAAGTCAAAGTTCGTACGACGAAAAAGCTTACTGCGAATATCATCACATGCACGGTCATTCAACTGCCAACTGTCGAACCTTGGGAATGAAGCTTGCGGCGAAGCTGGTAGCCGGAGAACTTGGTAACACGGTCAGCCTGAAGGACTTCGAGCAAGAAGACGAAAAGGATCAGCCGAACCAGACAAATCAAAGTGATGGTACCCCAAGCGAGGAAGATGAGATGACGAGGCGACGCAGTCAGGTTCTTGAAGAAGAATAAATATGATAATGGGTGGATCACAATACTGTTCGGACACTGTGTCTTCAATCAAAGCTTTCCAGCGGCGAGCTGATGTGAGTGTCAACTGGTCAGCACCTTCCAAACTTCCCAACGATGTTATCTCATTCGAAGAAAGGGAAACCACCGGCATCAACCGACCACATAATGACCCCCTCGTGATAGAATTGATCGTAGATGATTGTGACGTCGCCCGAGTGCTGATAGATACGGGAAGCTCCGTAGATGTGATCTTCCGGGAAACTCTCAGAAGGATGAACATAGACCTATCCAAAGTCACAGCCGCACCGAAACCTTTAACCGGATTCTCAGGAGAAATAACCATGACCCTTGGAACAATAAAACTTCCTGTCCGAGCCGAAGAAGTAACCAAGATAGTGGAGTTTTCGGTTGTAGATCATCATGCAGTCTACAATGTGATTATGGGTACCCCCTGGATAAACTCCATGTGAGCCGTCCCATCAACCTATCACCTCTGCATCAAATTTCCGACCCCCGGAGGAGTCAAAACAATTTGGGGAAACCAAAAAGAGTCCCGCATTTGTTTCCTAGCCGAGCATAAACTCAGGAACCCTGTCACAAAAACCACCAGCAAGAGAAAGAAGATGAAGACCGACAGTGTAATGACCCGGATTAAGGCTACAGATTAAGCCTTTAGGGCAAGACCAAAGTAAGTTAAGTTAAGAAATTAACCAGATTGTCCCCAACCATTTAGTGAACCATGGGAACGATAAAAAGGATGTATAAAGAAAGTTTGGGTCGAAGAAAAGTAGGTCTGCGTCGAGGAAATATTATTTTGGGTCGAACCAGGTCAAATCTGGAAGTCTGCCGTGAATCGCGAATAAGCAGCTTACTCAGCAGCCTGTGTGCCTGTGTGCTTGTGTCATCCGTGTGTTGGCATGTGTTCTGTGTATGTTAAGCATAAGCATGAGCATGCTTTCCACATGCCTGGTCAAGGGTGAGTCACTGCCATGTGTCACACCATGGGCAGTGATGGGTGGAGGAAAGACTGAGCAGCCTGTCTGCCTGC
The DNA here is from genome assembly GCA_900406555.1 of Pseudoturritis turrita. NCBI lineage: Eukaryota > Viridiplantae > Streptophyta > Magnoliopsida > Brassicales > Brassicaceae > Pseudoturritis > Pseudoturritis turrita. The sequence goes on from OVBL01000008.1 coordinate 167,611, forward strand.
TTGGTTGCTTGGTACGGATTATATATACACCAGTCACCTCCTCTGCTCGATCATCAGTTCAGTTCATTAACCAAAATCACTCAACCCAGCATCGTTGCTACAAGCCGTATCAGTCAGATAAGTCAGTTCATACGACCAGGCAGACCGTCGTGAACCGTAAGCAAGTTTTGTCGGAAAAATTAGGGTAAGGTTGGATCTGAAACCCTTCTAGTCCAACTCAATTTTTCATTCTGGACCTGAATCTAACCTTAGTTTTTTTGTTAAATGACTGGAACCGTCCCAAAAATCATGGTTTCAGTTTGGTTAGGTTTGGAAAGAGCAACAAAAATTGGTGGGAAATAAGTTTCGGTCTAGGTAAGACCCGTGACCATTCTAATCCAGTTTCTTTAGGAAAACATTTAACCAAATCTTTTTAATAGCCCAAATATTTCTATACAGAAATCCCAGGCCGCGTTAAGCAAAAACCGTGGGTAGAAACTGTGACCTGAACCAGGATAATTCACCAAATTTAAGGTGAGTCTTGGTGATGTGTGTTGTGTGTGTAAATTATATACTCATGAGGTTGTATTCCGTTTAAAATAATTCACTTGTTAGGTTTCACTTAAAAGACCCAACTTGTGTATTATGTATAAGGTTAAGAAATTGTGAGATGAATTTAAGACTATCAATGGTATACTATACCTAAGTCTGAAATTATGGTATTACGTATAAGGTTAGTAAATTATGAGTTGAATTTAAGGCTATCAATGGTATGCTATACCTAAGTATGAAATTATGATATATGCTTTAAGTTTACTTGAACTTAATTGTCTAGTAAAGTTTATAAAACTATGATGGGCGCGGTGTGACAATTCCCTAAATACCGTGACTTAACTAGTCCCAAAAAGAGCACTAGTTTAAGTACACGGAGAGACGGGATTGCAGCCTAGGGCCGTGTACTGCATGACGATGCAGATTTCCGGTGCGACTTCCTTATTAGCATAAGGCCATTGGAAGGATGAGGCATCATCAGTCGTTTAGCCTTTGTGGCTATGGGCTGAGTGATGACTTCTGGTGTGAGGTGAAGGGAAGTAGTCAACGCGCAAGGCCTTGATAAAAAATTTGAAGTTAACGCATAAAACACTTTTAATACTCATGTTATGCCTGGTTGCGTGTGATTGTTATTTTTGGTTTGGTTGGATGATTATATAAATGTTTAGGGGAGCCTCTCACTAAGCAAAATAGTTGCTTATGACTCTACTTGTTTTGCAGGTAACCATTAGTGGGTAGACCCAGCGGGTGCAGAAGGAACAGTAGGACGCCAGTGGTAGCTTTCTGCCTTTTTGTAAAGAGATAATGTTTAATATGTATATTATCGTTTTTGGGTGTTAGACTCATGGCCAGCAATGTAACCTATATGTTTGGTATCACATTTAAAACCTTATATAAATTATGTAATAAAGTATGTTTGTGTAAATATCGGGTTTCATGTGATACTAGTCTCAGTCCGGACGAACTAACTATTTGATATAACTCGGGTTGGCAAGCCTTGGGCTGTATCCAATAGGGATGAGTATTTAGAAGTTTAGTCTAGGTTTTGGATGCGTTCTGGAAACTTCGTATCAGACGACTAAGTATGATTCAGTGACGCTCCCGGTCAGTCAAATGATCTGAGGTGTTACAAAAGGTGGTATCAGAGCATAGTTTGCGATGCTCAAATGGGACTTGGTTTTCAATTATTTTATCGAGTCAAATGGTCGCAAAAAGGCAACTAGGATAAACTGGTTATGTTCCTTCTTTATATTTTTAAGTGGGGTTGAGACTTACCCGATTCCTTGTTGCAGATGCCATCACCACCTCGACGGATTCATCCGCGGCATCAGCGGATTCATGCTGGACCACCAAGGTCTATGTGGAGGGGACGTCCGTTTGGGCCACCCCCAGGACACGGACAACCAAACTACCGTTACCCAGAGAGGTATTATGGTCGCCGTCGCCCACCTTCTGATTTAGATGCATCAATCGATTCTGATCCATCCAAGGAGTCATCACCAGAACCATTGGAAGAATTTACTGGGGTAGCATCTCCACGTCCGGAACCAGAGCTGAGTGATCCTACACTAGAAGGATCAGGTCATGCGGGATGGTTGTCAAAGGAATCCTCTGAGTCAGACCTAATGGAGGATCATGAACAATGAACTCCTAGGAGTGAAGGACCAAATGGATCGGACTTTGAAGGACGGATTTCACCAGGGACTCAACCGGGTATACATAATGATAGAGTGCAGGGGCAACCATATCAAGGACGCCCTGATTTACCAGAGATTGGTCCTAGCAGGACACGACCTCAACCAGGTGGAAGAGAGGATCAATTGCTGGATTTAGTACATCAACTGCTATCTCGTATGAATGAGCCACAACAAGCACCAGCAGTATCATATTACCATGCCCCATCATCACCACCAGACTTCCTCAAATTGGTCACGATGATGAAGAATTTAGGGACGAGACGTTACTTTGGAGGAACAGATCCCTTTGAGGCTGATGCCTGGTTGCAACACTTAGAACGAAATTTCAATGCAACCCATGTCCAGAAAGCTTCAAAACAGATATAGCTGTGCATTATTTAATGAAGGATGCGAGCAACTGGTGGAGTAGTGTGAAGAACTCTTATGAAGCGGTGGACCCTACATGGATGAATTTCCGTAGGGAGTTTGAGAGGAAATATTTTCCACCTGAAGCCAAGGACAGGTTGGAAAGACAATTCCAGGAATTAGTCCAAGGAGACCGTAGTGTTCGTGATTATGAAGATAAGTTTACTCGGCTCAGACGCTACGCACATTATGGGCCTGATGGAGAAGCAATTGTGATTAGAAAGTTTTTGTGGGGGTTGAGACCAGAAATTATGAGTCGACTGTTAGTAATAGACTACCATAGTGTATTCGAGTTGGTGGAGCGTGCAGTTAATGTGGAAGAAGGTATAGAAATAGAGCGAGCATTCTATGCTAGACAGACTCAACAACCCCGGACCCAGGGACAAGCTCCGAGACAGCAAGGAACCCAACTTACTTCCCGAGGCCAAACATTGGGACGAGGGCAAGGGTATAGGGAAGGACAGACCCTTGGTCGGGGACGTGAAGAGGTAAAGCCGGTAGGGGTACTCCCTCGATGGAATCCTTGCCACTGTGCTACAGGTGTGGTCGCCCATGGCATTATTCGAGAGCGTGCCCGAACAGTGGACAATCGAGACCAGTACCTTCATACATCACGTATTATACGTGTTGAGAAAGGGGGCACTATGCAACATCGTGTCCAATCACTCACCCAATCCAGGCAGTACAATCTACTCAACCACCAACGGTTCAATCTTTGACCACCCAAGCAATGATAGAACCCGTGCCCAAACGACAGGCGATAACTGGGCGGGTTTACTCCTTAGACACTCCTGAATCCTCAAAACCTTCTAAAGGTCCTATATCAGGTACGTGAGGGTTCATACTTCATTGAGTGATTAAGTACAATGTGATTTTAATGATTGTGTGATAAATATGAAAATTATAAATGAGAAATTAAATGTATGTGTGGCAACATTACGTGTTGGTGGTATACCCACACATGTTTTGTTTGACTCAGGAGCAATACATAGCTTTGTGTCTCCTGATGTCGTAGCTGGGTTTGAGGAAACCTTTACAGTAGTAAAGGTAGGTATACCTGTCCTAACACCCGAAGATCAAATCCTTCATGCCGAAGATTGTTATTTAGGAATTCCGGTTGAAGTTGAGAAGAAAGTGTATCTAGCCAACCTCCTAGTCATTCCTTTAGAACGATATGAACTTATATTAGGAATGGATTGGCTATCAACTTATCAAGCACATCTAGATTGCGGAAGAGGGAGAATTACTTTTGAGGAAATTGGACAACCTTCCATAGCCTATTATGGGATAAATCCAAGTTCTGTAATATCTTTCGTGACAGCCATGAGAGTTGAAAAGGCCATTGCAGAGGGTGAAGCCTACTTAGTAACCTTGTCTGTTATCGAAGAAGACTTAGAAGAAAAACTGAAGCTTGAAGAGATTTCGATAGTCTGTGAATTTGGGGATTTATTTAAACCTTTGGAAGGGTTACCCCCATCTCGAAATGGCCCTTTTACTATCCCTCTGGAACCAGGAGCGGCACCAATAGCTAAGGCACCCTACCGTATGGCCCCAGCAGAATTGGCAGAGTTGAAGAAACAGTTGGAGGACCTTATGGAAAAAGGGTTTATCCGACCAAGTTCTTCTCCTTGGGGAGCTCCAGTCCTGTTTGTTAAAAATAAAGATGGAAGCATGCGGTTGTGCATAGAATATAGAGGAATTAACAATGTTACCATCAAGGATAAATACCCGCTGCCCAGAATCGATGAATTATTAGACCAGTTGCAAGGAGCAAGTTGGTTCTCCAAAATTGACTTAGCATCAGGCTATCATCAAATTTCCATTTCTGAAAAGGATGTAATGAAGACTGCATTTAGGACTCGATATGGCCACTATGAATTTGTGGTCATGCCGTTTGGTCTAACTAATGCACCAGCAGCATTCATGCGACTAATGAATGAAGTCTTCCGTGATTATTTAGATGATTTTGTTATCATTTTCATTGATGACATTCTAATCTATTCACGAAGTGCCGAAGAACATGAAGAGCATTTGAAGAACATTTTGGGACATCTGAGGAGTCAAAAGCTCTTTGCTAAGTTTAGCAAATGTCGTTTCTGGAAAAGAGAGATAGGATTTTTGGGACATCGGATATCAGAACAAGGAGTTTTGGTAGACCCTGAAAAGATTATGACAATCCAAGAATGGCCACAACCAACCAACGCCACCGAAATTCGTAGTTTCTTGGGATTAGCGGGGTACTACCGAAAATTTGTGAAAGGTTTTTCTGTAATAGCTAAACCTTTGACCCGCCTGACGGGGAAGAGCATAACTTTTAAGTGGAGTGAAGAAGCAGGAAAGGCATTCAATCAATTAAAAGAGCCCTAACCACTGCGCTTATCCTAGCATTGCCAGAGCCAAATCAACCCTATACAGTTTATACAGATGCTTCAAGAATAGGACTAGGATGTGTGATAATGCAAGGCAACAAAGTCATTGCCTATGCATCACGACAATTAAGGAGGCACGAAGAGAACTATCCAACCCATGATCTTGAAATGGCTGCTGTAGTATTTGCTCTCAAGATATGGCGAGCTTATCTATATGGAGAAACCGTGCAAGTCCTCACCGACCACAAAAGTTTGAAGTATTTGTTTACCCAACCAGATCTTAATTTGAGACAAAGAAGATGGATGGAGTTTGTAGCTGATTATGATCTGGAAATTTCATACCATAGGGAAAGCAAACGTAGTAGCAGATGCATTGAGTCGTCGCAGAGTAGATGCTGATGTAAAAAGAGACTTAATAACCCTAACTGCAGAATTTAAAATGATACGTTTATCATTTTTAGAAGGGGAAACCAGTGAGCCATTAGGGTTACAAGCGGTAAATCAGGCAAGTCAACTACAAAGGATTCGACAAGAACAGAAAGAGGATGCAAATCTAAAGAAAATAATAGAAGGGCTTTATGATCAAGAGGAACCAAGGGCAAGTGGATATCATATAGCTATGGATGGAACCCTAGTATTAAATAAAAGAATAACAGTGCCTAGAGGACAAGGCCTAAGAGAAGAAATCCTAAGAACGGCACATCAGTCATTGCTTAGTATCCTCCTGGGAAGTACGAAAATGTACAAGGATATTCATCAGTACTATCATTGGCCTGGAATGAAGCGATCTGTTGCGCAATGGGTAGCGCAATGTCAAATTTACCAACAGATTAAGGCTGAGCATCAAGTACCAGGAGGTTTATTGCAAAGCCTACCAATCCAAGAATGGAAATGGGAAGCAGTAACCATGGATCTTGTAACTGGATAGCCAAAGGCACGAGGGCGCGGTAACGATGCAATATGGGTAGTCATGGACCGGTTAACCAAGAATGCTCATTTCCTACCCATAAAATTGGTTGATAATGTAGAAATATTGGCTGGGCTATATTTGAAGGAAATAGTAAAGTTACATGGTGTTCCAGCCAATATAGTATATGATCGTGACCCAAGGTTCACATCGCAGTTTTGGCGAGCCTTTCAACAAGTCCTGGGTACTGACTTGCATATGAGCACGGCATTTCACCCGGAAAGTGATGGGCAGACTGAACGAACCATAAGAACTCTGGAGGACCTACTTAGAATGTGTGTGTTAGACTGGACTGGAAATTGGGAAGGCTTCCTATCGTTGGTAGAATTTTCGTACAATAATAGCTACCATGCTAGTATTGGTATGTCACCCTATGAAGCCTTATACGGACGACCTTGTCGAACACCTAATTGCTGGACAGAAGTAGGAGAACGACAGACAATAGGACCAGAGTTAGTAGAAGAAGCAACAGATAAAATCAGAGTGGTTCGAGAAAATATGAGGAAGGCTCAAGATCGGCAAAAGAAATATGCCAATCAGAACAGAAGGGAAATCGTCTTCAAGGCTGGCGATTGGGTATTCCTAAAAGTAGCTGCCCAAAAAGGAAAGGATCGATTCGGGAAGATAGGAAAATTAGCCACCAGGTTTATAGGACCCTACTGCATCGTGGGAAGAGTAGGAGAAGTGGCCTATCGCTTAGATCTTCCATCGGATATGGCACTACATCTAGTATTTCATGTATCCATGCTATGTAAACATATCCATGATCCGAACACTGTAGAACCAGAGTGGATAAGGGATCATCGAACCAACCTCACATATCTGGAAGGACTTCTACGGATAGGGGAAAGAAGGATTAAGAAGTTAAAGAATAGGAAAATCTCACAAGTTCAAGTGTTTTGGGGAAAACAACATAGGATTGTAGTCACCTGGGAAGATTAAGAGAAATTTAGGATGTCTTACCCTGAACTATTCATGAATCCTGCCGAAACTCAAGAAGGCGGAGCATCCAACCCTTAAGAATTCAGGACGAATTCTATTAAGGGGGGAGAATGTAATGACCCGGATTAAGGCTACGGATTAAGCCTTTAGGGCAAGACCAAAGTAAGTTAAGTTAAGAAATTAACCAGATTGTCCCCAACCATTTAGTGAACCATGGGAACGATAAAAAGGATGTATAAAGAAACTTTGGGTCGAAGAAAAGTAGGTCTGGGTTGAGGAAATATTATTTTGGGTTGAACCAGGTCAAATCTGGAAGTCTGCCGTGAATCGCGGATAAGCAGCTTACTCAGCAGCCTGTATACCTGTGTGCTTGTGTCATCCGTGTGTTGGCATGTATTCTGTGTATGTTAAGCATAAGCATGAGCATGCTTTCCACACGCCTGGTCAAGGGTGAGTCACTGCCAGGTGTCACACCATGGGCAGTGATGGGTGGAGGAAAGACTGAGCAGCCTGCCTGCCTGCTTGGTTGCTTGGTACGGATTATATATACACCAGTCACCTCCTCTGCTCGATCATCAGTTCAGTTCATTAACCCAAATCACTCAACCCAGCATCGTTGCTACAAGCCGTATCAGTCAGATCAGTAAGTTCATACGACCAGGCAGACCGTCGTGAACCGTAAGCAAGTTTTGTCAGAAAAATTAGGGTAAGGTTGGATCCGAAACCCTTCTAGTCCAACTCAATTTTTCATTCTGGACCTGAATCTAACCTTAGTTTTTGTGTTAAATGACTTGAAACGTCTCAAAAATCATGGTTTCAGTTTGGTTAGGTTTGGAAAGAGCAACAAAAATCGGTGGGAAATAAGCTTCGGTCTAGGTAAGACCCGTGACCATTCTAATCAAGTTTCTTTAGGAAAACATTTAACCAAATCTTGTTAATAGCCCAAATATTTCTATACAGAAATCCCAGGCCGCGTTATGAAAAAACCGTGGGTAGAATCTGTGACCCGAACCAGGATCATTCACCAAATTTAAGGTGAGTCTTGGTGATGTGTGTTGTGTGTGTAAATTATATACTCATGAGGTTGTATTCCGTTTAAAATAATTCACTTGTTAGGTTTCACTTAAAAGATCCAACTTGTGTATTATGTATAAGGTTAAGAAATTGTGAGATGAATTTAAGACTATCAATGGTATACTATACCTAAGTCTGAAATTATGGTATTACGTATAAGGTTAGTAAATTATGAGTTGAATTTAAGGCTATCAATGGTATGCTATACCTAAGTATGAAATTATGCTATATGCTTTAAGTTTACTTGAACTTAATTGTCTAGTAAACTTTATAAAACTATGATGGGCGCGGTGTGACAATTCCCTAAATACCGTGACTTAACAAGTCCCAAAAAGAGCACTAGTTTAAGTACACGAAGTCACGGAGAGACGGGATTGCAGCCTAGGGCCGTGTACTGCATGACGATGCAGATTTCCGGTGCGACTTCCTTATTAGCATAAGGCCATTGGAAGGATGAGGCATCATCAGTCGTTTAGCCTTTGTAGATACGGGCTGAGTGATGACTTCTGGTGTGAGGTGAAGGGAAGTAGTCAACGCGCAAGGCCTTGATAAAAAATTTGAAGTTAATGCATTAAACACTTTTAATACTCATGTAATGCCTGGTTGCGTGTGATTATTATTTTGGGTTTGGTTGGGTGATTATATAAATGTTTAGGGGAGCCTTGACTCACTAAGCAAAATAGTTGCTTATGACTCTACTTGTTTTGCAGGTAACCATTAGTGGGTAGACCCAGCGGGTGCAGAAGGAACAGTCGGACACCAGTGGTAGCTTTCTGCCTTTTGGTAAAGAGATAATGTTTAATATGTATATTATCGTTTTTGGGTGTTAGACTCATGGCCAGCAATGTAACCTATATGTTTGGTATCACGTTTAAAACCTTATGTAAATTATGTAATAAAGTATGTTTGTGCAAATATCGGGTTTCATGTGATACTAGTCTCAGTCCGGACAAACTAACTATTTGATATAACTCGGGTTGGCAAGCCTTGGGCTGTATCCAATAGGGATGAGTATTTAGAAGTTTGATCTAGGTTTTGGATGCGTTCCGAAAACCTCGGATCAGACGACTAAGTATGATTCAGTGACGCTCCCGGTCAGTCAAATGATCTGGGGTGTTACAGACAGAGAGCCCGAAAAGGAGTTGGCAAAACTCTTATAGCAATTACAGATCACGGAGGATCGTGAGAGGAAAAGCAAACCAACTTGCGACCCCGTCGTCTCCGTGAACGTCGATGGCAATCACCTAGAACGCTGTGTTGAAATAGGGGCCGAGCTGAAAGATCCGATAAGGGGAGAGCTGATTTCTTTCCTTAAAAAGAACATAAACACCTTCGCATGGGAAGCAGAAGACATGCCCTGTATCAGCATCGATCTGACATGCCACGAGCTGAACGTGGATCCAACTTTTAAACCAGTCAAATCGAAAAGGAGAAAACTCAGACCAGAGAGAGCACAAGCAGTGAACGACGAGGTGGAAAGGTTACTACGCGTGGGATCAATAGTCAAAGCAAAATACCCTGACTGACTCGCTAACCCAGTAGTGGTCAAGAAGAAGAATGGGAAGTGGCGTGTATGCGTGGACTTCACCGACCTGAACAAAGCCTATCCAAAAGACAGCTTTTCACTACCACACATTGATCGATTGGTGGAAGCAACAGCAGGCAACAAACTCCTTTCGTTTATGGATGCTTTCTCCGGATACAACCAAATCCTAATGAACCCAGACGATCAAGAGAAGACGGCGTTCATCACAGACCGCGGGATATATTGCTACAAAGTGATGCCGTTTGGTCTCAAAAATGCCGGAGCAACTTACCAGCGACTAGTGAACCGAATGTTCGCTGGCCAACTGGGAAAGACGATGGAAGTATACATAGACGACATGCTGGTGAAATCTCTAGAGGAGAAGGATCACGTAGCTCACCTAGCAGAATGTTCCAAGCAACTGAATCTACATAACATGAAGCTGAACCCAGCCAAGTGCAGATTTGCGGTCACGTCCGGAGAGTTCCTTGGATATCTGGTCACCCACCGTGGAATTGAAGCTAACCCGAAACAGATTGATGCGCTCATACAGATGGTGTCACCAAAAATAAAGCGTGAAGTCCAGAGGCTAACAGGACGGGTCGCCGTGCTGAATCGTTTCATCTCTCGGTCAACTGATAAATGTTTGCCTTTCTACGACACACTCTGTGGGAACAAGAAGTTTGAATGGACAGAAAAATGCGAGCAGGCTTTTCAACAACTGAAAGAATACCTAGCCAGCCCTCCAATGCTTACGAAACCAGTGGAAGGCGAGCCACTTTTTCTGTACACGGCCGTTTCGGCAACAGCAGTGAGTGGAATACTCATCAGGGAAGAGCACAGCGAGCAGAAGCCTATTTTCTATGTCAGCCAAACTCTCACCGCCGCCAAAACCCGGTATCCACAGATGGAGAAGCTGGCATTGTCTGTGATAATCTCCGCTCGAAAATTGAGGCCATACTTCCAGTCACATTCAATTGTGGTTTTGACCACTTTCCCCCTGCGATCCATCCTACATAGCCCTAGCCAGCCTGGAAGATTGGCAAAGTGGGCAATAGAGCTGAGCGAATACGACATCGAGTATCGGAGCAGAACCTGCGCGAAGTCTCAAGCCCTCGCAGACTTTCTGATAGAACTCCCAGAAGAAACGATAGAAGAGACGACTCCGAGCCCAGTATGGAAGCTCCACGCAGATGGATCATCATCGAAGCAAGGGTCCAGAGTAGGAATAAGGTTAACTTCTCCAATAGGCGAAATCCTTGAACAGTCATTCCGCTTGGGTTTTCGCGCATCTAATAACGAAGCAGAGTACGAAGCTTTGATTGCTGGAATGAGACTTGCTCTTGGACTTAAAATTTTGCACATCCAGGCCTACTGTGATTCACAGCTGGTGGTCAACCAAGTCAGCGGCGAGTATACGGCCAGAGATGACCGAATGGAAGCTTATCTGAAGGTCGTCAAAGAAATGGCCGCACGGTTCGAAGAGTTCACATTAATACGGATACCACCCGGGGAAAACACTTCAGCATACGCACTAGCAGCACTCGCATCTACCTCCGATTCGGATTTGAAAAGGATAATCCAGTGGAATTCATCAAAAACCCAAGTATCAACCCCTCTGACACCGTGAATGCAGTCACCCGCTCCCAAACAGCAGCCCAATCCGGAGGTGCATCCGGAAGCGCCGACATCACCACTATGGAGGAAGACCCAAACACGGCACTCTCAGCAGAAGATAAGGCAATTGAGATAGAAGAAGAGCCTAACACAGACCCTCCAGCCGAAGGTGAAGCAGTGGAGATGGAGGAAGACCCACAACAAACAGAAATGGACTATGGATGTGACAAAGAATGGTTGGGAGCAATCCGAGTATATATCATGGACGGCGAGGCACTATCAGATAAGTGGGCTGCCAGGAAACTCAGAGCTCAAGCTGCTCGATATGTTCTCTTAGATGGAAACGTCTTCAAGTGGAGATTCTCAGGTCCACTGATGGCCTGTGTTGAAGGGACTGAAGCTAGAGAAATCATGGCAGAGGTTCACAGCGGTTCGTGTGGTAACCACTCCGGCGGAAGAGCTTTGGCAATCAAAATCAAGCGTCATGGTTACTACTGGCCGACTATGGTGAAGGACTACGAGAATTTCTCGGCTAGGTGCGAAAAATGCCAACGACATGCCCCGATGATTCACCAACCAACAGAGCTGTTTTCATCAATCTCAGCGCCCTACCCTTTCATGCGCTGGTCGATGGATATTGTCGGGCCTCTGCATAAATCAAAGCAAAAGATATTTCTGTTAGTTTTGACAGATTACTTCTCCAAGTGGGTAGAGGCAGATTCTTACGCCAACATAAAGGATGCCCAAGTAGAACACTTCGTCTGGAAAAATATCTTATGCCGACATGGAGTTCCATACGAAATCATCACCGACAACGGCTCGCAGTTTATCTCTACAAGGTTTGAAACTTTCTGCGAAAAATGGAAGATACGACTCAGCAAGTCTACACCACGCTACCCACAAGGGAATGGGCAAGCGGAAACAGTGAACAAGATAATCCTGGATGGTCTGAAAAAATGCCTTGATGCAAAGAAGGGATGCTGGGCGGATGAACTCGAAGGAGTATTATGGTCACACCGAACCACTCCGCGGTGAGCCACCGGTGAAACACCTTTCGCTCTTGTCTACGGTACAGAATGTGTCATCCCAGCTGAGGTTCAATTTCCTAGAGTCCGCCGTAGACTTCTTTCAGGACAGGAAGGACTGAATCACCTCATGTTACTCGACGAGTTAGACCTGGTTAATGAACGAAGAGATCAAGCGCTGGTTCGGATTCAAAATTACCAACAGGCAGCGGCTATGTATTACAACACTAACGTCAGAAGTCGCAAGTTCAAAGAAGGTGATCTAGTTCTCCGCAAAGTTTTTCAGAACACGGCCGAAACAAACGCTGGCAAACTAGGAGCAAACTGGGAAGGACCATACAAAATCACTAAAACGGTTCGACCAGGAGTATACGAGCTCTCAAACATGTCTGATGTTCTGATACCATGATCTTGGAACGCAATGCACCTAAAGAGGTATTACCACTAAGTTACTTCGCATGAACTACGGGACGACTTGATCCCTGAAAAATGGTACGTAGGCAGCTCGTCTTCGGATGGGTTCAGTTGTCCCCCTCCTTTTTAAGGGGGGAGTGGGTACGTATACATCTATACTCCTATATCTCGCATCACTCTTCAAAGAGAATAACTTCAAAACTCTTTCTAACACTCGTGTCACCTAGCCTACACGAATCACAACTTTACATCCTTCACGGATATTCCATCACCTCGTCTGTTGCTGGCCACAACAGATGGACAACCACATCCTTTACGGATTTTAACCACTATCTCTATATGGGATGGGGTTCTCAACACCCTCTTACGAGTAACAAAGCGCGCTATATAAATTCTGACCGGGTAGATCCTGGTCTAATATCCGAAAGGTATATCCTGGATGATATTCTTACAAGTTTATCTTTGAGAGGGACCCGTAAGTCGAAAACTTGCAAGTCTTAACACTCAAACTAAACTCTAAAACCCAGTAAACACCTCTTGGTAGACTGGTCGCGAACACCTCAGAAACATAATACTAAACCTAAAAAGTTAGTATGAGATTTTAAACGTGTTTCATTGTCAAAAGAACGGGAATGTAAGCCGGAACACCGCAAACCCTAAACTGACACTAAAAAAAAAAAAAAAGACTAACCATATTTTTTACTAAACAAAGATGGTTCGCAATATCATATCAAAAACACAGACGAGAACATAAGGAAATCCAATAAAGGATAAAAGATGTTATGCCGGCAAACGGCAACCGTTACAAAGTTTAAGTAGTAACATGCAAAAGAAGTGGATAAAGCCATCCAGGCACTTGTCTTCAAAAAATACCGAATAAAAAAAAAAGGGAGTTTTCAAGTTAAAGAAACATAGAGAAAGAGGTCATTCGAGAGGATCTGGCTCGAAAGGTTTCTCAGCAGAGAGAGCAGCAATCCCAGGCGTACCAGCGTTCGAGCCTGAAAAATCTCCAACACCCACATTCGCCGCCGCATTCTCCACTGGTTCGCTCCCAAAGAGAGTGCCTTTGGAATCTGAGGAAACAGGAGAAAGTGTCAGATCTTTCGTCAGCTCGGCCCCAATCTTCTCAAACTCATCAGCCGCCTCGGCCAAATCAGCTCTCCAGCCTGTCAGTTTCACCACCTCGGAGTCAAGGGCAGGCGCATCCTCTTTCTGCAGAATCTCGAGCAACTGAAGGTTGCTGTCAACCTGGACCAGATCGAGCTCCTTCTCTTACGCCTCTCTCAACTCGTCAATTTTCTTCTCAATATTAGCAAGCCGTTCCTGGAATCTCTCGGACATCTCCCGCCTCGCTGCCTTCTGAGCCTTCTTGACATCCGCCTCGTGCAAAGCATTTACGGCAGTTAGTTGCCTCTTCAAGGATTCAATTTCGGCAGCCTTTTTTTTCTTGGAGCGATCCAACCTCATAGCCAGGTCGCCGGTCTTGTTCCATTCAGCCTTGAGATATGACTTCTCTTTCTCAAGGGCTTCAATTTTAGCAGATGCGGTTGCTAGCTCAGCGGTATGCTTACTCTCCAGCTCGCCAACTTTAGCCTTGAAGAAAGATGCATCTTTCTGAGCATCTACAATCCGACGCCTATCCTTCCTCACATCCTTTTCGAATGCGGCAACCATCTTATTGATAGACGCGACAAACTGATCAAAAGAAAAATGGTCAATACTTAGTCTTTCTACAACAACAAACACACACAATCCCGGAAAGTACCTTAGTGCCTCGGAGCGACATGTCGGCATACAGATCGCTGCGAGATAGAACGTCAAGGGGCGGCAATCTGTCTCCTGAGCAACGAACCTGCGAAAAAGGGTCGCCGAAGCTGCCTCGTCATTGCATATCGGCTCGGATCCTTAATGCCTAAATGACGTGGGCTCCGGCTCCTCAGAAGTTGGGTCGGCAGGCTTATGGCGTTTCTTTTTCTCCTGCTTTCCTTTGTTTCTCTCTTTATTGGCCTTGGAAGCAGGATGTTTGCCAGAAAGTTTCTTGTCCTCTCTGTGCTGGGACATTAATGAAGAAGAGGGTCTAATAACCGAAACGAGAGCCGAAACTACCTCCCTAGCTTCAGTGGCAAGAGCTTGCGGCTCGGAAGGAGGATGTGTCTCCATTTTAGTGTCAGTTTGGTTGGGAACCTCGGTAACCGGCTCGGCAGTTTGTTCGATTGCGTTAGTTACCTCGTCGGCTCGGCCAGCTGCCTCTTTTTCCTTCTTCTCCTTCAGAGCCTGTTTGTCACGGATGGTTAACCTTTTCCCCATACTTCTTCGTGGAGGACTTGGCAATGGATTTTCAGATACCGAGCTGTCGAATACTTCAACACCGGCGAAAATGGCTCGGACTTTTTCGACTCTTCTTAGGGAAAAGTGTTTTTCCCAATGGCACTTTCTGGCGGCAAGTGTGTCCCGAAGCGTGAGCGTGTCTTCTGGGTAACGTGGGAGAATCTGCCGAACTGCAAAAACAAAGAAGAGAAAGCAGTGGTCAGCTCGCTACAAAATAAAACATTAGCAAATCTCCTGAAAGGTCTACGACTCGCCCACCAATAGTTCCCCACTCTGCCTTGACGTAATGAATACACTCGGCTTCCACCGTAGCATCGTTAATAGGGACAAAGAAAAAATAATTCCCCCAGTCACTGTCCTTGCTTCGGAAGCCTTCAATAATCTTCCTTTGCTTCTTATTGGAAATGTAATAGGCTCGGGAGTTTTTGATCTTTCGAAACTCGAGGAACTGCCGAAGATGGGAGATGCGAACAGTTACATCGCACTCATAGCTCCGAACCAGAATCCCAACTAAGTGACGCATCCCGCGAGGCGTAATTTGGTTCGGCACTAACCCATGTTTGTACAGAAAGCGGATGATCAAGCAAGGAATCGGAAACGAGAGTAGACAATCGTAAAAGAAGCACTCGTAGAGAGTAAAATGCCCAGGCGGCGGAGGTCAGCTCGGTCTGTCGAGGCTGGAACAACCAGATCCACATCTGCTGAGATATTAAATCGATGCCTCAGTGCCTCCAAAGACTCAGCAGTGCATAAAGACGAATCAGGTGGGTTGGGTCGTCTCTTGGGAGCTTTTTTCTTAGGCTTTCGCCTCGTCGATGTGCTAGCCTGGTGGCTCGCAAACAATCTCTCCAAATGCACCTTTTCCGCCTCGTCAATAACGTATTCTGTTGGCTCGGCTTTGAATTCTTCAAGGGCTCTCTGAATCAAAATTCCCTCAGCATCAAAAGCTTCATCAGCCAAAGAAGGGACGACAATCTGCAATCGACCCAGCGGGGAACTGGGCTCAGCTGGCTCGGAAGTCTGAGGAGATAAAACCATCTTAAGACCGAGCAGCAAAGCAGAATTTGCTGATCCAATTGAATCTTCCAGCTCGACGGTATGAGACATCAGAGTTTTTCAGCTCGAGAATACGCCTCGGCAGAAATTGGAAAAAGTTTGGCTCGGAGTCAAACTGATACTTAGCAGGAGGTGGAGAGATCTTGGCTCGGAGAAACACTCGATATAAAGAATTTCGGCTCGGAGACAGAGAAAATCAAGGCAGCATCGCGATCCGGATGATGATGGATCAGAAAATTCAAACACTCGCCGCAGATGTATGAAGACGGGTCAGAAAACTCAAGGGGTCGCCGGAAGGATTTAAAGATTGATCGGAAAGTTTATAGAATCGCCGAGCCGCGCTTGAAGATGGGCCGGAAAACTCAAAGAGTTGGCGGCGGAAGTGAAGAAAGAAGAGAGAGAAGAGAGCTACCTGATTTTTCGGAAATGAAGAGAAGTGAGTTATGAGGAGTGAGACGAGGATCTGAATATAAAGACGCATGAAAGTACAGCGCGTGACACCATGCGGCCTTTGGAACATGCAAAAATGCTTGCAGTTCCCAATAAAGTTGTAATCATTATAAGAGATACTTCAAGCCAACATTACTGCCGAGCCAAAGACGAATCACTTATTGGGATGGTTCGGCAGCATATCAGAAGAAGATGGCTCGGCGGAATGGCGGTCTAAGCAATACGGCAAGATGACGAGCCAAAACAGCTCGGTCATACAAGTGATAAGTTGGCTCGGCAACATAACAAAGGTGCCGGTTCGGCAAAATGACAACTTAAATTAATATAACGAGCCAAAGTGGCTCGGCAATGCAAGTGACAAGTTGAGTCGGCAGCATGTCAAGGAATTTGGCTCGGCGACATGATACTCCAGCGTTGGCTCAGAATTAAAACACCTCGGTAACACTATCAGTTTGGCTCGGCATGTATCAATGCCCGGATGACGACTTCACCGCAAATTTGGCTCGGTAACCCAAAGATAGTTGATCTCGATCTCGATTTTTCACCTCGTCACTATTATCAATAATACTACCGAGCTGGGAGGCTAACTGTTGGGGTCGGTTTTCACCGCATCGAGATCAACACTTCTCTGGCGCGGTATTGACAAAGGGCGACAAGCCAACACCCCTGTTGGCTCGGCAGCAGGGAGAAGTGGCGACGAGCCAACACTCTTGTTGGCTCGGCAGCAGGGAGAAGTAGTGACGAGCCAACATCTTGGCTAGGCAGCACTCCTCTGGCTCGGCAGCGGGGAGAAGTGGCGACGAGCCAACACCCCTGTTGGCTCGGCAGCAGGAAGAAGCAGTGACGAGCCAACTTCTTGGCTAGGCATGAAGAAGTGAGTGACGAGCCAACGTTTGGCTAGGCGACGAGCCAACGTTTGACAGGCATGAAGAAGTGAGTGATGAGCCAACGTTTGGCTAGGCGACGAGCCAATGTTTGGCAGGCATGAAGAAGTGAGTGACGAGCCAACGTTTGGCTAGGCGACGAGCTAACGTTTGGCTAGGCATTAAAAAGTGAGTGACGAGCCAAAACTTGGCTAGGCATCAGGGGGAAGCAACACTCCTCTGGCTCGGCGTCGAGAGGAGCCAACCTGTTGGCAAACCAGCAAAACGGTGACGAGCCAACATGTTGGAGAACTAAAACCCTCGCCTTGGCAGCAAAGAGAAGTAAGAGACGAGCCAACACTCGGCTCGGCAGCAAGGAGAAATGGGCGACAAGCCAGCCCATCGATGACCCAACAAAGCAACAAGCCCAACATCTTAAATAGAATAAGGCAACGAGTCACGAGACATTGGTGGGCCGAGGCGACGAGGCAAAGAAAGAAGCCCACGAAAACCAGAGAAAGGAAATCCCGAAGAAAAAGGAAGTTTTCCTTATTCGTTTAGGAAGAAACCTAGCCGACCTATTTGTGTATAAATAGACGATGTACCTCTTGGAAAAGGGGATCCGAAAATTGACCTAGCAAAACACTTATTACTTTACAAACAGCTTTTAAAACAGTTTGAATAAAATCTCCATCTTTGGATCTCTGTTCTTGGTTTCCTTACATAGAAGTTTGTCGAATCCCTAATTTTCCCTTACCAAATTTATTTGTGCAAGTTTGGACTCCCACAATGGTGTCGCCGGAGCCATGAACCATGGTGTTTCCCGAGCCGTGAACCATGGTGTGACCCGAACCGTGAACCATGGTGTCACCTTAACCGTGAATCATGGTGTCACCTGAGTCGCTCAACCACTGCCATACGAGCCAAGGCTTAACGACAGGAGTTGGGCCTAACTAGTAAGCATATGGGCTGAGACGATGAGCCCGTGAATCAAGGCCCATGGCGGTAGTAGGCTCATCGAAAAGAAAATCCCGAGGAATAAGGAAATCTTCCTTATCTCTTTAGATATTGACTTAGCCGACTTTGGCTTGTATATATACTCATGTACACCATCTGAAAAAGGGATCGACAATTTCACCTAAAAAAACTCTGTACTTTTGCTCTCATTCAAAAAGTTTTCTAAGCAGCTTAATAAAATACCATCTTTGGATCTCTGTTTGTGTTTTTGGTGGTTTTTGCTCAAAAATTTCATCTCTCTTAACAAACCCTCGACAAATTCGATTGGCGTGGATTTATACTCCTACAACATAGAAGATCGGTTTTTGCTCACCTCGGTCTTCTCTAACTAAGACACCACTTACTGTCGAGCTGGATATTGAGATGTATAAATACAACGTCTCAACTTTTTCTAGTTTTACCAAGATTGGGGGTGTCGATAAGTACTCTTTGAGTTGTTTGAAAGCCTCTTCACATTTTTCATCGCATTCAAAACGCTTGTTCCCCCATAATAACTGATAGAAAAACAAGCACTTATCGAATGATCTGGAGATGAATCGATTGAGTGCGGTGATACGACCTATGAGTCGTTGAACTTCACGAGTATTCTTTGGAGATGGGAGCTCGATTATCACGGCGATCTGGTTAGGCTTGGCCTCAATTTCTCTCTGTGTGGCGATGTAACCCAATAATTATCCTGAAGTTACAACAAATGTACACTTCAAAGGATTCAGCTTCATACCGTACTGATTTAGGATCTCGAAAAATTTCCTCAAATAACCGACGTGATCTTTTTTCTCAAGTGATTTACGAGCATATCATCGATGTAGACCTTCATTGAGTAGCCCAGTTTTTCGGTGAACATGCAATTTACCAATCTTTGGAACAGCGTCGCCGCGTTCTTTAAACCAAAGGGCATGACTTTATAGCAGTATGTACCTCGGTCCGTAATAAATGCCATCTTCTCGCGATCATCGGGATGCATCATGATCTGATTGTATCCTGAGAAGATGATGCATAGAATACTTAGGTTCGAATGCTCAAACTTAAGGATGCTACTAAAGCTTTAAACTCTAAGCAATAAACCACAAGTGCATGGCAATGTCATTGTAATACCTAGAGGTCATTCTTCCACAAGGAGTATGTCAAGACAAAAGGAATGCAAGATACTATAGAAGCTAACCGAAAACAAAAAATGTGGAAATCTCTTTGATGGTGAAGTCAGAAGTGGCCAACGTGCAAAGAAGATGAAGGGTTAATTACCCTAATCTTTTTTTCCTAATTTTAATTAATAATTTGTTTTAGTTTTTTTTGGAAAGACAGCTTGGCTTTTTTCCTTTTTTAAAGTCATAGTGCCTTTGTTTTATTATTTGGGCATACTCTAATCTTATTATATTAAAAATATTTGAAGGACTTGATATTTTATTTAAAAAATAGGTCGGAGGCAAACGTTTCTAATTTATTAACATAGGCACGGGTGTTAAGACTGTATATCCGGACCATAGTTGCCCACCTCCGATCCGAGAAGAGTTTCGCTTCGGCACGGGTGACACTTCGGCAAGGAGGGATGTCGGCAAGGTCTACTTTGGCAGAGGAGACTTCGGCCCAAGAACAATGTCAGAGGAACAAAAACAACAACCCGAAATAAAAAATTTCAAAAAAGAGGAGAGAGAAAGGAAGAGAGAAGTTACCTTGAGTTTTTGAGAAAATGAAGAAGTGAAGAGGAAGTGAGGAGAAGTGGAAGCATATATAGGCTCATAAAGCAAAAGATGATGTCATCATGCATTGGGAACCGGGCAAAAACACAGTTGAATGAAGAAATTTCTACTGGAAATAGGATTATTAGTCTGAAGACGGAAAACCTGGAGATATCAGAAACGACGGACTCGGTGTCATGTCAACTGAGCTCGTACCAATCGACACGGCGCATTGATCCCAGCTTGGACTTCCTCTACCTCGGCACTATCATCATTGAAACTACCGAGCTGGGGGCTAACTGTTGGGGTCAAAACCCACCCAGTTGCGATCAATGGAAAAATGGAAGTGTGGAAATGTGAAGAATCAGAAAAGGCTGGAATTGTGCCTAGGTCGTTTCTGTACGAGTCCGCTTGAGCACAAGATAGGCCATTCCAACCAAGCTCTGCTCCACTTCGGCAAAGAGGAGACATCGGCAAGCTTTGTCTCCGCTTAGGCAAGTTTTTTCTCCACTTAGGCAATCTCTGTCTCCGCTTAGGCAAGCTTTGTCTCCACTTAGGCAAGCTTTATCTCCATTTGGGCAGTCTTTGTCTCCGCTTAGGCAAGCTTTGTCTCCACTTAGGCAATCTTTGTCTCCGCTCAGGCAAGTCTCGTCTCCGCTTAGGCAAGCCTTGTCTCCACTTAGGCAAGTTTTGTCTCCGCCTAGGCAAGCGTTGTCTCCACTTAGGCAAGCCTTGTCTCCACTTAGGCAAGCTTTGGCTCACATGGGCAAAGCTCTGCTCCACTTCAACAAACACTGGAGACTTAGGCAAACATGGAGACTTCGGCAAGCACTGGAGACTTCGGCAAGCACGGAGACTTCGGCAAGCACGAAGACTTCGGCAAGCAGGGAGATTTCGGCAAGCACTGGCCACTTCGGCAAGCACGAAGACTTCAGCAAGCACGGAGATTTCGGCAAGCATGGGAGACTTCGGTAAGCACTGGGCACTTAGGCAACCACGGAGTCTTCGGCAAGCACTGGCCACTTCGGCAAGCACTGGAGACTTCGGCAAGCACAGAGATTTCGGCAAGCATTGGAGACTTGGGCAAGCACGGAGACTTCGGCAAGCACTGGCCACTTCGGCAAACACTGGAGACTTAGGCAAGCACTAGAGACTTCGGCAAACGCGGGGACTTCGGCCAAGCCAGGCCACATCGGCAATGACCCACTTTGGCCGTGACACGAAGTTGCCTGGCTGAAGTCAAAACCATACGAAAATTGTCTGGCCGAAGTCAACTCCATACGAAACTATCTGGCCGATGTCAAAGCTGCCGAAGACAATCCTGGCCGAAGTCAATTCCATACGAAGCTGCCTGGCCGAAGTCAAGTTTATACAGAGCTGCTTGGCCGAAGTCATTTCCATACGAAACTATCTGGCCGAAGTCAAAGCTGCCGAAGACAATCCTGGCCGAAGTCAATTCCATACGAAGCTGCCTGGCCGAAGTCAAGTCTATACGGAGCTGCTTGGCCGAAGTCATTTCCATACGAAACTATCTGGCCGAAGTCAAAGCTGCCGAAGACAATCCTGGCCGAAGTCAATTCCATACGAAGCTGCCTGGCCGAAGTCAAGTCTATATGGAGCTGCCTGGCCGAAGTCATTTCTATACGAGGCTAGAAGACAACGCGGCCGAAGCCATTTCTATACTAAGACAACAAGCCCATCTCCGGCCTACAACAATGCAAAGGCCCACGAAGTCAAGCCGACTTGCTAAAACGGAAATCCCGAAGGATTGGGAAGTTTTCCTAATCTCTGGAGGATTGACCTGGCCGACTCAAGCTAGTATATATACTCATGTACATCTCTTGAAAAAGGGATCCGCAATTTACTTAGCAAAAAAAACCCTAGACTTTTTTGCTCTCAAACTCTTGTACGAAAGCTTTTCGAAAACAGCTTAATAAAAACCATCTTTGGATCTCTCCGTTCGTGGTTCATCCGCAGAAATTTCATCCCTCTTAACAAACCTCCGACAAATCCTAATTGTGTTGATTTCAACTCCCACAACGGGCCTGAATGCAAAGATGCAAGAAAAGTACCAAACAAGATTAAGAAATTAAGATAGAAACATGCATGAGCAAATTAAACATAAAGAAATCAAATTCAAAAGCAATTTAAGAAAGTCAACAAAAATAAAATATGATCAAATATGATAAAGGCATGGACTTTGATAGAAATCATAGACTAGAAGTGTTTAACCTACGACCTGACTAATGATGCAAGGTAATATAAAAACCATTTCCAAGACATGGTTCCTATATCTAGACTAGGTCACTTTCGCAAATACTAATCCATTCTAAATCACCCAAAATGAGAATCTTTCAATCCCTATTGAAGTAGATTATAGATCATTAATTCATAAGCCCATATAAGTCTACGAATCACCTTAGACATCAAATGTTAATTGGCTAAGATATGAAAAACATGAATTAAAGTCTCCTATACATTTTCATAAACACCTTTCGGGCATGACAATACCATGTTTTATAAATTGATTAATTACTTCAATCCTAGCAATGGATTCTCTCTAATCATGGAAAATCATACTAATCTAGATCTAAGCATAACTAATCATACATCAAACATCCTAATCTACTCTACCCATAATCCATGAAGGAAACTACTCACTCATGATCATGGAAACAACAAAAGCATAAACAAAGGAAAACATAACAAAGGATTAAGAGAAAGAGATTAAGAAACTTCACTAAATAAACATAAAAGATCCAAGTTTTGCATCCAAAAGAGGAAAGAAACCAATAGATACAAAAAAAATCTTAGGGTTTTAATGTATTTAAAACTATTTATAGGAAAGATAAATGTACACAGGTCAACCTGGGACAAACCGGGTCAAACCCGGATATGTGCATAAAAGGAGCCTGATATCGACCAGTTCAGTTGAAGTGGTCGATGCAGTGGTCCTTCAGTGTCTCCGAATTTTTCCTGGTTCTGCTAACATCGACCAGTTGAGCATGGGTGGTCGATGCAGTGGTCTTCAGGTGAACTGGGGTTGCTCACATCGACCTGTGAAACTGGGCGGTCGATGCAGAGCTCCTCAGATGGTCTTTGGCTCTTCTTTATTCTCATTGGTTTTCCTCCTTCTCCAGTTAGTTCCTCTTGCTCATAGGCCTCCATTGAACCTGAGAGATGACTAAACGTGCATACAAATGCAACATAAAGGACTGTTGGGGTCAGATTCCACCCAGCTGAGATCAATGGAAAATGACTAAGTATAGAAATGCGACGAAGCAGTTAAGGCCTAAGCCGACGAAGTCGATAAAGCCTAAGCCGACGAAGCGGTTAAGGCCTAAGCCGATGAAGCAGCTAAGGCCTAAGCTGACGAACCAGCTAAGGCCTAAGCCGACGAAGTGAAAAAGGTCGATCCCAATCCTAGCGAAGAAATGGATCGAGGCCATTACAAGACAGATCGGCATAGGCAAAGGGCCGAGCAGAATACACAAACTTACGGGCCGATGCAACAGGTCCATCTTCGGCCTATTTCAAGATGAAGGCCCATGAAGCCGAACCGACTTAGCTAAACAGAAATACCGAAGGATAAGGAAGTTTTCCTTATCTCTTTGGAATTGGCCTAGCCGACTCAAACTAGTATATATATCTATGTACATCTCTTGAAAAAGGGATCCGCAATTTACATAGCAAAACCCTAGACTTTTTGCTCTCAAGCTCTTGTACGCATACGCTTTTCGAAATAGCTTAATAAAACCATCTTTGGATCTTTGTTTTCGTGGTTTATACGCAGAAGTTTCAGATCCCTTAAAAGTTTCGTGACAAATCTAATTGTGTTGATTTCGACTCCCACAATTTGGTGCCGTCTGAGGGGACATTGAAATTTTCTTACACCAAGGAACCACCGTATGAACGATCCGAAGAAGATGACCGGCGACAGAGAGAGACGAACTGACAACCCGTAGGACACCAGAGCCGATGGATCTGGAGCGAAAGATGCACCAGTGCTTGCAGCTTTGGAAACGAGCCCGGAGGTCCTGACTCAGATGAAGACGATGTTAGAAATGCTGCTAAAAAAGGCGGAGGAACGGAATAAGCTGAATACGATGGTGACTGACAAGCTGGAAGTCCTTGCGATGGCAAGCCGAGCCCGAGGCAGGAGCTCAGGTGTAAACCTAACAAGGTGCCCCCTTTGGCGTCTCAATTCAATAGCTTTTGATTTCTCAATGCCTCTTGATGCGCCGAGAACACGAGGCAGATTACCTTCGCCGAACCAACCAACCGCAACTGTCGAACTGAACGCGGGAGTGCAAGAAACGAATATTCAAACTGTGGACAGAACGAATCCGGTGATCGATCTGGAGGAAAACCCAGAAGGCGATCGCAACTTGGAAAGCCTCGACGAGCCCGAGCCGCAGGTGTTGGCCAAGCTCGAGTCAAACGAAGCACCGCAGACCTCGGTCGTGATCAAGATTTCACCAAAGAAGAAGAGAACGTTCTCTAGGTACAGCTGTTGGAAATAGCAGAGGCCCGAAAAGCGGCAGCAACAACCCAAAAAGAGAGATGGACGAGATCCAAGCTTCTTTGAGCCAGACAGCCGCCGACCTAAAAGCTGTCCAATCCCAGATGCACAAAGCCACTACCAAAGCTCCGGAGATCGATCGAGTGCTCGAGGAAGCACAAAACCCGCCATTCACCACCTAGATTACCAGGACAAAAGTTTCCGATTCAGGAAAAATTAGGGTGCTAACATACGAAGGGAAAACCGACCCAAAGGAGCACAACACCACATTCATCATAGCAATGGGCCGTGCCCATTTCAAAGAGGATGAGAAGGACGCCGGCTAGTGTCTCCTGTTCGTGGAACATCTCAAAGGACCAGCCCTCCAGTGGTATTCCCGACTTGAAAGGCATTCTATCAATAATTTTAAACAATTATCCGCGGCTTTCTTGAAACATTATGCCATATTCATGGAGTGCCAGACGTCGGACGCCGATCTATGGACCATGGGCCAAGGACAGAACAAAGCTTTACGAAGTTTCATCGAATGATTCAAAGCGGTGCTAACAAAAGTAAAGGGCATAAGTGATGAGGCCGCTCTTCAAGCTTTGAAAAAAGCACTATGGTTCGATTCGGACTTTCGAAAAGAAATTGCCTTGAACGCCCCTTAACCAATCCAAGATGCTATGCATCGTGCCACGGATTTTGCAACTAACGAAGAGGAGATGAAATTCTTGGCTCAGAAGCATGGGAAAATGAAAACAGCCAACAACACGTTTCAACCTCAGAACCCGCCAAATACGAAGAGGAATAATCAAGCGGCTGGATTCATCCAACACGAAGGAGGCTTTAGAGGAGCTCACAATTATCAAATCGATATGCCCGTTTACGGCATAGGCCGAGGCCGAGGCCAAGGAAGAGGCTCTGGGAGCATTTGGACGAGAAATACATTTTACGATGAGAAAGCTTACTACGAACTCCATCACATCTATGGGCACTCTACAGCCAACTGTCGGGTGCTACACTCTAGACTCGCGGCGAAGCTAGCAGCCGAGAAACTCGGAGGCAACATAAGCATCAAGGACTTCGAGTTGGAGTAGAGCGATGCCCAAACAGAACCTGGAAATGACGAGCCCCTAAAGCACGGAATGAGGGATGATGAACCAACACAAGCTGGAACAAGAAGAAGAATAAACATGATAATGGGTGGATCTCATTACTGCTCAGATACCGTCTGATCGATTAAGGCTTTTCAACGACGAGCCGATGTCAGCGTCAATTGGTCCGCAGCCTTCTAAGTTTCCAAATGACGTAATCTCATTTGAATAAAGGGAAACTACCAGAATTGACAGACCTCACGATGACCTTCTCGTGATCGAGCTAATCATCAACGACTGCGATGGGGCCAGAGTGTTGGTAGACACGGGAAGCACGGTGGTCATAATCTTCAAAGAGACTCTTAGAAGAATGAACGTCGACCTATCCAAAGCAATAGCAACTCCAAAACCATTGACTGGGTTCTCCAGAGAAACGACAATGACGATCAGAATAATCAAGCTACCTATTCGGACTGTAGAAATAACCAAAATCGTGGAATTTTCGGTGGCCGATCACCCGGAAATCTACAATGTCATCATGGGAACCCCATGGTTAAACATGATGTGCGCCATGGCCTCAATCGACCATCTCTTCGTAAAATTCCCAACCCCAAACGGAGTAAAGAAAATTTGGGGGAATCGAAAGGAATTCCGCGTTTGCTACTTAGCCGCACATAAACTCAAGAATCCCGTTACTGATCCGGCCGCCAAGACAAAGCGCAAGAAGATGAAGATAGACAGAGAGCCGGTCAAAGAGCTCTCCAAACTCTAATAGCAATTACAGATCGCGGAGGGCCACGAAGAAGAAGACGCCGAGCCGATCTGCGATCCCATATTATCGGTTTGCATAGATGATAACAACCCCAAGCAATGCATTGAAATCGGAGCCAAGCTTAACGAGAAGATCAAGGAGGAGCTCATCTCATTCTTGAAACAGAACATAAGTACATTCGCATGGGCGGCAAAAGATATGCCAGGGATCGATATCAATGTGACAAGTCATGAGTTGAATGTTGACCCAACCTTCAAACCAGTGAAGCAGAAAAGGAGAAAGCTGGGGCCCTAAAGAGCGAAAGTAGTAAACGACGAAGTCGAGAGATTCTTACGAGTCGGTTCGATAATGGAAGTCAAGTACCCGGATTAGCTGGCAAATCCTGTAGTAGTCAAAAAGAAGAACGGAAAATGCCGGGTGTGTGTAGATTTCACCGACTTAAACAAGGCATGTCCAAAAGATAGCTTTCCGCTCCCACACATTGATCGACTGGTCGAAGCAACGGCGGGCAACAAGCTCCTGTCATTCATGGACGCATTTTCCAGATACAACCAAATTTCGATGAATCCCGACGATAGGGAGAAGACAGCTTTCAAAATAGATCACGGAATATACTGCTACAAGGTAATGTCGTTCGGCCTGAAGAATGCTAGAGCTACGTATCAACATCTGGTGAATAAAATTTTTGCTAGTCAGTTCGGAGGGATGATGGAGGTTTATATAGATGATATGCTGGTCAAGTCTTTGGAAGAAAAAGATCATATATCCCACCTTAAAGAGTGCTTCGAGCAGCTGAACTGGCATAACATGAAGTTGAACCCAATAACTTGCAGATTCGCAGTCACGTCGGGCGAATTCCTTGGATAGTTGGTTACTCATCGAGGAATCGAAACAAACCCAAAACAGATCGATGCACTCATTCGAATGACATCTCCAAAAATGAAACGAGAAGTACAGCGATTGACAGGGAGAGTGGCCGCGCTCAACAAATTCATCTCGTGTTCCACCGATAAGTACCTTTCTTTCTACGACACTTTACGGGAAAACAAGAAATTCGAATGGTCGGAGAGGTGTGAAGAAGCATTCCAGCAATTGAAAAAGTACTTAGCCACTCCTCCAGTACTCCCTAAACTAGTTGAGAGAGAGCCTCTGCTCTTGTATATCGTAGTCTCCGCCTCAGCGGTAAGCGGAGTGCTTATTCGAGAAGAACGAGGCGAGCATAAGCCAATCTTTTACGTTAGCAAGACTCTCACCAATGCCGAAACCAGATACCCGCAAATGGAGAAGTTGGCACTTTCCGTTGTCATGTCTGCGACGAAGTTAAGGCCTTACTTCCAGTTTCATTCGATAGTAGTTCTCAGTACTTTCCCACTTCGATCAGTTCTGCACAGTCCAAGCCAATCCAAAAGACTAGCCAAGTGGGCGGTAGAATTAAGCGAGTACAACATTGAGATAGACTCCCCGAACTCGCTTTGAAAGCTTCATGTCGATGGATCGTCTTCTAAAAATGGCTCAAGAGTTAGGATACGTTTAACTTCTCCGACCGGCGAGCTACTCGAGCAATCATTCCTTTTAGGTTTTCGCGCATCCAACAATGAAGCAGAGTATGAAGCCCTCATCGCTGGGATGAAGCTCGTACTCGGAGTTAAGATCGAACAAATTTACGCCTATTACGATTCACAGTTAGTCGCAAACCAATTCAGCGGCGAGTACGCAGCAAAAGACGACCGCATGGAGGCCTATCTGAAGGTAGTCAAAGACTTGGTCAAATGCTTCCAGGAATTTACTCTGACACGTATCCCGCAAGGGGAAAACACTTCGGCCGACACACTTGCAGCTCTGGCATCCACCTCCGATCCGGACCTTAAGCGAATAATTCTGGTGGAATTCATCCACCGCCCAAGTATAACTCTTCCAGAGGCAGTGAATGCAGTCACTCGATCTCAAGGAGCCAGGCAAGCAAAGGAGAGAACCGACGTGATCAAAGGAGATGTCGGGATGGAGGAAACATCAAATGAACAACCTTCTAATCGAAACAAAGCATGTACAACCGAATAAAGGAATCCAAGAGTTCCGACCGAACAAGACCTAGTAATGATGGAAGAAGACCCACAAACCATCCTCAATGATGATATTCCATCTGAAGGAGAAGCAATCGATATGAACAAAGATTCGCAAGCAATGGAATATGGTTGCGACAACAAATGGCTTGATGCAATCCGAGGATACATCTACGACGGTCAAGTCCCTTCTGACAAATGGGCGGCTCAGAAACTCAAAGCTCAAGTTGCTCGATATGTCTTGCTCGACGGAGACATCTTTAAATAGAGGTTCTCGGGGGCATTGTTGACATGCGTCGAAGGAGAAGAGGTAAGAAAGATTATGGAAGAAGTTCATGGGGGCTCTTGCGGCAATCATTTCGGGGAAGGGGATTGGCTATAAAAATCAAACGACACTGTTATTATTGGCCAGCTATGATAAAAGATTGCGCGAAGTTCTCCGCTAGATGCGAGAAGTGATAGTGTCATGCGCCAGTGATTCATCAACCAACCGAAATGCTTTCCTCAATCTCGTCACCTAATCCCTTCATGTGGTTGTCTATGGACATCGTTGGACCACTTCACCCTTCAAAGCAGAAGCGGTTCTTACTAGTCTTAACAGATTATTTCTCAAAGTGGGTCGAAGCAGACTCTTATGCCAGCATAAAGGACGCTCAAGTTGAAAGATTCGTATGGAGGAATATCATATGCCGACATGGAGTCCCGTACGGAATCGTTACTGACAATTGGTCGCAGTTCATCTCTACAAGGTTCGAAGCATTCTACGAAAAATGGAAGATACGACTTAGCAGAAGCAGTGAACAATACAATTCTCGATGGTCTTAAAAAATGTCTGGATGAAAAGAAAGGACGATGGGCTGACGAACTCGAAGGGGTCTTGTGGTCTCATCGGACGACACCGCGGTGAGGTATTAGAGAAACTCCTTTCGCCCTCGTCTACGGGACGGAATGCATCATTCCACCGGAGATACATTTTCCCGGAGTTCGCCGAAGCCTTGTCCCAGAATAAGAAGGGCTCAATCACTTACTAATGCTTGATGATTTGGATTTAATCAATGAAAGGCGGGATAAAGCCTTGATCTGAATCCAAAATTACCAAAACCCAGCAGCAAAGTACTACAAATCTCACGTACGAAATCGGAATTTCTACGAAGGAGACCTAGTGTTACAGATACGGATTACTAAAGCCTTAACAAAACAGGCATCCCATTCACATCCTTTACGTATTACTCAAAGTTTTAACTAAACAGACATCTCATCTCACTCTCGTTGCTGCTGGCCACAGCAACGGACTACTACATCCTTTAAGGATCTAACTATTACATCCTAGCGGATTAAAAGCGTGCTGTATAAATGTCTATGTCCATTGTCGGAGCGGATATGCTTACGATAGCATATCCGTAAACCAAAATGTTCATCTTAAACCCAATAAACAAATCATTGGTCGAAACACCTATGTTCATTATCGGAGCGGATATGTTTACGGTAACGTATCCGTAAACCAAAATGTTCATCTTAAACCCAACAAGCAAATCATTGGTATTAACATCAAAACAAAATACAGCAAGGTTTATCGGCGGTTAAGCAGTTTATGATGCTTGGCAGTCGAAACAAATCGGTCCACCTCAGATATAAAGCCTTCAGCAACGAGATTTGGAAACAAAAAAACAACACTACAATAACAAAAGCCGCATGCCTTAATCATCTCGCATTATTTTTTGATGCAAGGCAAAAAT
The DNA here is from genome assembly GCA_900406555.1 of Pseudoturritis turrita. Lineage (NCBI taxonomy): Eukaryota > Viridiplantae > Streptophyta > Magnoliopsida > Brassicales > Brassicaceae > Pseudoturritis > Pseudoturritis turrita. The sequence continues at coordinate 197,733 of OVBL01000008.1, forward strand.
ACCAAGTCAATATGGATAAAGCCATCCAGGCACCATCTTCGGACGAAATCAAACACAACATCATAAAACAAGATTAGCTAAGCTATAATCTTCGACACATCCTCAGTAACGGGTTCGGCGATCTCCGTCATCGATAACCTTACCCTTGGAAGACACATCGGCATTAGACCTCGAAGCGGGCTCGTCGGAGGATTCGGTCGTCGTCTTGGATGTGGAAGCCTTCTTCAAACTAAGCGTAGACAAACCAGAAGTACCCCAGTTGGATCCAGAGAAAATACGAACCCCGACGTTCGCCGCTGACGCTTCGACGGGTTCGTTACCCAGCATAACATTAGCCGAATCCCCAGAAATCTGTGAAACCACCAAGTTACTCTCCAACTCGGTAACCAACTTGTCGAACTCATCGTCAGCACCATCATACTTAGCTTTCCATTCGTTGAGCTTCTCGACTTCGGCCTCCAACATGGGGGGTTCATCACCGCGAAGCAATGCGATGAGTTCGAGGTTACCAGCAACTTGGGCGAGATCGACCATGTTATCTTTCGATGACCCCCCTAAGCTCTAAATTTTCTCCTTGGCTCGATCAACCTTTGCCTGAAATTTATTTGCCATTTTGCGCATCGCCGCTCTCTCAGCTCGCTCAACCTTCTTATTAGTCATAGCTTTCTCCGAGCTTAGCAGCCGGTGAAGCTCGGCAATCTGAGCATCCCTTCGAGCCCGAGAAGACACTAAGTGAAGAACCCTATCGTCGGCTCGGTCATGCTTCTCCTTATGAAGTTTCACCTCAGCTTCCAAGTCTTCTTTCTGCTTCGACCCTCTTTTCATCATGACATCGCGCTCACACTCGGCCTCGTCAAGTTTGGTTTGAAGCTCCACTGCCATTTTCCTCGCACTCTCGACTCTTCTTGCATCCTTTTGAGCATCCAACTCATAGCCAAATGACATCTTGTTGATGGAAGCGAAAAACTGAACGTGAAGAAAAAGTGAGATATCGCAGTAATGAGGAAGAAAGAAGAGTGTCGGTATAAAATACATTAGCGCCACGAAGCGACATATCGTCATAAGGTTTGCTTCAAACCAAAGTATCAGGAGGAGGGAAACGATCCCCAGTAGAAAAGATCTTCGAAAAAAGAGTAGCCGATGCTGATGCATCGTTGCAAACTATTTCGGAAACAAACGGCAAAATCACGGGCTCCGAAGATGATTTCTGCTTGGCAGTGTCACGGATTGAAGCATTACACCTTTGATGTTTTGGAACATCATCTTTATAAGGACCTTTCCCTTTGTCGGCCTTCGTCACAGCATGCTTCCAGGCTGGCTTCACCTGGTCTGCTTGTGCGCTCTTGTCCTTGGCTTTGCCACTTCTGTGCCGAGCCAGAGATGAATTTAGTTGCCTAAGACCCAACACGAGCTCTCTTACTTTGACATCGGACCAAGCCAACATGGAAGCCTCTTCGGCCGGATTGGCCGCGGGAATAGCAAGGGCAACACTTGGAATTGGGGGCTTAGCGGAAACTTCAGGTTGGCTAATCTTTGCTTGCTCAGTTTTTGCACGAGCTTCGGCTTCTATCCTTTCACAAACCGTTGATTGCTTTCCCATAGCGTTCCTTGTACCACTAGAAGAAGACGAAGAAGTCGAGCTTGAAGAATAATAACCGAAATGTCGGGCTCGCGCTTTCTCTACTCTCTGAAAAGTAAAATCTCTTTGCCAATCACAATCGCTGAAAGCAAGAGCCCCGCAAAGTGTAATTATGTCTGGAGGACACGTCGGGATCAGATTAGGAACTGCAAAAAACAAAACAAAGGATCATAGTATATTCAACAAAGCAAAAACATTTATAAAGCTACGGATCGGCTACCAATTTCTCTCCATCTTGTCCTAATCTGCTTGGTCCAATCGGCACCAACCGAAGCTTCAGAGATCGGCACAAAGAAGAAATAGTCTTCCCAATATCCATCTTTACTTGGAAAACCTCCAATAATCCTACGATGAATCTTGTTCGAGATGGAGTAGAGAAACTTATCCTTAGAACGAGATTTCTGAATAGCCAGCAAGTTCAACAGGTGATTCACGGTGACCTCTTCGCCACACTCAAAACTAGGAACCAAAATTCCAACCAAATGCCGAATACCCCGAGGAGCTATTTGCGCCAAAGCTAACCTATGCTTCCATAGATACTCAAGAATGATCCCTGGTATTGGAAACCAGAGAAAGCACATATAGAAGCAACTTTCATACAAGGTTAAACACCCCTTTGGAGGCTCATCGGCTCGATCCAATGGTGATGGAAGTATGAGCTCAATCTCTTCGGAGATATTGAACCGATACCTAAGACTCTCCAAAGATTCTGCAGTGGAAAGGGTAGAACCTAGAGGATCGGGTACCTCACGCTTAGCTCCATTCTTGGAAGCTCGTCGCTTTGAGGAACAATCTTCGAGTCCCGCGTCTTGCTTCATCTTAGCAAAATCAAAACTCCAATTCTCCGGTTTTGATTTTCACTTTGAAAGGATTCTCCATTTCGTCAGAAGCTTCATCGATCAAAGAAGGAACAGTGAAATCAATTGGGCTTGTCGTTTGATTTTCGACTTCTTCAGAGTCACAAGAATCTACAATCCTTCTTACAAACTTAGAAGGATTGTTGGGGTCGGTTTTCACCACAATAAGATCAACAGAAATTATAGAAAATGGACGAGCATGACAAGCTCAAGTAATCACGAACCGAGCCCAAGAAGCCTTGATGGACCAAACCCATAAAAGATTTGGAAAACCGAGCCATTGAGCTAAAGAGCTTGGATCGGTTCGGTAATATACTAAAGAGATTGGTTCGGTGATGACAAACAAGATCTTTAAGTCAGATTTCCAATGGAGTTGGAATCATATCATTTGGAGCTGAGGTTGGCAAGATACACCCGATTTACTGAAGATATATCAATATGTGCTCGTCGTACCCGAGCCGTAGAGATGGGATCGGTATGACCGAGCCTAAGACACACCGAGCCAAAAATTGGTGACAAACAAGATATTTGAGTTAGCTTTCATCCAAAAAAAGTTTGAAGTCATTTAGATCAACGGTTAGAAAATTACACCAATTATCGTGGAGATGCATCAATCTGGGCTCGTCGTAAGTAGGACCCGAGCAGAAAACATACCGAGCTGAAATTTGGACACGAGATAGATGATTGAGTCAGCTTTCAGCCAAAAGAAATTTGAAGTCATTTGGATCAACGGTCAGAAAGTTACACTAATTATCGTGTTCTGCAAATGAAGCATGCGCATAATAGAAACCGACCCGATCCGTGAAGCCAAGCAAGTGCTCGGGTACCCCGACCCGTGACAGAGCAAAGGGCTCGGGTACCCTGACCTATGATAGAACAAAGGGCTCAGGTACATTGTTGGGGTCAATTTTCACCCACTTGAAGTTAACATATGAGAAAATGACTAAAACGGCTCGGTGTCAACTAAGTATCTTGAACACCCAAGCCAAACTCAAACGGCTTGGGTGTCACACAAAAATGGTTCGGGTGTCACTCGAAAACGGTTTGGGTGTCACATGAAAATGGTTCGGGTACGCAATTGCTATGTCTAACTACCCGAAATACCAACTGAACAAATGCCACCCGATCCGTAGAGGAAAACGCCACCCGAGCCGTGAAGGAAAGTGCCACCCGAGCTGCGGAGCTCTTCGCCACCCGAGCCATGAAGGAAAGTGCCACCCGAGCCACGGAGCTCTTCGTCACCCGAGCCGCGAAGCTGCAAAAGTCGAATACCTCCCGATCCAAACATAGGCTTCGGCCACCCGAAGCGACGAGCCGAAAATGGGGGCTCAGCCCATGGTTTACAAGCCAAACGCCTTGATTTTCACGACGAGTCAAGACACGTTAATGGATCTGAATGGGCCAAGGCATCGCACCATAAATCTTATGGGCTGAGAAAGAAAAGGAAGATAGACATGAAGGAAGGAAAAAAAGCGAAAGAATAGGAAAACTTCCTTATCTTTTTAGGAGTCACCCTAGCCGACTCATACTTGTGTATATATATCCATGTATTCCCCTTGAAAAGGGGATCCGCAATTTTTACCTAGCAGAAACTCTATACTTTTGCTCTCATATGAAAAGCTTTCAAAACAGCTTAATAAAATAACCATCTTTGGATCTTCGTGTTTTGTGGTTTTAATCTCAGAAGTTTCATATCCCTCTAAAAGTCTAACCAAATTCAATTGTGTTGATTTACACTCCCACAAGGATCGATTGTTATATCCATACTATCATTTAACTCTTCAGATTCAGAAACCATGCTTATAAGCTCGGCAAAATCACAAGGACTTCGGCAAAAGCTCCTTCGGCAAAACACAAAAACACTTCGGCGGAAGAGTCTTCGGCAAAGAAGTTTTCGGTGAGAACTTCTCCGGCAAAGACACGAAGCTCCTTCGACAAAAACACGAAAATGCTTCAGCGGAAGAGTCTTCGGCAAAGAAGGTTTCGGCAAGGACTTTTTTTGGTAAAACACAAAGCTCCAGTTCGGCGACAATTACTAGGCTACGATTCGACGAAGAGTCTTCAGCAAAAACCCTTTGACAAAATCACTTCGGCAAAAACGAAACCACTTCGGCAAAGACGCAAGCACTTCGGCAAACCGCAACTAAGAAATCGACATCGGCAAAGCTACGAATCAAACCTAGAGACGAATCAAAATCGGAGATGGATCAAAGTCTGCGAAACCTCAGACCGATTCAACGGAGATGGGGCTCGGCGGCCGGTGGTGAGAGACAAGAAAACTTTTTAAAAAAAAAATGAAGGGAGAGAAGGGAGGAAGGAAGTTACCTTCTTGAAGATTTTAGAGAAGTGGATATTGAGAGAGAAATGAGAAGGAATGATAATATATATAGACATTTAAAGCAGATGGGTGATGTCATCATGCCTTAGGAATTGGCCAAGACACAGTTGCATGGAGAAATTTTTACTGAGTATAAAATTACCATTCTGAAGACAGAGAACCTGGCTCAGCAATTTCGACGTAATAAAGTTTGGCAGAATGTCCAGCGCAATGGAGTCGGTATCACTATTGGTTTGGCTTAGTATTGATTGACATAAGACATTGATCCCAGCTTAGACTTCCTCTACCTCGGCACGATCATAACTGAAACTACCGAGTAGGGGCTAACTGTTGGGGTCAGATGACCCAGATGAGCTCAATGGAAAATGACTAAGTATAGAAATGCGACGAAGCAGTTAAGGCCTAACCCGACGAAGTCTATAAGGCCTAAGTCGACGAAGCAGTTAAGGCCTAAGCCGACGAAGCAGCTAAGGCCTAAGACGACGAACCAGCTAAGGCCTAAGCCGACGAAGTGAAAAAGGCCGATCCTAATCCTAGTGAAGAAATGGGCCGAGCCCATTACAAGACAGATCGGCATAGGCAATGTACACAAACTTACGGGCAGAAGCAACAAGTCCATCTTCGGCCGATTTCAAGGTGAAGGCCCATGAAGTCGAACTGACTTAGCTAAATGGAAATACAGAAGGATTAGGAAGTTTTCCTTATCTCTTTGGAATTGGCCTAGCCGACTCAAACTAATATATATATCTATGTACATCTCTTGAAAAAGGGATCCGCAATTTACTTAGCAAAACCCTATAATTTTTGCTCTCAAACTCTTGTACGCAAAAGCTTTTCGAAACAGCTTAATAAAACCATCTTTGGATCTTCGTTTTCGTGGTTTATACGTAGAAGTTTTAATCCCTTAAAAGTTTCTTGACAAATCTAATTGTGTTGATTTCTACTCCCACAAGGACCTAGGACTCTAAGACTAAATCTAAACTAAATGGAACCTAAAATGAAGAGAAAGATGCATAATGTAATCTTAATGAATGTAAAAGCTAAGGAAAATGCATGCTAAGGAATGCCAAAATACAAGTGCATCTACTCCCTCGGACTTGTCATTTGCTTGTCCTCAAGCAAACAAGTAAGAACTAACCCGGAGAAGAGGTTTAAAAGTTAGAACTCGAAGCCAAAAGTCTTTTTCCCAAGCATCCATTGTCAATTCAAAGATAATACGACTCAAAGCTAATGATAAACCATATACTCAATCAAGTTCTCTATACTTATCGCAACTCATATTCTTTTGCCTCTAGAACCAATGCTAAGTGATTAAATGTTTCATATCCACCAACTCCCTACATTCAATTAGCCATTCAAAAAGTGTAGTCTCACAAATGGGGAATCAACCTAATCCAATCGATTTGGTAAGAAAAGGCTTAATGCGAAGTAAAAGAAGGCTTAAATGTTTGGTGACTTCTCTAAATACAAGGACCAAGTCACTACACAAAAACAAATGAGAAGGGAAACAATTTGAGCATACAAGAGGCTTCTTCCATTTTTCTACCCAACTCACTCTCTTGTAACTCACTCACCTTTCCCAAAAACTTCTCTTAGTCACTCTTGTTTTCAACTCCAATCACTTCAACTTTTCTTTATTTTGGGGTTGACTCTAGGGAGCTCCTTCTTATACTTACACATCTACTCTTGCTTTTCTTATTTATACTCCTTGATTCTTTTCTTTGCTTTGCTAGAAGTTTCTTATTTAGATACTTTTAGCTTAAGAGTAGTGTTTCTTATCGTTTTCACTCCCTCAGCAACCGTCTATTTTCTTGTTAATAAACCTTTTGGTTTCACTCTTTTTCATTCTCTTTTATCAATAACCATTTCGGTTCCTTTCTTCTTCTTCCCATTTCTCCACTTCTCAACAAACTCACACTCTCATAAACCCAATAACCATCTCAAACTTTCACAAGACCTAAACGAAACGCCAAGACCCATCTCAATCCCACCTAGACTAGCCAATGAGACTACTCCTAATGGAAGAAAAACTTTGTCGTTTCCATCTCAAGAGATTTTACGCATGAAGTAAAAAATTAGAAGAGGTCTCACTCATCAAAGTAATGAAGGATTCAAAGAAAGGCTAGGGGTTTCTAAGGTGTGGTGCCATTCTCATTCAAAAGATGAATTTAAATCGGGATTGGTCATTCTATTGGAGAGTGGTAAAAAGGGATAAAAAAATGGTTCGAATGTGTATATGTGAACCATGGTTAAGGTTTAGAACCCATAAGTGAGAGAATTAAGTCCAATTATGGTCAAATAAGGAGTTGGCTTTAATTCAATCAAACAATCAACAATAACTTAGAAGAACTAGAGCGGAGAGATCAAAGATGCAAAGAAACAAGCTTTTCACGGTTTATTTAGCATAAGAAAAGCATTACCAAGATATTCACAAGTGATGCTATGTACTAAAGACCTTAACTAGGCAATTCTATCATTGTTCTCATGTGTACAATGCAACCTAGAATGAACATACAAGTGTCTGCAATACAACTAAATGAGAAAATCTTTTTGTATTTTCAAAAAAAAATTCAAATTTTTAGGATTTTTGTGGTTTTATCATGTACAATGCAAGTGATGGGACTCAATATGCAAATGGAAAACAAAACAACTAAAGTGATCATTAGCAACCATTCTCCTCCCCGGACTTCTCCTCCCCTGGACTTACTTCTCACCGTCCTGGTGAGAAATCAAAACCGAAGAAAAGAATGAAGAAGACATAAAACTAAATGCAAGAATGAAAATGTAAAAACGAATGGTATTTACAATGAAAGGAATGGTACCTTGGAGCTAGTAGTGTGTGGAGTGGTAGTCTTGAGGTGGAGTGAGATCAAATATGAACCTTCTTGGTATTGAGAACTTGAGGTCTTTGAAACAACTTGTGTTGCAATATCTTGGTCGTGGCAAGAAGCAACATAGGACGGATTCATCTCATCCGTGAACCGGTAAGCAAGGGTGTTGTTGGGGAAGCGTGCCGCTAAGGTGTGCGTTAGCACCAAGTAGTCGAAGTCCATCTTTGGCCTCTCTTGTAGAGGCGGGTATAAATTGAGGTTCACTCCAACCCGTTGGAAAAGTGGGGTGACTATTCCACCAATGTAGATCTTTGGATCATCCTCAGAAGAGACGTTAAAGCCAATTTGTAAGAGATTGATAAGGAACATTGATGCAGTGTCGAGATAGAAGTCAGGATCATATTTGATTTGGGGTCCATGGTAGTTATGTAGCCAATATCGGATAACACAATACAACATCCGTAGTTCGTTGGATGTTGTATCACACGGCCTATGGCGAGCATATATCGTGTTTCCCAAAAGGCGAAGAACTTAGCGAATGGTCGGGTTTTGCACTTTGGAAATGCGAGATAGTCTTCGTGAATAAGCTCCATCCATTGCTATGTTTTTCCACACGATGGACTCTTCATGGAACTCTTGTGTTGGACCAAAAGTGGAACCCGGAAAGCCGTACACTTCACAAAAGTTGGGGAAGGCAATAGAGTAGTTGTTTAGACCGACCATGAAGTGGATTCGCCCATGTCCATCTTCCCCATCTTTGATGAATTGTACCGTGGCTAAGAAATGCTTGGTTGGCTCGGGATGAGTTAAGTAATCCATATGGGAGAGGTTTCCCAAATGCATCCTCCCAATGAGGTCATCCACTTGGACTCGGATCCCCATCTTAAACATAATGTCTTGGCAAGCAAAGTGCGTGGGATGGAAGGTGGCTCGGTCCAACTCATTCAAAAACCTATATCCCTCGTCCGTCCATTCCTCAAACACATAATTCCTTTGAGAAGGTTGTTGTCCCATATCGACTGGGTCAATGCCATAGGTCGATGGAGCACTCCTCAGTTGTTCTGGGGTTGTTCACATCAACTGGCTCAGTTTGGCTGGTTGATGTAGGCTACCTTAGACTCGAAAATGCCTTGTTTTCATCCCAATTGACCAATGCTTGTCCCTCTTGCTTCCTACAAACTCAAGCACACAAAAACACAAAGAAAAGGAGCTAAAACATAGATAGAAATATGTACAAGGATACCAAGGGATTGCCTCCCTAGTGCACTTGTTTAACGTCTAAAAGCTTGACGGTTTTATGAGATTCTAGGCGGAGGAAGTACGAGAGCCTTCCTTGGTGCTTGGTTCCCAATCAGTCATTTCAACCATAAAACATTCCTTCATAGCTCTCTTGGCTTTGTCAACTTCATCCTTGTTCAACCCCGGGATAAGAATAATTTTTGCCTTGAAAAAAGGTTTCAAACCGCCCTTGTACCTCGCCTTGCACTCAAGAGATCCATCAACCATCTTAATGGGATGTAGAGTGAAAGATGGTTTCTTCTTCACACTTGGAGTTTCTTTAACAACAATAGGTGCCATAGCCTTGGTCACCTTTCCCTCTTGCTCATTGAAGAGCAAACTTAAACTATCTCCATCAAAATTCTCTTGGAGATTATCTTCATTCCTTTTAGCAAGGGTTTCTTTTTCAAAATTAGGGGACACATCTTTGATCTCTAAACTCATCAATTGGTCAACTTCTTCCTCTTCATAGGAGATTGTGCCACAAAGTCTTCTTGGGGCGAGACAGATTGGATAGGACACATATGAGTTCACATTGTGGAGGATAGCTTTCATGTTGTGAAAATCCATTGATGCTCCCGTGGTGGCTAAGAAAGGCATGACAAGAATGAGGGGGAGCTTCTTAGCAGAATCTATTTCCACAACCATGAAGTCGGTTGGGACAATTCAATTCCCTATCTTCAAGGGGTAGCTCTCGAGAATTCCAAGAGGACGCATCCGCAAATGTGATATAGCTAGTGTTACCCTTTAACTCCTTGATGCCTAGTGCCTTGGCCATCTCATAAGAGATAACGTTCACGCTTGAACCGGAATCACAAAATGCATCATCAAGCTTCATATCGTCAAGAGAGCATGGAAGAGAGAATGTACCCGGATCTCCTTGCTTAGAGAGATTTTTAAGTCCTTAGACACTACAGGAAAAATGGGTATTCTTAGCAGCCGAAAACTGCTATCTAACGATACCATAGCGTTGTAGAAAGCTCTGTCTACTCCCGTCATAATAGATCTTGCACTTTAGATAGCGGTTTTAAGCATTCACTACAAGAAAACTACAGAAGAGTGACTATTTTTTGCGACTCTTTTTTTAGTCGCAAAATATTGTGACTCTTTTGTGACTATTTTGTGACTATTAAGCGACTAACACATATTTGGAGGCTATATCGTCGCATATTTACGACGAATTTTAAAAGTCGTTAAATAGTCGTAAATATGCGACTAAAGTAAGACTATTCACAAAGTAGTCGCAAAGAGAGACGAATTAGCGATGAAATTATGAGTCGCAAAATGTAGTCGCAAAATTGGTCACAAATTGCGACTACTTAGCCACTGGTTAGGAGCGTCACATTTCAGTCACAAAACGGTAACAAACGAAAGTAGGTGGAAACGTGCAAAATATGTTTGGGAGGTAGGTATACCTAAATTTTGTGACTCTTTTTGGGTAGTCACAAAGGAGTGACAAATATTTTCCTATAAAATAACCGACATCCTCACCCATTTGAGCAGAGAAGAAACTATTGAAATAGAATGCGAGATTTTTTTTTTTTTTTTTTTAAAGAGAGAAAGTTAGAAAAATAGAGAAAAAAAATGTGGAATTCATCCCAAGAGTGGATGTATAATAGAATCGACACGTACAAATAATCTCTCGAGTGAGTTTTTGGAAGGGGTCGAGCATTTCATGAATTTTGCAAGTAGCCAGGAAATAGCTTTAAGCAGTGGAGGTAAGTTTTACTGCCCTTGTGCTAAATGTCAAAATTCAAGTTTAAAGCTAGCAAGAACAGTTTCGCAGCATTTGCATAGTAGAGGATTTATGCAAGGATATTATATTTGGTCTGAACACGGTGAAGATTATAATGTCGTTGGGGCAGGCACGAGTAGTCATTATGCTAATGTTGATTTTAGTAGTGGTAATCAACCAATAAATTATGATGGGGGATGTATATGATAGGATGGTAAATGATGCATTTCATGGTTCTACGCCATTTAATGAATATCATGATCATGAACATGATCAAAGTGGAAATGATCATGTTCATAAAGAACCTACCCATGAGGCGAAACGGTTCTACGACATGTTAGATGCTGCAAATACTCCACTTTATGATGGTTGTCATGATGGTCATTCAAAGTTATCATTAGCTTATCGGTTCATGAACATTAAGGCAGACCATAATTTGTCTGAAACATGCATGGATTCATGGTCCAAATTATTTACGGAGTATTTACCAAAGAGTAATCAGGCAACCAGTTCATACTACGAGACAGAAACATTGATGCAAAAGCTAGGATTGCCGTACCATACATTTGATGTATGTGTAGATAATTGTATGCTCTTCTGGAAAGAAGATGAGGACTTGGAGCATTATACGTTTTGTGGAAAACCAAGATATAAGGATAGTGAGGGACGAACAAAAATACCATTCAATTGTATGTGGTATTTACCTATCACTGACAGATTGAAGAGGATGTACCAATCAGTGAAGACTGCATCATCGATGAGATGGCATGCTGAGCATGTGTCATAAGACTGAGTAATGTGTCATCCATCTGATGTGGCAGAGTGGAAGAATTTCAATCAAATGCATCCGAGTTTTGCAGCAGAAACGCGAAACGTTTATCTTGGATTATGTACAGACGGTTTTAATCCTTTTGGTATGTCAAAAAACCATTCGTTGTGGCATGTGATCATGACACCCTACAACTTACCCCCGGATATGTGCATGAAAAGCGAGTATTTGTTTCTTACGGTTTTTAATTTGAGACCAAATCATCCACGAGCCAGTCTTGATGTCTTCCTCCAACCACTGATCGACGAGTTAAAGGATTTATGGAATAACAGAGTTGAGGCGTATGATGTGTCATTAGATCAAACCTTCAACCTTAAAGTTGTTATGCTGTGGACGATAAGCAATTTTCCGGCATATGGTATGTTGTCGGGATGGACGACTCATGGAAGATTGTCGTGTCCGATTTGTATGGATGAGACAAATGCTTTCCAATTGCCGGCTGGTAGGAAGACATGTTGGTTTGACTGTCACAGAAGATTTTTTCCCATCAATCATCCGCTGCGGAAGAATAAAGTAAATTTTTGGAAGGGAAAGGACGCAAAGAACGACTATCCACCTCAATCATTGACTAGTGAACAAGTGTTATATGAGCGTATACGTCATGTCGAACCACCTAAAACATCTGATTGTGGTGGAAATGGACATACAAAAAAACTGGAAGGCTATGGGGACTGGCATAATTGGCATAAAGAAAGTATATTTTGGGAGCTACCGTACTGGACCGATCTCAATCTAAGACACAATCTTGATGTGATGCATATCGAGAAAAATGTTTTCGATAACATCATGTATACTGTTATGAATGTTAAAGACAGATCAAAAGACACAGTTAAGTCAAGATTGGATATCGCAAGATTTTGTGCTCGGAAAGATTTGCATGTCGATGATCGAGGGAGAGCTCCATTTCCTATTTGGAGGTTGAATTTCCAGATGGTTATGTAGCAGATTTAGCAAGTTGTGCAGACATCAATGGTGGAAAGTTTTCGGGAATGAAAAGTCACGACTGCCATGTATTTGTGGAACGGTTGCTTCCGTTTGTCTTTGCAGAACTTCTGCCCCGTATTGGAACTTATATATATTAATTAGTGAAATATTTGTAGGGCTTGGTGCATTTTTTCGTGACCTAAGCAGTAGATTGTGGGAGTGTAAATCCACACCAATAGAATTTGTCGAGGGTTTGTTAAGAGGGATGAAATTTCTCAGTAAAACCACGAAAACACGAACAGAGATCCAAAGATGGTCTTTTATTAAGCTGCTTAGAAAACTTTTTGTATGAGAGCAAAAGTACAGAGTTTTGCTATGTAAAATTGCGGATCTCCTTTTTAGAGGGTTTACATGAGTATATATACAAGTCTTAGTCGGCTAAGCTCATGTCCAAAGAGATAAGGAAGACTTCCTAATTTCTTGGGATTTCCTTTTAGCAAAGCCTGCCACCGCCATGGACTTTGATTCATGGGCTTTAACCTTGTCATATCTCTTTCGTGGGCTTGAATCCGTGGGCTCGTTGTTTCGGCCCAATTTCCTCGTTGAACCTTGGCTCGGTTGACATCATGGCTCACGACTCGGGTGACGCCATGGTTCACGGTTCGGGTGATATCATGGCTCACGGTTTGGGTGACATCATGGCTCACGGCTCGGGTGATACCATGGTTCACGGTTTGGATGACATCATGGCTCACGGCTCGGGTGATGCCATGGTTCATGATTCGGGTGACATCATGGCTCACGGCTCGGGTGATGCCATGGTTCACGGTTCGGGTGACATCATGGCTCACGGCTCGGGTGATGCCATGGTTCACGGTTCGGGTGACATCATGGCTCACGGCTCGGGTGACGCCATGGTTCACGGTTCGGGTGACATCATGGCTCACGGCTCGGGTGATGCCATGGTTCACGGTTCGGGTGACATCATGGCTCACGGCTCGGATGATGCCATGGTTCACGGTTCTGGTGACATCATGGCTCACGGCTCGGGTGACGCCATGGTTCACGGTTCGAGTGAAATCATGGCCCACTTCTTGGGTGATGCCATGGTTCACGGTTTGGGGTTGCTTCGTGTCATGGTTCGGGTGGCGACAACTTCGATCTCCTTGCCCTGACCTTGATCCGTTTGGCTTGACCCCAATCCAACTTTTCCTTCATGGTTAGGGATCCCGATCCAACTCTTCCTTCACGGTTAGGGATCTCGATCCAACTCCTTCACGGTTAGGGATCCCGATCCAACTCCTTCACGGTTAGGGATCCCGATCCAACTCCTTCACGGTTAGGGATCCCCATCCAACTCCTTCACGGTTAGGGATCCCGATCCAACTCCTTCAGGGTTAGGGATCCCGATCCAACTCCTTCACGGTTAGGGATCCCGATCCAAGTCCTTCACGGTTAGGGATCCCGACCCAACTCCTTCACAGTTAGGGATCCCGATCCAACTCCTTCATGGTTAGGGATCCTGATCCACCTCCTCCATGATAATTGGTGTAACTTTCTGATCATTGATCCAAATGACTTCAAACTTCTTTTGGATGAAAGATAACTCAATTATCTATCTTGTGACCAAGTTTCGGCCCGGGTGCCTTCTTATCTGGTGACACCGAACCCCTTCTTCTACGGTTGGGTACGATGAGCACATATTGATATGTCTTCAGTAAATCGGGTGTATCTTACCAATCTGAGCTCCAAATGATATGATTCCAACTCCATTGGAAAGCTGACTCAAAGATCTTGTGTGTCATCACCGAACCGATCTCTTTAGTATGTTGCAGAACCGATCCGAGCTCTTTAGCTCAACGGCTCTATTTTCCAAAGGTTTCTTGGGCTCGCTTCGTGATAAGTGGAGCTTGTCATGGTCGTCCCTTTTCTATATTTAGTTAAATTTCTGTTGATCTCAGTGGGGTGAAAACCGACCCCAACAGTTAGCACCCCAGCTCGGCAGTATCAGTGATGGTGATGCCGAGGTGAAAGTAGTCATTACTGAGATCAACATGCCGAGCTGAAATTGGCGTTTATGACGTGCCGAACCGTTTCTTTGATCACTTTGCTGAGTTGTATCTTCGATAAAATCGTCGAGCTGTGTCTTCGATCAAATTGCCGAGCTATTTTGTCGTAAGAGTACTTGACGAAGCGTTTAGACCGGGGAAAACATGACGAGCCGTTTTGCCGAGGTAAAAAGGACGTGGCGTTGTGCCAAGGAAAACGTGATTTGCCAAGATTATCATGAGAATGCAATGCATCAAAACTATTTTGTTGCTTTGTGAGACTTTTTCAAGGGCCAAGTTCCAATGGGCACCTCTGCGGAGAGTGGCTAAGTTCCAATGTGCTATGAAGCGATGTCTACTGGATTTTAAGAAGTTAAAGACCAGCGTGCTAAGGAGCGAGTGATTGCTGGGTTTTGGTTATTGCCTCCGGTTTTAGGGTCTACAATGTACCTTCGACTTACATGGCCGTTTCGATAAAACATGCTTAAGTATCTCATACTAAACGACATACATTTAGTACTATGTTTTTGAGATGTTAAAGACTAGCGTGTGATATCTTGGTTTAGACGAAACATGTTTATGTATCTCACGCTAGTCATATATGTTTAGTGTTAAGTTTCTAAGATGTTGCGACCAGCGATCAGTTGCTGGGTTTTAGATGAATATTTTGGTTTACGGATACGTTACCGTAAACATATCCGCTCCGACAATGGACATAGATGTTTTGACCAACGATTTATTTGTTGGGTTTAAGATGAACATTTCGGTTTACAGATACGCTCCCGTAAGCATATCCGCTCCGACAATGGACATATAGTACTGTTGTGACCAACTATTCGTTTGTTGGGTTTTTGATGATAATTTTGGTTTACAGACGAGTTGCCATCAACAAATCCGCTTCAACAATGAACATGTAGTACTGTTATGACCAACGATTTGTTTGTTGGGTTTAAGATGAACATTTCGGTTTACGGATACGCTACCGTAAGCATATCCGCTCCGACAATGGACATAGACATTTATATAGCGCGCGCTTTTAATCCGCTAGGATGTAATAGTTAGATCCGAAATTCTTGTGCTGGTAATACGTGCCGTGAACAGGGTGTTCTGAGCTTCCTCCAGTACGCGATCTATCTCCGGCACCTTGCTAGTCGCTTTGTGCATCATGGATCGGACGGCTTTTATGTCGGCAGCTGCTCAATCCATATCTGCTCGCATCATAGCCATCTCTTCTTTCTGGGCTCGGACTCCTGCTCTTCGTTCTTTGTTGACCCGGGCTTGCTCAGCCCAGAGGATGTTTTCTTCCTCCTCGGTTAGCTCTTGATCTCCTTCTGGGATAGCCTCGCATCTTTTAGTTCGGGTATGACCAGCTGCTAGGGGTTCGGGGTCATCACGACTCTCCGTGTTATGCTCCACCTGGTTTTCATCATCTAGATTGATGATGGGGGCCGGCTCATCCTCCGTTGGCGCGTCGCCTGCTCCTTGGACTCCAGAGGTCAGGTTTGTTGAGCTTTGATGGAGTGGTGGCAATCTTCCACGAGTCCTTGGCGGGTTGAGTGGGGTTGAGAAATCCAGGGCCATTGGGTTGAGGCGCCTTCCGATTCGTTTTGCTATGTCCAGACCTGATCCTGCACCTCGCGTTCGACTCGTTGTTACCAAGGCCTAAAGCTCGCCTGTCATCGTGCTGTTCAGCTTATCTTGTTCGTCCGCTTTTCTTGAGCAGCATCTCCAGCATGGCCTTCATCTCCGTGAGTGTTGTTGAAGTCTCCCCAGCATCCTTGGATTGGTTCGTTTGATCCTCCACGCCGATGTTCCTAACATCAGTAGCGTCCTGCTCTCCGTCGTTAACCATCGTCCTTCGGATCGGTTTCGCGGTGGTTTTTCGGTGTAAGATAATTTCAATCCCCCTCCTTCTAGCGCCAAATTGTGGGAGTGTAAATCCACACCAATATAATTTGTCGAGGGTTTGTTAAGAGGGATGAAATTTCTCTGTAAAACCACGAAAACACGAACATAGATCCAAAGATGATCTTTTATTAAGCAGCTTAGAAAGCTTTTTGTATGAGAGCAAAAGTACAGAGTTTTGCTATGTAAAATTGCGGATCTCCTTTTTAGAGGGTTTACATGAGTATATATACAAGTCTTAGTCGGCTAAGCTCATGTCCAAAGAGATAAGGAAGACTTCCTAATTTCTTGGGATTTCCTTTTAGCAAAGCCTGCCACCGCCGTGGATTTTGATTCATGGGCTTTAACCTTGTCATATCTCTTTCTTGGGCTTGAATCCGTGGGCTCGTTGTTTCGGCCCAATTTCCTCGTTGAACCTTGGCTCGGCTGACATTATGGCTCACGGCTCGGGTGACGCCATGGTTCACGGTTCAGGTGACATCATGGCTCACGGTTTGGGTGACATCATGGCTCACGGCTCGGGCGACGCCATGGTTCACGGTTCCGGTGACATCATGGCTCACGGTTTGGGTGACATCATGGCTCACGGCTCGGGTGACGCCATGGTTCACGGTTCGGGTGACATCATGGCTCACGGCTCGGGTGATGCCATGGTTCACGGTTCGGGTGACATCATGGCTCACGGCTCGGGTGATGCCATGGTTCACGGTTCGGATGACATCATGGCTCACGGTTCGGGTGATGCCATGGTTCACGGTTCGGGTGACATCATGGCTCACGGCTCGGGTGACGCCATGGTTCACGGTTCGGGTGACATCATGGCTCACGGCTCGGGTGATGCCATGGTTCACGGTTCGGGTGACATCATGGCTCACGGCTCGGGTGATGCCATGGTTCACGGTTCGGGTGACATCATGGCTCACGGCTCGGGTGACGCCATGGGTCACGGTTCGGGTGACATCATGGCTCACAGCTCGGGTGATGCCATGGTTCACGGTTTGGTTGACATCATGTCTCACGGCTCGGGTGATGCCATGGTTCACGGTTCGGGGTTGCTTTGTGTCATGGTTCGGGTGGCGACAACTTCGATCTCCTTGCCCTGACCTTGATCCGTTTGGCTTGACCCCAATCCAACTTTTCCGTCATGGTTAGGGATCCCAATCCAACTCTTCCTTCACGGTTAGGGATCTCGATCAAACTCCTTCACGGTTAGGGATCCCGATCCAACTCCTTCACGGTTAGGGATCCCGATCCAACTCCTTCACGGTTAGGGATCCCGATACAACTCCTTCACGGTTAGGGATCCCGATCTAACTCCTTCACAGTTAGGGATCCAGATCCAACTTCTTCACGGTTAGGGATCCCGATCCAACTCCTTCATAGTTAGGGATCCCGATCCAACTCTTTCACGGTTAGGGATCCCGATCCAACTCCTTCACGGTTAGGGATCCCGATCCAACTCCTTCACGGTTAGGGATCCCGATCCAACTCCTTCACGGTTAGGGATCCCGATCCAACATCTTCACGGTTAGGGATCCTGATCCAACTCCTTCACGGTTAGGGATCCCGATCCAACTTCTTCACGGTTAGGGATCCCGATCCAACTTCTTCACGGTTAGGGATCCCGGTCCAACTCCTTCACAGTTAGGGGTCCCGATCCAACTCCTTCTGTCACGGTTAGGGGAACCTGATCCATGGTTAGGGATCCATCTACTAGTGCTTCTCCATACTTAGTCATTTTTCAATCTTCTCCATACTTAGTCATTTTTCAATTATTGATTCTCAAGAGGTGGAATCTGACCCCAACAGTAGCCATCTACTCGGGTGACACCGAGCCCTTTTTGGTTCGGGGATGCGCAGGCCAAAATTGATACATTTCCATGATAATTGGTGTAAATATCTGATCGTTGATCCAAATGACTTCAAACTTCTTTTGGATGAAAGATAACTCAATTATCTATCTTGTGACCAAGTTTCGGCTCGGGTTGTCTTCTGCTCTGGTGACACCGAGTCCTTTTTGGATCGGGGATGTGCGAGCCGAGATTGATACATCTCCACAATAATTGGTGTAACTTTCTGATCGTTAATCCAAATGACTTCAAACTTCTTTTGGATTAAATCTAACTCAATCATCTATCTTCTGACTAAATTTTGGCTCGGGTTACCTTCTGTTCGGGTGACACCAAGCCCTTTTGGTTCGGGGACGCGCAGGCCGAAATTGATACATCTCCACGATAATTGGTGTAACTTTCTGATCGTTGATCCAAATGACTTCAAACTTCCTTTGGATGAAAGATAACTCAATTATCTATCTTGTGACCAAGTTTCGGCTCGGGTTACCTTTTTCTCTGGTGAAACCGAGCCCTTTTTGATTGAGGATGTGCGAGCCGAGTTTGATACATCTCCACAATAATTGGTGTAACTTTCTGATCGTTGATCCAAATGACTTCAAACTTCTTTTGGATGAAATATAACTCAATTATCTATATTGTGACCAAGTTTCGGCTCGGGGTGCCTTCTTCTCTGGTTACACCGAACCCCTTCTTCTACGGCTCGGATACGATGAGCACATATTGATATGTCTTCAGTAAATCGGGTGTATCTTGCCAACCTGAGCTCCAAATGATATGATTCCAACTCCATTGGAAAGCTGACTCAAATATCTTGTGTGTTATCACCGAACCGATCTCTTTAGTATGATGCCGAACCGATCCGAGATCTTTAGCTCAACGGCTCTATTTTCCAAAGGTTTTTGGCTCGCTTCGTGATAAGTTGAGCTTGTCATGGTCGTCCCTTTTCTATATTTAGTTAAATTTCTATTGATCTCAGTGGGGTGAAAACCGACCCCAACATAGATCATTGGATCAAACCCGCGTCCAAATTCTGAAGGACAACATTGTCATGATTTTGTGTAATTTGGAAAAAATCTTCCCACCTTCTTTCTTTGATGTGATGGAGCACTTACCTATCCACCTGCATTACGAAGCAGAGCTTGGTGGTCCTGTGCAATATAGTTGGATGTATCCATTCGAAAGGTTTTTTAAACATTTGAAAGGCAAAGCGAAGAACAAAAGATATCCAGCGGGATCAATTGTTCAATCGTACATGAATGATGAGATATCTTATTTCTCAGAACACTACTTTACATCACAAATTTCTACAGCTAGCAGAAGAAGGTAATCATTTAATTAATATGTATGTTAATATTTCTATGATGATTTGCTTCAAATAATGAAAGGTAAATGTTGCAGGGCAAGTCGGTATGATGAAGGTGAAGTACCCGTATATCTTGTACCGGTACCGGATATATTTACTAAAGTAGGTATTCCAAGTGGCAAATGCAGTGAATTTTGGTTAAGCAAAAAAAGATTATAAGTGCCCACATTCATATGTTTTGCGGAATTGTGACTATTTTCGGCCGCTTGAAAGGTAACTATGCCTTTTCTACATTAATTTAAGTTAATTTTATCTATTTTTTAGATACTTTAGTGTATAATTATATATTATTATTTGCAACACAGATTGTTGGATACCCAAATTCGATTCGAATATCCGGAACTATCTGATGCTGAGGTCACGGCTAAAAGAGATGAAGATTTTCATCAATGGGTCCGCCAATATGTATGTATTCCCACCGAGTACATTATATTATTAAATTATAATTTCATATGGTAATTGGCATATTTTCTACTTTATAGGTAAGATCAATGCAAATTGATGAAAGTTTTCCTACTTGGGTGCATGAAATAGTGGAAGGTTCAGAAAATAAAGTAAGATCGTGGCCCATGTATTTTACAAGAGGATATTTGTTTCACACGCGTGGTCACGGAATGACGCAAAAAACAATGAATTATGGGGTATGTGTCCGAGGGCAAAATTATTCTGAAGCATCCGAAGAGGATGATTTCTATGGGACAGTAGAAACTATCATGGAGCTCCCGGATTTGTGAATTTAAAGATCATACTTTTCTATTGTGAATGGTTTGACCCTACGATTGGAAAAGGCACTCGAAAAAGTGTGGGAAGCATTGTTGACGTGCGCACAACACGGAAATATCAAAACTACGAACCATTTATTTTAGGTATGATTTTCCTGTTTTAACTCAGTGTATATATATGTATATGTTTGTATATATATTTATAAACTTCTAATTTAAATTTTAATTAACGGCAGGATCTCAAGCTGATCAAGTTTGTTATCTTCCATACCCATATACTAAACGCCCTCAGAAATTGTGGCATACAGTGCTGAAAGTTAATCCGAGGAATCGTGTTCAAGGAAAGTTTAACGAGAAAGAGCTGGTCATTTTGCAACAAACAGATGATAATGGCATGGTGGATATGGTGGAAGAAATAATTGTTGATAGTTTAGTCGACGGAAATCATCCAGGTGAAGAAATTGATTTCGAAATTGAGGACGCTGAACCATAAGATGAATTTCAAGTAAATTTATCATCTTCAGAGGATGATAATAGAATTTGAATATCTAAGTATGTAATTTTAAATAAATGTTTGTTATATACCCTTGTTTAAATTTTAAATAAATGTTTTGTAATATATTTGTAATTTTAAATAAATATTTGTAATATATTTTTTGATTCAATTTATTTTATGGGATTTTAAATAAATGATTTCAATTTATTTGTGGTATTTTTGTATTTATGGAATGGTTAAGTATCGGTATATATATAAGTTATTGGAAAAATAAAATGAATGGTGACTATAGCTCACTGGTAATGCAATATAAAACGACGTAAAGATCTCAGGTTCGAATCACAGGACCGATAATATTTTTGAACTATTATCACAGGCAGTCACAAAAGCGTCATAAATTACCCACTATTTTGCGACTAAAATGTGACTAAGTGACTGATTTGTGACTGTTTACCAACTCTTCCTAAATTTTCGTGTATTTAGCCTAAATTTTCAAGTAAAATTATTTTAGTTAGGTACATACATAGATGTGAACTATATAGTATACTAAACATATCTATAATAGTTAAATAAATTAACTTTCAACTTCAGTTTTTTTTTTTTTTGCATCTAAGTAAGCCAAATAACACTTGTTTTTCAATCTTATGTTTGATCATAATTTAAATTTTTCTAAATTGACTTTATTACTTATATTATACCCTATATAATCAAAC
The DNA here is from genome assembly GCA_900406555.1 of Pseudoturritis turrita. NCBI lineage: Eukaryota > Viridiplantae > Streptophyta > Magnoliopsida > Brassicales > Brassicaceae > Pseudoturritis > Pseudoturritis turrita. The sequence continues at coordinate 219,264 of OVBL01000008.1, forward strand.
ACACAGTTAATATATAGATGAAAAATGTTTTGTGACACCCTATGGCTCATAATTTTGGGTCTAAATATTTAGGGTTTAGGTTATTGGTTTGTGACTACAAAAAAACGTCGCAAAAGAGTAGTACATTTGTAACTAATTAGAGACGACTTGTTTGTTTGCGACTGTTTTGTGACTACCCCAAAAAATTTCAAATTTTTTGGGTTTGAAAATATTTGGGTTTTTGGCCGAAATGTTTGGGCTTCTGGGCGCCTAATTCTCCCCCTTCAAATATTTTTGCGACTAATTAGAGACTACCTTCCGACTCTTTTGTAAAAAAAGTATCATATATCTGAGTCCCAAATCATTTATACGAAAACCCTAATTTTTCAATCTCTATCGCAGCCTATGCGATTCTACATGTTCAATCTCTGAATCTTCGTTATCTCTTCTGATTACCTTCTGTTTCTTCCTTTTTATCATCTTTAGGCTATTCTCTTTGCCGATTACCTATTTTCCTACCCAAAAATCAAACCCTAAATCAAAAACAACTTCTCTCTCGATCTATCTATTTCGATTCTTTTTTTTTGTTCTTCATGGCTGGAAAAGGCAAACCCGATCGCGGGAAAGGGGTTAGAGCCGGTGGTGGTGGTAGAGGAAATGGCGGAGGGGCTAGATCCACACTCGGTGGTGGTGGATCCAAAGGCAGAGGCGGTGAAACCTCATTCGGAGGGGCTAGATACACACTTGGTGGTGGAGCCAATGACAGAGGTGGTGAAACCTCAATCGGACATGCTCGAGTCTCAGGCAGAGAAAGAAGACTCGGTGCTGGTGGTAGAGGAAACGGTGGAGGGGCTAGATCCAGAGGCGGTTCTGGTGGATCCAACGGCGGTTTTGGTGGATCCAACGGCGGAGGTGATGCACCATCAGTCGGACCTGAGCGAGTCTCAGGCGGAGAAGGAACACCAAGAGTCGGAGCTGGTAGATCCATCGTTCATGGGACCAGCGGAGTCTGTGGAGTATCATCGCACTCCTCTAACCCCTCCTCTCAGGCCATAGTGTCTGTGTCCAGATCAGTTCTCCCGGCTCAGTATCCACCGTCGACACAACCGCAAGCTCCTCATCACATCCACAGGCCTATGCACAACTGTCAACAGCCTCTGCCGGTTCAAATTCCTGAGCCGCAGCCTCCGCCAGTCTTGTTTCACCAGGAACAAGAAGAAGATGATGAGTATCCCGACCATGAGCTTGATGTCGAGGAAGAAAACGAGGTTGATGCTCCCAACCCAGAGATGGAAGACTTCCAACAGATGTTGAATGATCTATTGCATCTTCCTGGCCGAGAACAGCTGCCTCTCTTGTCCGAGCATCCAATCCCCCACGTCAATACTACGTGGTAACGTCTCTACTTGTATCAACTTCTAGTAATGTGTACTGGTAGTTGTATCATGGTCTTGTCATGTGAATGCTTGTCTGAGTGTCTGCACATTGATCACTCTGTTGTTTACTCGCTTGTCTATCAGTCTACTTGCTTGTTGGATAATATGAGTGTTGTTGGATAACCTTAACAATGTGCTTATATTTATGTAATGGGTTTACCCGGGATCAAGGGAAATTTACTAGGGTGATTGCTGGAATCTTTCGGCGTAAGTTTGATGGTCTTTACTTCAGCTGGAAGGTTACTCCAATTCACGTACAAGAACGCTATTTCAGAATTTTTGCGGTAATGTTTTCATGTAACTCTTTTTTTCCAAGTTGTAATTCTTAAGACATATCGATGCTAACCAATATCTTCTTACGTACCGGAAGTACAATTCGCATGTTGGGATTACAGAGGTTGTGAGGGAGCATTTCTTGAAGATTGCAAAGAAACGGATGAAAGGAATAGTAAGCCAGGCTAAGAACAGCGGTGCAAGGCCATATTGGATTTCCCCTACGCTTTGGACTCAAATGTGGCAGCATTGGGATACTCCTGATGCTTCACAGTCCCGCAACTCCGATCGTGGCGGTCTAGGAGCCCACAAGCACGTATCCGGTCAGAAATCCTACTTGAGAGTTCAACAGGAAATGGTAAACCATTTATACTTCCTTTCTAATTATAAACACACATATCTACACTAACATGTTTGCCTATCATTACAGGAGGAGGAATTAGGTCATCCTGTTTCGTTTGGAGAAGTTTTTGTGCGGATACATACAAGGGCCGATGGCTCCTTTGTTGATCACAAAGCAAAACAGGTTGCAGAGGCTTATGAGAAGCACCTAGCAGAAGTAATGTCTGAGGATGATCCCAATGGCCCAGAAACTTCACAGAATTGTTCTGAACAATCTTCTCATCGCACCCTCACAATCGAAGAAAAGAATGAGATATTTCTCAAGGTATTTCCCTTTCTCTTCTGCTTCTTACTTTAGGCTAGCTTGTCTTTCTTTGCTGTCTGCTATTGCTTTATGTTTTTGCTTATCAATTGTTATATGAATTTTGCATGATCTTCTGTTTTGGTATCTGATGAACTTGTCCTTTCACAGTTGTAGTAATACTTTTTGTTGCTTGACTGTCATTCTGGTTTATGGACTGTTACTGAATGAATGCTAGTTTGAATATGTTGTTCATCTTTGACCTTCTTATTCTGAATATTTCTGTTGTTGGTTAAGCATCATTCTCAAATCATTAAACAGGTCTGAAATATGGTTTTGGTTTTGGCGTTGGTTTAAACAGGTTTGAAACATCTTCATTCTCAAATATAGTTGTAGTGAATCAATCTGGTTTTGATTTTGAATCATTATGTTTTGAATCATCTAGTGAATCAATCTATGTTCTTGGTTTTTTTGCATAATTAAGAACCATAATTGGTGGACTATCTGATTTTTTTTTTGTTCTTTTAGTGTACTCAGACTGATACCAAGGGAAATCCATTTGGACTTGGACAACTCACTGATCTGATTGGCAAAGGGAAAAGGAAAGAGAGTTATGCAAGCTCTTCTACGACATCGCTTAAAGAGATCCATGAACAACTTGACACAGCTCGTCGTAAAATAGCAGCTCAAGAAGAGGATAATGCTCGACGTGATGACGAGGCACGGCAAGCTCAAGCTCGTATCTCTGAAATGGAGAAGCTGCTCACATACATGAAGAACATTGATCCCCGCATAGCAGCTTACATGAGTGAACAAGCTGGCTTGGATCATAGAAACCCTCCTTCCCCTGCAACAGGCACCGTATCACCTTCTGGACCAGGCACCATATCACCTTCTGGACCAGGCACCACACCCTAGAACACTATATTTTTAATTTTTGCTTCTAAAACTTTACCTCTTATGTGTTTGAACATCTATAGTGTTTCTGTTTTGGTCAAAACTTAGTTTGTGTTACTACATCTTAAGTCTATGAATATATTTTTTAGCATTTCGTATATTTTTTTACTTTTGACTTTCAAATTTCTGAAAAAATATATCAATATATATATATATATATATATTAATATATTTTTTTTGGGATACTGAAGTCGCAAAACGGTTGTATTTTTGCGACTGATTTGCGACACTAACACTAAAGGAACCAACCAAAAGGGTCGCATTTTAGTTGTTCATACGTGACTCTTTAACATCTATTTTACGACTCTAAACGTTCAGTTGCCACTAACATTTTAGTCTGAAAAACGTCGCACTTATACGACTAAAAGAATCGTCACAAATTAGTCTCTAAATCACGACCACAACACTCTGTCGTATATTAGTCGCACATGTACGATCGTCTCTCTTTAGTCGTTAATTTATGACTACTTTACTTCGTCTTAAAGTAGTCATAAATTAACGACCAGTTGCGATAGTCACAAAATAGTCTCTCAATTGCGACCATTTTGCGACTAATTTATTTTGCGACCAACATTTTGCGACTATTTATTTTAGTCCCTAAGTAGTCGGTAATTGTCTTTTTGCGACCATTTTTCGACTATTTATGGAGTCGCTCAACTGCTGTTTTCTTGTAGTGATTGCTATTGTGTTTTGAGTTAATATAGCGTTTTTCGATATGCAATATTTAAATAGACAATAGCGATTATGTTTTGCTGTTAATTTATTTATTTATAGCATTTTTGGAATTTTACAATAGCAAGCGACATATGTAATAATTTATGTAGTTATATAGCATTTTATTTTGTATACATATAGCGTTCATGTTGCATTTTTGTGATTTTAAAAATTTATATATATAGCATTTTGTATTATGTAGACATTTTATGTATTTATAGTGTTGTATTTATACAGTATTTGTACAATTTATATACATTATAAATTATGTTGTTTGCTGATACAAAATAAATAATAAAATGTGATATCTATCTGGTTTTACAACATGTAATTTTACAAGATATTACATAAGCTTAAACTAAGTTCAACATATATGTGTATGTCCATGACTTCTGAATTTGGTCTCCATCTACTGTTGCTGCTCCAGGGTTTGAAACTTCTTTGATATGATCAATGTAATTAGCTTTTTCTGCAAGAAAATAAAGAATTTAATGTCAGTATAAGTATCTATATGAAGAACAGACCTCTGGGGTTGCTCAAATGGTTTGAATGACAAAGAAGTAAAGAAAAGGAAAACCAGTAATTTAAAAGTTTTTAATATCTTTTACTTTGTTCTTCATGTCTTGTTCGATAAGGGAGACATATCTTACCTCTTGTACCTTTACAAAGAAGATTTCTAAACCATTTTCTGTTGATTTTTTTATGATTATGAGTTTATCTATTGCTTTTGCTCTGGTTTACTTTGTCATGAGTGAGTAGATCCATTGTTGGGACTAAGGGTTATTCAAAGGGTTTTTCATGGTTCAATATATAGATTTCTAGGATTATAGTGGCGATGTTGATAAACTAGAGTAGTTCTTCATCTAGATATATCATTTAATGCATGTTTCTATTTTGATCACTTAGAACTTGATATTAGAACGATTTCGGCTTGCACACTACTTGAGTTATCATTTGGATCTGATGTTTGATGGGTCTAGCACTTTAACCTGCGAGAGTTGTTGAGTTAGATGAACAATTGAACCTGAATATGAATGCTTGTTTGATTATGTTATTGACTGTGATAGTTAATTAATAGGTAATTAGGCATAATTGATAATCTGCCACGAGAGTGGGTTAGTCATAAATATTTGCTTTGAGTTCTAGAACAAAAGAAAAACGATGCCAATTGCATCTAAGAATAGAACCTGAATAATTTGAACTATGAATTCATGCGAAAACTTTGAATGCCCAAAGTTTTAATTATCAGGTTTACAATCGATTTAATTTTCCAGGTTTTTAAGCATTTGCATAAAAAAACAAATCTGATTTTTATTTATCTTTATTCTTATTTTCATAGTTAATTATTGTGCACTCATGGTCTATGTGGGATCGATTCCTAAAGTAGTACAATCAATTTGATGTGCACTTGCAGCTTTCCGTTGTTAGTCTTAGGATCAAACCTTACTCGCATCAGCAATCGGGCTTAAATGAGAAGGGAGAGTAACGGGGCACCTGATCCCGCGATCCGGTTGACAAACCAAATCAAATTGTCGAGATTTCGGACCCATCACACGGATAGTGAAGGCCCCAAGCACCATTGTATTTGAGACTTCGACCCCGGATAAATTGGACAAAACCTGGAGCGCATTAACAAAACTCCAGGAGTTAAGATCGAGCTGGCCGAAAGCAATTTGAAGCTCCTCGCAGAGCTCCATCATCATCCAAGACAAGCGATAATTAACGAAACCCGACCCGAAAAAAAGACAAGAATATGGTCAACCCGTCGGAGGAGAGTGTAGGTCGAATCGTGGACCGGGGTAGATTACATGAGGTGAGAAAGTCAAAGAAACCCAGACTCCAAGAACCGGAAGAATGCTGCCTGGAGAAGACGAAGAAGGCAAAGATGATAGCAACAGGGGACCGTTGGGAGAGGAAGCAGAGAGCGAGGAAGAAAACTTATTCTTTAGACGAAATAGAAGAAACAAGATAACAAAGGAAGCGATGCCTAGAGAAGACTTTGTGAGAATTGACAAAGAAAGGAAAAGAAGATAAGAAGAAAGTTTCACCAACACATACGAGAAGAAGAAAGATTTATTTAGTAGCGAAAAAGGGAAGATTGTTCTTGAATAAATGACGAAGGATGAGAAACCGAACCAATATTTGTTAAAGGAAGCGTGTGGCCGATGTGCGGGAACCGTTCTACCACGTGTCACTCATCGCGTGGTGAGATGCGAGAAACAAGGAAGCAAACAGAGAGCTGAGAAGTCCCATCGGTAGCCACCTGAATCATTAACTGAAGAAATTATTATTTTCTTCAGCCCAACTCACTAAAGGGCCAATGTAAAAAAAAAAAAAAAGTGAATTTTTCTCCGAGCCCAAAGCAAAATAAGTTAAAAAGATGCTTAAGGCCAAAAAATGGATAAAAGGAAAAGGATTGGGGAATGGTCTTATATCCATATCATTGCGTCCAGGGTAATGCCATTGAACATATAAATCTCCAGGATCAGGATTTTACTCCTCGATGCATTTTGTTCGGAATGCCGAATTCCGGTCTGTCCTCCAGAGATCGAAGATTATCCCTCGAGAAAGCTCTCTTCTGTTGCACGAGCTTGTCACGCAGACTCTTATAACAGGGGGGCAAGTTTTAGCACGACGTGTAGTTAGCTTAGGTGAATCTCTTAGCGCCATTTGTGTAGTTGGTCTATTGGACCGACCTTAGAGGTAATTGGACCTGATCTACAAAGGTCCAAATTACTTGACGGGTGTGCCCAAATGTCTCTAACTCTCGTCCTAAACAGTAGGACCACACTGCGAATGGTCAATCAAACTGGAGACTAAGTGATCAAACATACATGTAGAGAAGCAGATGGGGAGCAAGACACCTAGCCTGGCTTTCTGTTTCAGAAACTCGGGCTAGGTATGAGTTTTCATTCTTCTATGGTGTGAACTTCAATTATTCAAACATATTTAAATTGGTCTCTGGTTAAATGGTTAATATTATTTACCTTACGCATGTGATATGTAAAAAAAACTATCCTCTACTCCACGGAATGATTAAAGCAGAAAAGGATGATTCCGAGGAACCTCCCGACACCTGACCCACCACATTATCCACTATTCCTCGTACGGCGATGACGTCACTCAGTGTCTCGAGACTAAGTTGTCGGGCAGTTCATATATATAGCAAATGTGGTAATTGAAAAGAACTCGAGTGCTTCGTGCAGGTCTGAACCGATGGACACGGATCCGATCCGACTTAGAACCCGTGACCGGTGTTTTAGGCCAGGCAAGTAATGTTGGGATCAGAATCCACCCAGCTGAGATCATGGGAAATGGCCGTGATACGAGCTCCACTTCGGCCGCGATACAAGCTCCATTGCGGCCGCGATATGAGCTCCACTTTAGCCGCGATACGAGCTCCACTTCGGCCACGATACGAGCTCCACTTCGGCCGTGATATGAGCTCCACTTCGGCCGCGATACGAGCTCCACTTCGGCCACGATACGAGATCCACTTCCGCCGCGATACAAGCTTCACTTCGGCCGCGATACGAGCTCCACTTCGGCCGTGATACGAGCTCCACTTTGGCCGCGAAACGAGTTCCACTTCGACCGCGATATGAGCTCCACTTCGGCCGCAATATGAGCTCCACTTCGGCCGTGATACGAGCTCCACTTTGGCCGCGATACGAGCTCTACTTCGGCCGCGATACGAGCTCCACTTCGGCCGCGATACGAGCTCAACTTCGGCCGCGATACGAGCTCCACTTCGGCCGCGATACGAGCTCCACTTCGGCCGCGATACGAGCTCCACTTCGGCCGTGATACGAGCTCCACTTCGGCCGCGAACTTCGGCCGCGATACGAGCTCCACTTCGGCCGCGATACGAGCTCCATTGCAGCCGCGATACGAGCTCCACTTTAGCCGCGATACGAGCTCCACTTCGGCCACGATATGAGCTCCACTTCGGCCGTGATATGAGCTCCACTTGGGCCGCGATAAGAGCTCCACTTCGGCCGTGATAAGAGCTCCACTTCGGCGATGATACGAGCTCCACTTTGGCCACGATACGAGCTCCACTTCGGCCGCGATACGAGCTTCACTTCGGCCGCGATACAAGCTCCACTTCGGCCGTGATACGAGCTCCACTTTGGCCGCGAAACGAGCTCCACTTCGACCGCGATATGAGCTCCACTTCGGCCGCAATACGAGCTCCATTTCGGCCGTGATACGAGCTCCACTTCGGCCGCGATACGAGCTCTACTTCGGCCGCGATACGAGCTCCACTTCGGCCGCGATACGAGCTCCACTTCGGCCGCGATACGAGCTCCACTTCGGCCGCGATACGAGCTCCACTTCGGTCGCGATACGAGCTCCACTTCGGCCGCGATACGAGCTCCACTTCGGCCGCGATACGAGCTCCACTTCGGCTGCGATACGAGCTCCACTTCGCCTGCGATACGAGCTCCACTTCGCCTGCGATACGAGCTCCACTTCGGCCGCGATACGAGCTCCACTTCGGCCGCGATACGAGATCCACTTCGGCCGTGCTACGAGCTCCACTTCGGCCGCGATACGAGCTCCACTTCGGCCGCGATACTAGCTCCAGTTTGGCCGCGATACGAGCTCCACTTCAGCCGCGATACGAGCTCCACTTCGGCCGCGATACGAGCTCCACTTCGGCCGCGATACGAGCTCCACTTTGGCCGCGATACGAGCTCCACTTCGGCCGCGATACGAGCTCCACTTTGGCCGCAAAAGGAGCTCCACTTCGGCCGCGAAACGAGCTCCACGTCGGCCGCGATATGAGCTCCACTTTGGCCGAGAAACGAGCTCCACTTCGGCCGCGATACGAGCTCCACTTCGGCCGCGATACGAGCTCCACTTTGGCCGCGAAACGAGCTCCACTTCGGCCGCGAAACGAGCTCCACTTTGGCCGCGATACGAGCTCCACTTCGGCCGTGATACGAGCTCCACTTCGGCCGTGGTACGAGCTCCACTTCGGCCGCGATACGAGCTCCACTTCGGCCGCGATACGAGCTCCACTTTGGCCGCGAAACGAGCTCCACTTCGGCCGTGAACTTCGGCCGTGATACGAGCTCCACTTCAGCCGTGATACGAGCTCCACTTCAGCCGTGATATGAGCTCCACTTCGGCCGCGATACGAGCTCCACTTTGGCCGCAAAACGAGCTCCACTTCGGCCGCGATTTGTGCCTCCAACAATGAAACAGAGTACGAAGCCCTCATTTCCAGAATGAAGCTCGCACAAGGACTCAAGATTGACTGCATTAGTGCATTTTGCGATTCATAGTTAGTTGCGAACCAATTCAGTGGAGAATACGTAGCTAAAGCCGATCGTATGGAAGCATATCTAAAGGTCGTCAAAGACTTGACTGCGCAGTTCAAAGAATTCACGCTCACGCATATTCCACGAGGAGAAAACACTTCGACTGATGCACTGGCAGCTCTCGCATCTACTTCTGATCCAGACTTGAAGCGGATTATCCCGGTGGAATTTATCGAACACCCGAGTATCACTCTTTCAGAAACGGTGAGTGTAGTTACTCGATCTCAAGCCGCCAGGGAAGCAAGGGAGAAAGTCAGTGCATCAGACGTCGCTGGGAACAACACCGAAGAACAAAAAGCCATAACCAACGATTCAATGGCCCCAGATGAGACATACACGGCAGATCAAGGACCCGAATCTCAAATGGAAATAGACGCGGTCAACGAGGAAAAAAATCCTTCAAATGTTGAAGAAGAAGCAACGGCCATGGACGAGGATTCAATTCCCCCCTCTCCCGATGTCAACCCACGTCACGAAACTGAAGCTGTCGAGATGGATGAAGCGCGTATGGAAATGAAATATGGCTGCGACAAAGGGTGGCTTGATAACATTCGAGGATACATCTGCGATGGTATCTTACCTTCCGACAAATGGGCAGCTCGTAAGCTTCGGGCACAAGCGGCTCGTTACATCTTGCTCGATGGGAATGTTTTCAAATAGAGGTTCTCGGGACCATTACTCGCCTGCGTTGAAGAAAAGGAGGCAAGAACAATCATGGAGGAAGTCCACAGTGGTTCATGTGGTAACCACTCAGGAGGACGAGCTTTGGCGATAAAAATCAAATGACACGGTTATTATTGGCCGACTATGATACAAGATTGCGAGAAGTTCTCCGCTAGATGTGAGAAGTGTCAACGTCACGCACCAATGATTCATCAGCCAACCGAGATGCTTTCCTCAATATCATCACCTTATCCGTTCATGCGATGGTCCGTGGACATTGTCGGACCTCTACATCCTTCGAAGCAGAAACGATTCTTACTAGTCTTGACGGACTATTTCTCGAAGTGGATGGAGGCAGGTTCTTATGCCAGTATCAAGGACGCACAAGTCAAAAGTTTCGTATGGAAAAATATCATATGCCAACATGGAGTCCCATACGAGATCATCACCGATAATGGTCTTCGGCAACAACGAAACCCTTCGGTAAAAAGGCACTTCTGCAACGACAAGGCGCTTCAGCAAAGAAAAAAAGATTTCGGAGAAAAGAAGGCTTCGGCAAAGAACAAAATCACTTCGGCCAACCCGCGAATCACTTCGGCCAAAGAACAGAACAACTTCAAGAAGGGGGCTCGGCGGCCATCGGTGAGAAACAAACAAACAAAATAACTTTGAATGAAGGAGATAGAAGGGAGGAAGGGAGTTACCTCGTCTTCTTGGAGATTTTTGAGAAGTGAAGAAGTGAAGAAGTGAGGAAGAAATGAGGAGAAGTCGAGGTATATATAGTCCCTTAAAGCAAAAGATGATGTCATCATGCCTTGGAAATCGTGCCAAGACACAGTTACATGAAGAAATTTCTACTGGAAATGGGATTACCGATCTGAAGACAGAGAACCTGACAGAATACCGAATGCAACGGACTCGGAATCACGTTGGTTCGGCTCATACCGATTGATGTGACACATTGATCCCAGCTTAGACTTCCTTTACCTCGGCACTATCATGACTGAAACTACCGAGCTGGGGGGATAACTGTTGGGATCAGAATCCACCCAGCTGAGATCAATGGGAAATTGTTAAGTATGGAAATACGATGGATCAGATGAAGCCATCATGGCCGAAGCCGTCTTGCCCGAAGATAGCTTGGCCGAAGACAGCTTGGCCGAAGTCAACTTGGCCGAAGACAGTGCTTTACCGAAGATAGCTTGGCCGAAGACAGCTTGGCTGAAGACAGTGCTTGGCCAAAGATAGCTTGGCCGAAGACAATGCTTGGCCAAAGACAGCTTGGCCGAAGACAGTGCTTGGCCGAAGATAGCTTGGCCGAAGACAGCTTGGCCGAAGATGGTTTGGCCAAAGACAACCTGGCCGAAGACAGCTTCGGCCGCGATATGAGCTCCACTTCGGCCGCGATACTAGCTCCACTTCGGCCATGATACGAGCTCCACTTCGGCCAAGATACGAGCTCCACTTCGGCCACGATACGAGCTCCACTTCGGTACGAGCTCCACTTTGCCTGCGATACGAGCTCCACTTCGGCGGCGATACGAGCTCTACTTCGGCCGCGATACGAGCTCCACTTCGGACACGATACAAGCTCCACTTCGACCGCGATACGAGCTCCACTTCAGCCGCGATACGAGCTCCACTTCGGCCGCGATACGAACTCCACTTCGGCAAGAAGCTCTACGTCAGCAAAACCTGGCCGAAGACAGCTTGGCCGAAGACAGTACTAGCCAAAGTCAATCTTGGCCGAAGTCATTTCCATACGTAGTCGTTTCTATACGAAGCCGCGGCCGAAGTCAATTCTATACGAAGCCAGTTCTATACGATGCCGCTGCCAAAGTCAATTCTATACAAAGCCGATTCTATACGAAATCATAGCCGAAGCCAACGTGGCTGAAGACGAAGTCGCAGCCGAAGCCAATTCCATACGAAGTCATGGCCGAAGACGATGTGGCCGAAGTCATTACTATACGAAGTCAACAAGCCCATCTTCGGTCGATGTCGATACGAAGGCCCATGAAGCCAAGCCGACTTAGCTAAACAGAAATCTCGAAAGATTAGGAAGTTTTTCTTATCCCTTTGGAATTGGCCTGGCCGACTAAAACCAGTATATATATCCATGTACATATCTCGAAAAGGGGATCTGCAATTTACTTAGCAAAATCCTAGACTTTTTGCTCTCAAACTCTTGTACGCAAAAGCTTTTCGAAACAGCTTAATAAAAACCATCTTTGGATCTTCGTTTTCTTGGTTCATACGCAGAAGTTTCAGATCCCTTAAAAGTTTCGTGACAAATCTAATTGTGTTGATTTCGACTCCACAGGTAAAACCCTATAAATACCCTTATCTCCAGCGAGAGAAAGTGACATCTTTTTTACTCCTTGCTTAAGTTTTCTAAAAACACTATTCTCTCAAAACACTTAAGTTTTCCTTGTTTTCTTGAGACCAAGTTTCTTTCCAATCTTTCACGGTCACCTTTTTGACCATCCTTGGTCACTTTCCTGGCCATACTTGGCTCTTCTTCTCTCGAAATACTCTATTTTCCATCTGTCCCCATCCATATTTCTTCCACAAATGTCTTGATATACCGAGAATCAACTCCTCTCGACTCGGTGTCACTCCATTCCTTTATATGCACAAAAGACCTTGAAATATTAATTTGGTTCCAAGAAACAATTAGTTCGACTAAAAGTATGATAAAATTGTATGATTTGGAGATAGATGAAGACACTAAAATTTTACAATAGCCTATGATTCCTAATATGGTGTCAGAGTCCAAGGTTGATCCAATTCGGGGGAGGGTTGAGTATTGAGGGCAATCTCGTTACTCTCCGTATCGGCGGGCAGGTCCTGCAATGAGGCATATCGCTTCGGGGGGTCATTAAATGTAGAGCAGTCCGCCCCTACAGCGTTTGATCAATTTTTCCACAAAAACGGTTTCCCACATTTTAAATGGCACGTATAAGTGACATGTCTTGTTGTGGTATTTCCGAGATGATTGTCCGTTTACCGCCCTCATCTCGAGGAGGTCTATTAAAATGTTAAGAATATCCCACGTTGGAAGTTGAGACATTTCTAAACTAGTATATAAAATTCATTGGTCAATCCACTCATTGCCAATTGATTTTGAGTTGAAAATAACATGTTTTCTAACAAGGAAAAATATAAATTAACCTTCGAATTCTCGTTATGATGAAAAATTGAATTCAGTTTTACTAACTCTGATTTTGAAGAGAGGAGACGAAGAAGCCTTAGGAGAAACGTTTGCGATTCCTTCTTTCTGTTTTACATTTTTTTACTTTTTTTTACTTTTTGTATTTACTTTTATTATTTTTAAAAGCTGATGTGACATAAAAAGGAGGAGATGTCAGATTTGTGTAAGAATTCACTTATTTTTTATATAATATGTGATTTTAGGTGCAGTTGGAGAACAAACAAATTAGAAGAAAAAAAAATAGAGAGGAGCTCCAACTAAACTTTAATTTTAAAAAGAAAAGAAAACAACACTAAATTTTTTCACTTAATTATCTTATTTATATTTGTGTAAAATTGTATCATTATTAATACTAGGTGAATACCAGCGCGGATTTGATTTCTTATACAATATCTATAAGCTATAAAATATATAGTGTTCAAATATGTATGAAAACTCAAAGATGTCATGATCAATATCTTATAAATAGAGAAGAGTTGATTACAAAAGGAGAAAATCTAATTTAAAAAATTAATGATTATTTAACTTGAAAACCTAATCAAATCGAGAAAAAATGTAAATTTGTGGGATAAGTATGGAAGTTGGATCCAATCATTTAACTAAACTAAGGTTTTGTTGGTTAGTTTTTGTTAGTCCAAAGTTCTAACAGCCCACCAGTGTGTTTTATTGAAGGGAATATGCAATCCAAACAAAAAACTATATTTCCTAAGTTTCAATCCTGCCAACCACGTTCAATTTGAAGTTTATAGGAAATCCTTAGTCAAGGGAATGATATTAATAAGGACTAAAAGATCTTACACCTAATGTTCTTGAAGCCCGCGGAACCAAATCTTACATAAATCTTTCGAGTCTCTTCCTAGAATCAATCACGTTTGTTGATTCTAGTAAATGCTTACGATGGTCACTTACTATCGGTAAGACCAAAAGATCCTCCTCCTTTACGATTTCTTCACTCCGCTTACAACAAATTGTCCTAAAGATCAAATTATATTTGTTCTAATGTGAATTGTGAAAGATGATGATCGATGACAGAAACATCAGTAAAAAATTGCTGTTTTATTAAACGGTCTCTTTCTTTTCTTTCTTTATTTACAAAGGAAAGACTGAAGTTAAACAAAAATGCCTGGAAAAGTACATAACATGGTATTGGAGCAGAAACATAGATGTGAAATATAACATGGAATAAAAAAAATGATTTACATCTAAGATCAATGAACTGAAGCAGAATAAAATTGGTCAAGGGTCGTTTTCCTGATCATCGGATTCAACATCATCTCTGTCACTACCACGGGTGGGTTAAACGATAAACGCACATACTTGAAATGGTGGAGAAATTAGTCTTACGCAACCTCAACGAATGAAGGCAAAAGGGCTAGTTAGTGCTTGAATTCACCAACTTTGTCGTCGCTACCATATGAACTGATGCTTTTTGTGGGAGTTGAACGGGCGAGAAGATGATTCGTCTATGGTGGAGATTCGTCTATTTAGTATCTCCTTCATCAACGGTGTCGTCGTTACGCGTGGATTTCTGTTTACAATTTGTTTTATTTCTCTTTTCTAGTAATATTGTATCAAACGATCCTAATAAAATTAAGAGGTTTGTTCTCAAGAAGAAATATCAAAATTGTATATGGATCAAATTCTTTGAGTTGCAGTACATATATATACGTGATGATAGCAATAAGATGCTGTATTTTGTGGGCACGTCTTAACGAACAAATAATAGCTCTCTAATTTTTGAATTTTTTATGTTTCTAGAAAATATTCATAACATCCAACATTTGCATTTTTTATTTGTGAAGAACACCATTTGTTTCGAAAACTAATCCCATAAAATATGTCGCAGTTTCTGTAAGCAAACTAAATGCAATGCGACAATTTAATAAGCAAACTCTGATAGACATATTTTGTGAAAGACTAAAACAACAAAATCCTTTTCTCAAGGAATCTCTTACTTCTTCTTCTCCTTTTTCTTACTCTTTTTCAGTACTTGGTGAGTTAAAACATGATAGTAAATGTAGAAAAGAAAATAGTATCCTTTGTTTATTGAAATGGATAATAAGTTTGGACGGTAAGTATAATATGCACTCTTCTCTGAAATATGGACGTTAGTGAATTGCTTTAGATGAGAACAAAATATAGCTCAGTAATCTAACAAAGAATTATCAAAAGTAAGGGTTATGGTTTAGAACGTACAACAAATCAGTTATGGTGAGAAAGTAGGTTAGCTCGACTTTTTGGGACCTCTTCATGTACTGCACAGTGGACATTACTGCTTCTCCAATTTTTGTCCCATGTGTGGATTTTCTCATATAATCAATTAATTAGTGTTGACCAATTCCTTGCGGTCCTTGCCAATAAACAACCGGTAGAGACGAAGTCTATAACATGTACAGACTAAAACCAACAAAACCAATAACGAGGACAATAAGTGAAAATATTTTTACATACAAATAATCAAAGCAAGAGCATTTTACTTATATGCTTAGTAAGTTAGTGTTATTCGATATCAGCATAGGCTTGTCTTGGTCTTGCAAAGTTCAGTTCAATAAATTCATGGCGCACCAAACTCGGCTCGAAGAGCAAAGGTAGCTTGATATTTCGTTTGTCTCCTAAGGCGGTTGGCGGCTTAGATCTTCGTAGATTGATGGACTGGAATAAAGTCTCAAAAATAGAGCTTCTTTGGCTGATTTTCGCAGGTAGTGGATCATTATGGGTATCTTGGATAAATGCTAATTTTTGCAGGGTAGGTAGCTCGATCTGAAAGCGTGTTACTAAACTCCAAGCGCTTGCAAGATTGGACATTATCTGCCAGGTGCCACCTCAAATCCAGGTTAAGAGCTTTGTTTTGGCATGATAACTGGACTGCCTTGGAACCATTAATCGATCTAACAGGTGAAACATGTCCGAAAGTGGCATGTTTTCCTCTTTTAGCTTCCAATGCTCAGGCCGTTAATCATGGTTCATGGGAACTTCCACGTTGTTTTCATCCGATTATCACTCTCCTAAAGGCTTGCCGACCTTCAATGACACATAACACTTCCCCAACGGAAAAAGACATTTATTTGTGGTCTATCTCTACTCAAGCAAAGCTATGTCAGTTTTCCTCTAAAAAAACTTGGATATCTTTGCACCTTTTACAGGATCTTGTGGCTTGGAGGAAATCAATTGGGTTTACAGAGTCAATCCCCAAGCATGCTTTCATCGAATGGGTTATAAGACAGTTCCTCCTAACTATATCTCGTGCGGCAAGGAAGAAGGGAAATGAAGAAGAGTCCACGCAGCACCTGTTTTTCGATTTTCAATACTCTTAAGGAAAGATGAGATGTTTTCACCATAAATGCAAGATTAACCTCCCGAGCACATTCGAAGATATTCTAATTTGGATAAACTCTTCTTTCGCCGGATTGCAAATTCAAAGTCATATGCAAACTGTTCTTTCAAGAGGCAATGTATGATGTTGCAAGCCAGCGTAACCCCAGACTAGGGCTGGGCAAATTATTGGTTATATTCTTTCCGATTCGGTATTCATTTTGATTCGATCCGAAAAATTCGGATATCCTTTATGAATCAAAGCGGAGCAAATAGTAAAATCTAGTATCCGTCAAAAGCGGAGCAAATCACACATACTAATTTTAAAAATCCGAATATCCGCTTCGATCCATATATTACTTATATATACATATAATATTATAGGTTTATAACGTATATTTGTATTTTTAGACTTTTTAAATACATTTTGCGAAATATTTATAGTAAGAATAGGTAGATACTAGCTTTTTAATTGAAAATATTTTTTTTTTCCTAAATAAAAAACACATGTTTCATTTTTCACCATCTTAATTCTCCACTTTTCATTTTTATTTAATTATATTGAATAAAATTAGGTAATTTAATATATTTATTCACTAGTTAGTTTAAATATTATATTAAAACAATTTTTTTAAAAAAAATATGGTGTTTTGATTTTTTTTTTTTTGTTTAAAACGGATATCCGCAAATATCTGCAAATATCCGAAAAAATCCGGATATCCGCAATTTCGGACATCCGAAGTTTTCCGGAGCAAAGCAAATCGGAAAATTAGATATCCTACAAAAATAAAGCGAATCACAAATACTGCAATTTTTTCGGATATCCGCTCCGTGCCCAGCCGTATCCGAGGCTGCACAAGGCCGAAACTCTCTGCACAAATCTAGCCAGTGTGGATCGGGAAACAGATACCTCGCAGCAGCAACTCAACCATCAAAGCGACACTTATCTCACTCATTGGTTTCATATCTTTCAAAGAACCAATGGCACTTCACATCCGGCTTATTTGGAGTAACTGCTATTTGTTCCGAAATAACTTTCAGTTGCTTAACATGTATTTCGTTCTCTTTCAATCAAAAGCGATCCTACCTCTGTACAGAAAACCTTTTTTTTTAGTTTCGGTTGCAATATAATTTAACTATTTAACCCAAAAAAACCATAAAAAAAGTCCTGTTTATCATGAATCACAAAGACGACTGTAGAATTTTTCGAATACCATTAAAATTTAGAAATTCTAGAAGCCATTCGACTAAGCGCTTGGAATAAAATTGAGCTTTGTTGGTGTAAATTATATTAGCAGCTAGCAACCATACACTAACCTCCAACGATGAAATCGGAGAGAATTGAAGGATCTTCAATACGTTGGTAAATGGAGGCGATACGGCTTTCGGAGAGAGTGATTGAACGCATTTATTCCTGATGAGTGGATTTCTTCGGGTCAAAGTTTGTGAAGATGAAAGGGAAGAGGATACTCTTTAATAAGTTTTTGGATTTCTTCAGGTCAAACTACTCTTTAATCAGTTTTTGAGTGGATTTCTCCATGTCAAAGTAGGCGATGCGAACGAATGGGAAGAGACTACTCTTTAATAAGTTTTTGATAAACCACGTGGCATGATTCTGAGTACTTACGTGGCACAATCTGGAGCCAGCCCATCCGACTAGGGTTTTAATGAAAATTATACGTGATCAATAACATTTATTGAAATATATAAATTTATTTATGTAGAATTTTAACTTTCATTATTTAGATCTAAAAAACCATATAAATATAAATAGTAACTACCAAAATCTAATAAAGTATTTAATTGTTAGCCATTAATAGAAATTTCTATTCCTTTAAGATTAGTGCGGAAATTACATTATATTTCCACTCTTCACGCAATAGCATAAATACAATATCTTTCATTACATCAATTTTCTTTGTCTTCTAATTCAATTTATAATTCTTTTATTACTTATTAGTCATTTCACTTGTTTTTTTATTATTATTATTTTCATTTTATTCTTAATTTCTTCTTGGAAAATTGCCATATAGAGAGTTTTTAGTTAGTTTTTTAGATATAATTTTTTTTTCGTTATGCAACAAATTAATCCATTCTTCTTCTCTATTGTATTTTTTATACTTATATGTTTTTAAGTTTCTTCTCCAAATTTTTGGAGATAGTAATTTTTTTCTCTTTGTTCTCTTTTCCTCTGAATTTTGAAATAGCTCTACAACATCTATAAATTCACCATATATTAAAAAAGAAGAAGTACTTTATTAGAAATAAATATGTGTTTCACTCTTTCTCATACCTAATTAACAATCGATATGTATCCTAAACAGAGAAACAAAGACGATCGACGAATTAATATTACTCAAATTATTATTTAGAAATACCTTATGAGATGAGATGCAGTTACCCATGAGCCACTCACTTTCGTCACCTCTCTCTTTTTCCTCACTGCTTGTTGGAACGGACTCTCGTTCCCCGTAACGTTGGATCATAATCTTGTGACTTGGCAACTTTTGATTGGATAATTAAAATTTGAGTGGATAAAGAAAGAGATGCTTATAGTTCACCGCACTAATTTAGTTGAAACAAAACCATAAAAACTTTGATCATATTTAATTACTTTCATGTTACCAAAAACTCCATCTTCTTACAAAAATTATTTTGAAGCAGTTTCTTCTTCTTTTTCATCGATTACAAAGGATATAAGTTTTTTTATGTATTTTTTTTATCAAACCTATATAATTACTTCATACAAAAATAATCAATAAAACGAATACTAAAAATACCTGATATTAATTTCTATGGAGAAACATTTATAATATAACTCAAACCACCATACATTGTAAATATTAAACAAAAACAGAAGTTCATATCAGTGATCAAAACTATTATTAGCAAAACATGGTTTACACATTACATATTACATATACACACATGATCTTCATACTTACAAACATATACATAATTCTCTTAAAATATCAATTAACACATATTACTAAAACTCTTAAAAATAAAAAAAAATATGTAGCCATGTATATATAGTTTCTTTCATTTATGTAAATATAGTAATATTATGCTAGTGATTCTCTAAACCATTAAGTAAAAATTCAAAGTTTTCATTTAGTTTTAGTTTTAATATATATTCTACTTTCCTTTCCCAAAATACATGGATTTTTTATATGGAAAAATTTGTAAGAAAAAACTTTTAAAAAATAGAAATTAGAAAAGAAAACGAAAACGAAAAAAAAAACAAAAAATAAATAAATAAATGAATACTTGATCATTTTGTAGCTATTTTCCAATTATATATTAAGAAAATTTTGATTTACTGTTATTAAGAAAAATTTGATTATCTAATATTAAGGAAAAATTTTGTATCATGATGTGACAACTTTTGATTGGATGTTTTAAATCCTATGTGGACGCCTTTATCTTCAAATAGGCAAACCTGCGGTTGAGACTTGAGAGTGACGTTATTGCACTTTTGTAGTTTTCTGGCAAAATCAATAACTTTGGTCGTCACTCCAAGAAGGCAAGAACAAAAGGCTTATGATTATTATTGCATGTCTTCTACTCACAACTCGCAAGCACCAACTTTAGTTTTTTACCTTTTTTGTGTCACCATAAACAAATAAAAGTTTGTTATTAGAGATTTGATATAATCAAAAAGCTACTCTATACTGATGAGATTACCACATATTTCCGTATACATTTTATGTGGTTAATCTGCTAATGAATATTGAATATGATCCGATAAACAAAGAGAGAGATGATGAAAGTAAAATTTAAAGTTTCCAATTAGCTTTTAGCTTTAATTACCTATATCTTATATTTAACTTTTGAAAATACATAAATTTTCTTAAATGGAAAATTTTATAAGAAAATAGGAAAAATCGACTTCAAAAAAATGGAAGTTAGAAAAAAATGGAAAATAAATGAATACTTTATAAATTTTATAGTTATTTTCCAATTATATATTAAAAAAACTTGATTTATCGTCATTAAAGAAATTTTTATTATGTGTATTGTGATATGGTAATTTTTAATGGGATGTTTCCAATTAGCTATTAGCTTTAATTACCTATATATTACATTTAACTTTCCAAAATACATAAATTTTCTTAAATGGAAAAGTTTATAAGAAAATAGGAAAAACCGACTTAAAAAAGAAGTTAGAAAAAATAGAAAAAAAAACGAATATTTCATAAATTTTATAATTATTTTCCAATTATATATTAAGAAAACTTGATTTATCGTTATTAAGAAAATTTTGATTATGTGTATTGTGATGTGGCAACTTTTAATTGGATGTTTTAAATCCTACGTAGACGGTTTTAGAAACTAATAGCATCAACTTTTAAATTTGATGGAAACATAAATTTACGTAGAATATTTTGAAACTATAATTTTATATTATTTAACCGATTCTAAATTTGTTCAGCTTTCCACTGATCCAAATTGAAAGAAAATATTATTTTAGAGTGCATTTATTATTAACTATTACTTTAAAGGTTTTTTTTCTGTATTTGATATATTTAAGTTAGAAAATTATATTATGATTTATAGAAAACATACAAACAAGTTATGAAAGATTTATAGAATATCTAAATATGTAAATTCTCAATTAATATAGAAGTGATATTTATTCATATGTTATCAATTGTAATTTAATACCTATTGTATGAATTTTTTTTACAAATACTATTTTCGGGAAATCCTATTTTATAACATGCTTATAAATTTTTATAAATTAATCCATTGTGTTTATAACAACTTATAAAAGATATATTATTTCATAACATACCTTATAAAAATTAATAAATTAATTTAAAACCATTTAATGTGTTTAGTTTCTTAAATTTAGGTTTAATTACTTTTTTGTTCAAGTTCTACTGTTTTTACATTATAAGGTTGTGTAGTTTTAGAAATAAAATATATTTTGCTGAAAAATACATTAATTTATGCATTTTTATAGTTACTTTATAAAGCGTATACTATTCTATAACATACTTTATCAAAGTTTATAAATTAATTTCAAAACTCATATTTTCTGCATTTTATAAGTACTATAAAATAGTGATATTTTTACAAATTAACTTCAAATAATATTATTTTTTAATAACGTTCAGATATTTTTGAAATTCGCCTGGGTTGTCGTCCCTTGATATTTGGCTCTCACCCAAGAGGCCTGAGTTTGACTCCTGGCAATGGAATATTCTTTTAAGAACTTTTCAACATTAATATTAGGTTTTGGTAATTTTTTGTTGTAACAATCCATGATGGTGTCGAACCTAAATAATCTAGGACGAAAAAAAATTAGTGCCGAAAGAAAAAGAGAACAACAATTCTTAGGATTAACACAATGTTGGTGTATATAACACATTTCTCTCAGCAAATGATGTTCTTAAAACAGTAAGTAGCAATTATGAACCAAGCGACGAGCAGTAGCGAGAAGGAGAGGAGGCCGATCAGGAATGGCCACCCGACCAATGATACCCCCAAACACGTGACCAAAGCACATGGCAGAAACGACCGGACTACTGATGATACGCTGACCCATTTCCCTTTAATCAAAATCAGAGCAGCAACATTCACCATTTTCCACTCCATTGAGCCGCCATAGCAAAGACGGTTCAGACAGTTTGCGACAAATGAATGACAGTTACAGGTGAAGAGGTTGTAGGTACTATGCTCAAAGCTACGTGCGCTCGCCCTCAGTGCATCATCCCATGTAACTGCTGCTCCAAACTCGGTGTGTTTGAATCCATACTTGCAAGTGTGCCCACCCAAGTTTGGTGGCAAGCAACACTGCAACAAAACACGCATTTGATACAGTGAACATGGGTCAAGATAAACAAAAGTCTTATCTTGGATACAGAACTGACAAAAAACATAAAAAGGCAAACAACCTAGTTGTTGTGTTCACTAATTACAGTTCCATCAACCAACCATGTTTAGCAATATCTTATTGAATAGAGAAGCAGATACAGATACCTTGGTTCTATCGAGTTGGAGATACCGAGCAGGAGGACCAAATGCAAAATCATCGACATTGATGAAATTAGATCCAGCGAAGTCCAGAATCACTCCATCTTCTCTGCAAAGCCCTATGTGGCCAATGAAAGGAGCCAACCAAGAGACAACGGGGAGAGGGGTCCAGACTATGCAGCACGGTAATTTCGCCTTTTTGGGATCAATCTCACATAGCGGCCACAGATCATCATCTTGGAGTGTGGATGATGTAGAGCCCGCTTCTTCAATATCATAAGCTCGTTTCAGGTCCATCAAAGGAACTCTTCCACGGGACATTTAACTATTAAAATAACACAGGAGCAGTCTCAGCATCAGAGAGACCCACGGATTAAAAATATTCAACTAAGCAAAGTTTGATCTCTTTTGATCAAAATGAAGCCTCTTGAAAACCCAGAACATTAGTTGATTTTCATAATGATTCCGATCTAGCATCTTCAGGAACCTATTTTGATTCTGAAACCAGCACGAACAACATTATTTGTGTAATAATCTCCCAATTCCCAGCTTTGTGTTTTTCAATTTTCACTTAATCTTCGGAAACTAAACAAAACCCATCTAGCCTTTCCCTAGAAAACAGTAAAAACCCAAGATCTAAAGTCTAAACCACAAACCCTAAACTCACCAAATCACACACACAAAAGAACTTAAAATATACGGAAAGCTACAAATCGGAAGAACAAGGAACGAGAATGGACTGTCTTTCCATTCACCTGTCAAAGACGCCGACGCCTAAAGGATCGACGCGGAGAAACAAAATCGCCGAAAGCTTAAAGAAGGGGAAGAAACATATGCTTTTTGGATTTTAGGAAAAAAAGATACGTTTCAAAAGGGAGAAACGTTTCCAGGATTGAACAAGGTGCAATGAACCTTTTCAGTGTTTATCAATTACTGAGCCACCTAATTTATGTTAATAAAAAACTGGGATAAATATTTAAGGGAAAATAACAGAGAAAACCTTATTATTCATACAAAAAAACCCTTTAATAATCTAAAATTTTTATGTAATTTGAAAACTAACTTGAAAATTAATTATTTTAAAGTTATAAAATAATAATTCTTCTATAAAATTTGAAAATTTATATTACAAATGTATATTTTAAATAGATTGGATAAACTATCGATCATTACCAGTCCAAATGACCATCAAACTAATATCAACTGTATCGCTATTGTCATTATTTCAAGTGAATGCAAAAGATTAAAATACAATAGAATAATAAAATTGATTTTCAATCGAGCATTTGAAAGATATTGTAGAGGAATTTATAACAGTGTTATACCTCCATATGAGGTAATGTACAAGATTTTCAATCAACAAGCATTACATCAATTTCCTGCAAAAGATTATATGATGCACTTGCCAAAATTGCGAGTGACTCATGTCTCTTATGATTTTGCATGAATTTCACCATCACATTAACTATATGTTGGTTAATTTTTTACTTTTTTGACATTCTTAATTAGTTTTGGTGATTCAAGGCTGCAACTCCCTCTCTCAGCCTTTAAATAACACAAGACCATTCTTTATACTAGAACATAAAAGTAATTCCGCCAATCAAATTATTATTGTGAAAAATATAAGAATTTCGGTATGTCAAAAAATTGTCAACTTAATTTTAATATAACTATTCATGAAAAACTGAAACGAGTGAACTAAATATTATATAATGTGAGTCGTATGAGTCTTTCTCCACTACACTCATAACTGGAAGCACTGATTTGGGCAATGCAATGTATGATTGCACAACATAACACAGATGTAATTTTCGCCAAAGATTGCTTCGAGTTAGTGAGGATGGAGGCTTTCCAGCTTTTTCCTTAATTCGCATCCCACATCAAAGTAATGCAAAGGTGGACTTATTAGCAAAAAGTGCTAGACTTTACCAGTATGCTCTTTCTTATGTAAACTTTGTACCATCGATTTGGATTTCTAAACCGTTTTAGTTTATATTAAAGTTGTTGACAAAAAAACAAATATAACGTGAGCACAAGCCATATATTTTCTGGAGTTCATCATTTTTAATTTGTTCACATGTGTGATTTTTTATGATTTTATATTTTATTTGTAATCCATATTTTGTTCTCTTCTAATTGATCAAGTAAAATGATATCCTTTTTTTATTTTGTAAATTATTTTATAATATAATTAATTACCCAATGATATTACAACTTGATTTAAAAACACTTTATATGTAATTTATAATATTTTGATAAATTTAAATTCAAAAAATGTTAGTTTTCAAACTTTGAAAACATGGGTTAGTTTTAAAAATACACAAATTTTTTGTAATATTTTTACAAATTTCCTCTTAAAACAATCTAGATATGTGTCGGATATACGATTTTACTATTAGAATATGGAGTTGAGAAGTTTAAATATCCAAATTCCGAATAGCCGTAAAAGAGCCAAAATATGGGTTCTAAAAAAATTGAAGATCATGAATTTACAGCTTTTTTGTTTACTATTTAATTGCTTTAGAAAATAAAAAATCATGTTTGAAATTATTAAATAGAGCTATTTAGGTAGATATATGTGAACAACAAATATTATTTATTACCAATTATCAAAACATCTCGAAAATTGGAATATGAGTCTGGTGCGGGAAAACATAGTAGTTAGTTATTATCCAATACGAGTTAGCGGCTTTTTACGAAAATTTGTCAGGGTTCGGTGATATGGGTTCGCGTGACGAGAGTAATTAATGAGAAGTAATGATTATTAAGTTTCATTATCTTAAAAGCACAATTTTTTTTGAAGTTTTACCCTAATTATATGGAGCACCATTAAATAAAAGATGTTGAAAACATTTTCTAAATTTTGAATAGCCGTAAAAGAGCCTAAATATTGGTTTAAAGAAAAATTGAAGATCATGAATTGACACTTTTTTGCTTACTTTTTGATTGCTTTAGAAAATACAAAATCATGTTTGAAATTACTAAATAGAGCTAACTAGGTAGATATCAGTTAACAAAAAATATTATTTATTACCAATTATCAAAAGATATCTAAAATTAGAATGTAGGTGTGGTGCGGGAAAACATAATAGTTAGTTATTGTCCAATACGAGTTAGCGGCTTTTAACGAAAACTTGTTAGGGTTCGATGATACGTGTTAGCGTGACGAGGGTAATTAATGAGAAGTAATGGTTATCAGTTTCATTATCTTAAAAGAGCAATTTATATTTTTTGAAGTTTTACCCCATATATAGATCACCATTAAATACAAGATGTTGAAAACATTTTCTGAATTTCGAATAGTCGTAAAAGAGCCAAAATATGGGTTTAAAGAGAAATTGAAGATTATGAATTTGCAGTTTTTCTGTTTACTATTTGATTGCTTTAGAAAATACAAAATCATGCTTGAAATTATTAAATAGACCTAATTATGTAGATACTAATGAACAAAATATATAATTTATTACCAATTATGAAAAGATATAAAAAAATTAGAATATGGGTGTGAAGGAGGAAAACATAATAGTTAATGAGGAGTAGTGATTATTCCGTTTCATTATTTTAAAAGCGCGATTTTTTTTTGAAGTTTTACCTTAATTATATGGAGCACCATTAAATAAAATATGTTGAAAAGATTTTCTAAATTTCGAATAGCCGTAAAAGAGCCTAAATATTGGTTTAAAGAAAAATTGAAGATCATGAATTGACATTTTCTGCTTACTTTTTGATTGCTTTAGAAAATACAAAATCATGTTTGAAATTATTAAATAGAGCTAACCAGGTAGATATCAGTTAACAAAAAATATTATTTATTACCAATTATCAAAAGATATCTAAAATTAAAATGTAGGTGTGGTGCGGGAAAACATAATAGTTAGTTATTGTCCAATACGAGTTAGCGACTTTTAACGAAAACTTGTTAGGGTTCGATGATACGTGTTAGCGTGACAAGAGTAATTAATGAGAAGTAATGATTATCAGGTTTCATTATCTTAAAAGAGCAATTTTTATTTTTTGAAGTTTTACCCTATATATAGATCACCATTAAATACAAGATGTGGAAAATATTTTCTGAATTTCGAATAGTCGTAAAAGAGCCAAAATATGGGTTTAAAGAGAAATTGAAGACCATGAATTTACAGTTTTTATGTTCACTATTTGATTGTTTTAGAAAATACAATATCATGCTTGAAATGATTAAATAGACCTAATTAGGTTGATAGTAATGAACAAAAAATAATATTTATTACCAATTATCAAAAGATATTTGAAATTGAAATATGGTTGTCGCGCGGGAAAACATAATAGTTAGTTATTGTCCAATACGAGTTAACGGCTTAGAACAAAAAAAATTCAAGGTTCGGTGATATGCGTTAGCGTGATGAGGATAAATAATGACGAGTAATGATTATTAAATTTTATTTTCTTAAAAGCGCGGATTTTTTTTGAAGTTTTACCCTAATTATATGGATCACCATTATATAAAAAATGTTGATAACATTTTCTGAATTTCTAATAGCCGTAAAACAACCAAAATACGTGTTTAAAGAGAAATTGAAGATCATGAATTTAGAATTTTTCTGTTTACTATTTCATTGCTTTAGAAAATACATAATCATGTTTGAATTATTAAATATGGGTGTGGCGCAGGAAACATAATAGTTAGTTATTGTCCAATACGATTTAGTGGCTTTTAACGAAAATTTGTCAAGGTTCGGTGATATGCGTTAGCGTGACGAGGTTAATTAATGAGGAGTAATGATTATTAAGTTTCATTATCTTAAAAGCGCATTTTTTTTTGAAATTTTATCCTAATTATATGGATCACCATTAAATACAAGATGTTGAAAATATTTTCCAAATTTCGAATAGCCGTAAAAGAGCCAAAATATGAGTTTAAAGAGAAATTGAAAAGATATCGAAAATTTATTATCAATTATCAAAAGATATCAAATTTTTTTTCCTAATATTATTTATTACCTATTATCAAAAGATATCGAAAATTTAAATATGGGTGCAGCACGGAAAAATATATTAGTTTGTTATTGTCCAATACGAGTTATTGGCTTCTAACAAACATTTGTCAGAGTTCTGTGATATTCGTTAGCGTGACGAGGATAATTAATGAGGAGTGTTGGTGATAAACTAATTCTCTTTGAGTTAAGTGAATCGCTTAATGCCACGTGTCTTTAGTTTAGGCGAATCTCTTAGCGCCATTTGTGTAAGACCGAGCCCAGAGGTATTTGGACCTGAATCAACAATGACCCAAGAAACTTGATACGCAATGTCACCTGTAATTGATCCCCGTCCCGGGTAGTGTGGCAACGCTACCAGGGATGATCTGGGTCAGAGACTGAGTAGTACACGGAGCCCGAGTTCCCGTATCAGGAACTCGGGCTATGTATGAAACTTCTTCCTTAAGCGCGAAACTCAAATTCTTTCTAATATTTAAGCTAAGTATCCATTCAAAGGGTAAAACGACTTTCACCTTATGTGTTTTAAGGTAAAAGCAAGTGGTCCCGCTTAAATAACGATTAAAGCACAAATGACTGGTTCCGAGGAGCACCCCAACGTCAGACCTGCCGCACCTGACGCTGTCACCAGTACAAAAAATGCCAGGCTCAGCATCTCAGAATCGTATTATCGGCCAACTGGCACGAGAAGAAAAAGGTGTTAGGTGAAAAGCACTCGAGTGCATCATACCGTGTCAAGCCCGAGAATCCAGACCCGACCCAACTAAGGACATAGAACCAGGTATCTGAGCTCAGAAGGTAAAAATCTATAAATACACCCCTTATTTACTTCAGAAAGAGAGCTGATTCTCACTCGAGAAAACTCATACTCAAAGCCCATTTTGCTCGAGATTAAGGCTCAATTCTTCTAGATCTTATTACTCTGTTTTTACTCTGTCTAAATACTCTATTTTTACTCTGTCTCACCGCAAATTTCTCTCACTATACGTTCTGATACACCGTGTACCATCCCTTGCTCGGTCCGGTGTCACCCTATTTCATCTCTTCACGTTTTCCGACTTTTTTTCTTACTCTCCACTACTCCCTCGTGGTCTTTCTTCTTCTCTCTCTTTTTTGCTATTTTCTGACTTGAACGTCGGAGAGCCGTCAGAAAATACCCCGCAATCGTGTTTTTTTTGCCTTCACGTGTTTGTTGATTGCGCAGAAGGTGGTCCCCCCCCCCCCCAGTTGTTGTTCAAGAGAATTAAAAATCTCTGAAACAAGGAGTAATGATTATTAAAATTTATTATCTTAAAAGCACGATTTTTTTTTGAAGTTTTACCCTAATTATATGGATCACCATTAAATAAAAGATGTTGAAAATATTCTATAAATTTCGAATAGCCGTAAAAGAGCCAAGATATGGGTTTAAAGAGAAATTGAAGATCATGAATTCACAGTTTTTCTGTTTACTATGTGATTGCTTTAGAAAATACAAAATCATGCTTGAAACTATTAAATAGAACTAATTAGGTAGACATTTATTTTTGCTTTACTAATTTTGTTTATTGCCTCTATCTTTGTGTGTTTCTGGTTCACCTGAGTAAGAGATAGATCGACTTGAACAAGTACTAATGGCACAGAGACAGAGGGATCCTCAGCATCGCATGATTGGAGAGTTCAATTCGCTAGATGCCCTATTCATGTTTCATAATCCAATATGTCCACCACCAGCTCCTGAGGAGTTTGAGATCAACCCACAACTCATAGTTTATGTTAAGCAGTATCAATTCCATGGTTTAAGTCAGGAACACCCCATGGATCATATCGAAGCTTTCGAAGAAATCTGCAGTACAAGGAGATCCAATGTAGTTTCTGATGATTACCTAAAGTGCAAATTATTTTCATTCTCCTTGGTTGAGAAAGCCCACAAATGATTGAAGTCTCTTCCTGCAGGGTCAATTACAACTGGGACGAATACAAACGAGTTTTCTTGAAACACTTCTACACAAAGGAGAGATTCAACTAGATGAGAAAAAGAATATCAAAATTTCAAAAAGATCCAAGGAATAATTTATGAGGCTGTAGAACGTTTCAAAGAGTACAAAAGAGACTGCCCTCACCATAGTTTCACTGAACCAAATTTGTTGAATATTTTCCACAGGGGAGTTTACGAGAGATTCGAGATGGCACTCAACAGTGCAAGCAGAGGGGACTTTACGACTAACACTGATGTGTCCATATTTTAATGGTTTTAAGCCTTCGTTTTTACTATTTATCTATGGTATTGTTTTACATTTTGCATACATTCACCGCATTTAGGATAGTTTCCACATTTTAGAATCCTAGAGCATGCATGTGTCTTTTGAGTCCATTTGATTCTTAATCTAGGTACATGGAGCACACTTTGGACTAAAAACATCAAGAGGAGCAAGAAGGAAGCAAGGAAGAAGGATACAAGTAAAGAAAGAGGCAAACAAGCGGAATGACGGTGCAGAAACAGTTTAAAAGCGTCTCAAATATTATGTCAAATGAAGATCTTAAACTGATTGGATGAAGCTGAAATTTTAACACGACATATAAAATTGAGTTAGATACACATTGCAACTGAAATGAGATCATTCAGAGCTGTGGTTCAAAAGATATGGCAGTTTTGGTGAAGACATGTCATCCGCGAAGGGAAGACAAATGACGAAGGGTGCGCTACAAGTCGAACACTCCACCGGCCGACGTGTGACGTGACAGAAGGAGAAGAGCATGCGTCGGCCACTCCACCGGCCAACGGATGGCCATGCGGAACAAGAGCCCATTTTCACCACTTTCAAGCCCACAACTTCAAGATCCAAACCACTCAACCCCATGGAACTTACCCTAGTTCTCCTATCTCATTTTCCTATAAATACTACCATTATGTAGCCACCAAACAATAAGTTTCTCTATTTTCTTAGTCCATTGCTCTTAAGAGATACCCTTGGGTTCTCATGTGCAACCAATAGGATTATGGAGAAAACTTCTACTTTTTAATGCAATTTTAATTGTCTTTAATTATGTCTTTACTTTTATGCTCTTTAATTTGTCTTTAAATTATAAATTTACATTAAAGTCTTTACATTTATGCATTTACTTATGTCTTTCATCTTATTTTTTGATTTTGCTTCCACCATGTTCACGAGTGAGTATATCTCACTTGTGATGATTGGGTTAGGAAGGTGTTGGTGTTTGTTGGTTGATTTATGAGAATCTTTTCTCTAGATGTAGTGCTAGTCCAAAGATCTCTTGTTTTAAGAAGGCTAAATCTTTATTTTGTCTCATCACTTAGAAAGCTCTTAATGCTAGTTGAGACTTGATCACTCTTGATCTAGATCTTAAGCTTTCCTCTCACCTAGTAAGTTTGGGAAATTGTTTGAAAAACTCTTTTGTGAGCTTGGGTCACATAGCCATGTAGTCGTGGTTCTATGAATCCTTGTGTCTTTGATGAACTTGGTAATTATTCTAACTTAGTCATTGAGATCAAATTCTTAGTGGCGGATCTTGAATGTGACTAATGCTAAGGGGCTTTTACCATTAGCGTGGACTAGTCTATAAAATGTGGTCCATCATCTTGAGAGGTTCTTTCATGAGTATTTAGCCTAGAATGTCAACCACATTCATCACCATCTATATATCATAACCCATGAACCATAATCCCACCATCATTTGCGAAACAAAGTATTTTAAATCATTTCCTTGCATAAAGATTTAATCTTTAGTATTCTCTACAATGATATTTTTTTATAAAACCCCCAAAACCCTCTTTTAATTCATCTAGCTTAAGTTCACTTCTTAGTCTCGATTTGGCTTTGTCAGCTCCTTCCTTTGGATTCGACCCCTACTTACCGCTATTGTTGTCGTATACTTGGGGTATCTCTAGTAGTGATATAGCTTATAAATTTAAAAATTGTCACTAGTACAAGAGATTGATCCTTGCTATCTAGCAAACGGTCTCTAACTTGTGCGCCATCAAGTTTTTGGAATGTACAACTCATAAACATTAATGGAATGTCAGATGTTAAAAAACAAAAGTTCTCCTTCGAAGCTTTAGACATGATCTTGTATCATGGTTCTCTAGAGAAAGATCTCTTGTTTTAGAAAGGCTAAATCTTTATTTTATTTCATCACTTAGAGACAAACCAAATGGTTGAGAACCAAACCTTCTTCTTTCTTTTATTTTTGCTAACCCTTATGGGGTTTTCTTTTCTAGCTTCTTTTTTTTCTTTTCCTTTTTCATCCTCCTTGATTTGTTTCTTTACTTTCTAACTTTTTTATATTTTAAGCTTATGGAGGAGAACTAAGTTTTTTTGCCTTAAACACTTAGAGTCTTCTTTATACTTAACCTTTCCCTTAAGTAGTTTTTTTTTTCTTTCCTTTTTCTTTCTTTCTTCTTTGGTTTCCTTATTGAATCTTTTTTTGAACTCAACCATTCTCTCTTTCTTTTTTCTCACAAGTCCCTCACCAAACCCAACCAAGAATGAGATAACATAAACACCCTCCAAGTTTGCTAGCCTCGAACTTAATAAATTAGCCTAATGGAAGACCTTCTTTGTCGTTCCCATCTTTCGAGATTTTGCATGTGTATGCATTTTCACAAAAAGGCCTCACGCAAGCAAACAACAAGAGGTTTGAAATGAAAGGTTTAGATTGAGGTGGAGAAAACCAAACTAAATATGAGAATGGCCATTTGGGTTAGCATAGAATGGTAAAAACGAATGAGAAAACCCAAATGTGTCTTTGAAAACCATGAACATGCATCTCAAGATCCTAAGAAAGAATTTAAATCCAAATTAAATTCAAATAAGGTAGAATTGGTTTCGAGTTTAGCAAACATCAACAAAACCAAAAGTTCCAAGCGAAGAGATCAAGATGCAAAGAAGAGAGGTTTTCTACGATTCACTTAAGTAATAAACACATTATCAAGAGTTTCACATTGAATGCTAAGTAAAAAACATTTGCAAGGCAACTTCATCATTGTTCATATATGTACAATGCAACCTAGAATGAACATAAAAGTGTATGCAATTCAACTAAATGGGAAAATCTTTTTGTATTTTCGAAGTTTTTCAAAATTTAGGATTTTTATGGTTTTATCATGTACAATGCAAATGATGAGACTCAATATGCAAATGGAAAACAAAACAACTCAAATGATAATTAGAATCTCCTCCCCCGGACATACTTCTCACCGTCCAGTGAGAAAGCAAAACCAAAGGGAAGAACAAAAAAACACAAGGAAATAAACATGGAAAATCTAAAATCTAAATGGTATCTACAAAGGATTTGCGTGGTACCTTGGAGAGCTAGTAGTGTGGATGGTGTGGTGGTTCGATGGAAGTGCTCATTGTTGTGACCACTCCTACAATCAAAAGCACACAAACACACAAAGCAAAGTAGATAAAACATAAGATAAATATGTACAAAGGATATCATGAGATTGCCTCCCAAGTAGAACTGTCAAACGGGTCAAACACGCCCCGCGGCGGATTTAATTTTTTTTTACCCGCTCCAACCCGCCCCGCAAAATTTTTGGAACTAAAATGTTGAACCCGCACCCGCCCCGCTTAATTTCGCGGGTCCCGCGGGTAACCCGCGGGTATTTTAAATAAATAAAAATATTAATTTATACATATTTTAATTAATTTAATAATAAAAATTAAATATTATACAACATAAATACATAGTTTTCTTAGAAAAACTAAAATTTTGTTACTTAATTTATATATATCATATAATATTTCAATAATTTAGTAATATTAGTAGGATAAATATTTAAAATTAATATATTTTTAAAAAATTTAAAAATTCGCGGGTAACCCGCAAACCCGCGGGTATTACCCGCAAAAATTTGCATTTATAATAACCCACCCCGTGAGACCCGTTTGTAAGGGTTGAAATTTTTTTGACCCGCACCCGTCCCACGGCGGGTCGGGCAGGGTGGGACCTGGGAGTTTTGACTCAAATTGACAGGCCTACTCCCAAGTGCGCTTGTTTAACGTCTCTTAGCTTGACATTCTTGGGTGATTTTAGGCGGATGAGGTATGAGAACCATCCTTGAAGCTTGGTCCTCAATCATTGAGCTCAACCTTGAAATACTTCTTCATGGCTCTCTTGGCCATTTCAACTTCTTCTTTGGTCAATCCCGGGGTGAGAATTATCTTCGCTTTTGAGAAAGGTTTAAAACCGCCCTTACACTTTGCTTTGCACTCAAGTGCTCCTTCAACCATCTTAATGGGATGTAAGGTGAGGGTGGGTTTCTTCTTCATCACACTTGGGGCTTCCTTAAGATCATTAAGTGCCATAGCATTGGACACCATTTCTTCATTCCCGTTGAAGAGCAAACTCAAACCATCTCCATCAAAAGCCTCTTGACCATCCTTGTGAACTTCACGAGACTCTTTTCCAACTTGAGTTGGTCTATTCTTAACTTCAACTTCCATTGAGTCTTCCGTGTACACCTCTTTGGGGTTTGTGATTGTGCCACACAAAGTGGTTGTGGTAGGAGCTATGGGATAGTAGACACTTGCATCCACGTAAAAGAGTATCACTTTTTTTGTTTGGATAATCCATGCTTGCTCCCACGGTTTCTAAGAATGGCATTCCAAGTATGAGGGGTAGCTTCCGGGTTGATTTCATTTCCACTACCATAAAATCCGTTGGAATAACACAATTTTCAACCCTCAAAGATAGTCTTCAAGTATTCCAAGGGGGTACTTTGAAGATGCATCCGCAAATGTGATTGAGCGCAAGTGGTTCCTTTCAACTCTTTTATCCCAAGATCTTTCACCATCTCAAGATAAATCACATTCACACAAGAGCCCGAATCACACAAAGCATCATCAATTTTGAAGTGAAGTTTCACGTGGTAGTTCATAGTTTCTCATCACCTCCATAACTTTCACTTGATTTTCCAAGACATCCTTGATAAACTTCTTTTGGAGGGGGGGGACTTGAGTTAAATCATCAATATTTGGTAAGGGTATTGATGTGTTCATATTTTAGCACTTCTTAGCATGTATTTTCCTTGGCTTTTACATTCATTTAGATTACATAATACATCTTTCTCTTCATATTAGGTTCCATTTAGTTTAGGTTTAGTCTTAGAGTCCTAGGTCCATTATGTTGCATTTGCATTGCATTTTGAGTCTATTTCAGGTATTATGGAGGCCTAGGATCAAGGAGAATCAATTGGAGAAGGAAGGAGAACCAAGGGGAATGAAGAAGAGCCAAACACCAACTGATGTAGGCTGCATCAACCAGCTCAGCTTGACAGGTCGATGGGAGCACCACCAGGGCGAAATCAAGAAGAACTGATGCA
The DNA here is from genome assembly GCA_900406555.1 of Pseudoturritis turrita. NCBI lineage: Eukaryota > Viridiplantae > Streptophyta > Magnoliopsida > Brassicales > Brassicaceae > Pseudoturritis > Pseudoturritis turrita. The sequence continues at coordinate 254,067 of OVBL01000008.1, forward strand.
CATTGAATCGACCTGTCCTCCTCATCTGGTCGATACAGCAGGTCGATATCAAGCACATTTTCAGCACATATCCGGGTTGACCTGGTTTGTCCCGGGTTGATCCAGTACCTTCGCCTTTTACTATATATATGTTTTAGCACTTTAAGAATCCTAAGTTGGACATGTTTTAGAATTTTCTCTCTAATGTTTAGTACTTTGATTTTGCTTGGATCTTTTATGATTATTTGAAGTTTTCTTAAGTTTATCTCATTTCTCTAATCGTGTTTATCTACTTATCATCTTTTGTTTTGATTTTCTTTGTTTTCATGAGTGAGTAATAATCATATGGATCATGGGTTAGGTAGATTAGGTTGATTAGAAGTTGGGTTATGGTGTATTAGGTTTAGACTATAAGAAATCCTTCATATGAGATGCAATTAAGGCTAGGATTGAAGTAGTTAATCAATTTCTAGAGCATGGTCTTTTTACGCCCGAAAGGTGTTCGTAGAAATGTCTAGAAAAATTTCATATGAGCAAATCATATCTTAGCAAATTAATCCTTGATATTTAAGGTGATTTATGGGTTTAGAGACTTAAAAGTATTGCTTCTATATTCATTAATTGCAAAGCCCAAGTTTATGATAATTAAGGAGTTTAGAAAGGAGATTAGTTCTAATCTAGTGATCCTTGTCCTATGAATTGAATTGATTAGAGCCTAAGCACCATTACCTAATACATAATCTACCTTGATCAATTGCCTTGTCCCATGATTCATATTTTTGTTTATTTGATCAAATCTCGTTTAAGGTTAAGTGGTTGACTTTTTCATATTGTGTTTTATTGCCTTCTTTTAATCTTGTTTAGTTGTTTGCTCGTTTATTAGGTTGCATTTGTTAGTTGCATTGCGTTTAATTTGCCTCGTTTGTTTAGTTCATAACATTTAGGGATCTTTAGAAGAAAAACAAAAAAACACTTATCGGCTTAGCTTTTTAAGTTTTTTGCATTCTTATTGTCCTAATCAATCTCCTTCTTGAAGAACGACCTCTAAGTATTACAATGACATGGCCATGCACTTGTGATTTATCACTTAGAGTTTAAATATTAGTAGTATCTTGGGTTTGCATAAGACTTAATTTCTCTACGCATCAAGTTTTTGGCCTATGTCACTCATGTATTTCTTGAACTTAGAGAAGACATTCTTTTGAGCTTTGGTGTATATTCGGCATGGGAATGGAATTGGAGGTTCATAGAGTGGGAACCTCTTCCCTTTTCTTCTTCTTGGGTGCACTTTCCATGATGACTTCATCATTCTTAACCAAATTTTCAACAAAGGGTGTTTGTTCTTGGATAGGGGCTTCTCTCTTCTCTAACTTTATAGGTTTTTCCTCTTTATCTTTAGGTGATAATTCTATAGCCACTTCTTCAAGATTAGCAAAACCAAGAAGTATAGCTAATTCTTCCACATCTCTTTCATTTTGCTCTTATTGTGACATTCCATTGGGTCCTTGATGAGCTCCCAAGACCTTCTTCTCATCCGAGAGAATCGTGCCACAAAAGGATTTTGGGTTGGATTAGCGTTTACTTGGTAAAATACCACTTGGTGTCTTGGAACTAGGAGCGGCTTGGGCCATTTGCAATTCAATGGTCTTCACGCAGGAAGCCAAGCTTGTTATCTTTCCATCCAATTCTTGGTATATCCTATCAATCTTATTGTTGACCTCTATGAACTTCTTCCCAATATCCGCACAATTCTTGATTTGACTTCCAAAACTTTTTGTACCAAAACTTTGATCTCTTGATCTTGGGGTGAAGGTTGAGTGTAAGCATTACCTTCTTGTTGTTGATTAAAACCTTCCACAAAATGAATAGCTTTTTGGCTCAAATGTATACACTTGTCCAACTTCTCGTTTATCTCTTTGATCCCAACATCTTCAATCTTAGCTCCCCTTTCAACGTGGTTGAAAGATCCACTATAACGACCATCACTTTGGGCAAGATTCTCAATAAGTTGCTACCTTGGTCCATGGTTAGGCTTGCAAAATCCCCATTGCTCGCCGTGTTCAAGGCAATATAATACTTCTCGTGGACTCCACGATGGAAAATCCCAAGTAAAGCTTCCATAGGGACTCCATGACGAGGACAAGATCTAGTATAACCTTTCATCTTTTCCCAAGAGTCATACAAGGTTTCACTAGTTCCTTGCTCAAACCTAGCAATCTCATTCCTAATACTTGCCGTCCTTTGAAGAGAGAAGAATTTTGAGAGAAAACTTTTCTTACATTCATCCCAAGTGGATATCGATGATGACTTGATACTCTTTTCTCATTTTGATGCCTTATCTCCAATTGAATAAGGGAAGAGAGTAAGCTTAACAATATCTTTGGAGATTCCACTTCTCTTCACCACTGAGCATAACCTATCAAAGGTGTCCAAATGCTCAATAGGATCCTCATGCGGCAACCCCAAGTAACGGTTGCTTTGGACCATATTTATTAAGCTAGGCTTGATTTCCCATTCATCATCAATGCTTGGTGGAGGCCTAATTCCCATCTTGACCCCATTGGTTGTTGGCTCATCATAATCTCCAATCTTCCTCTCCATGATTTGTCATTTGGTACCTACAAACCAAAAGAGAGAAAACACAAAAGCAACAAATATATATATATATATATATATATATATATATATATATATAGTAATAATAGACTTAGTCTTCAAAAGAACTCAAATTCTAATGCCTAATGCAAATTTCCTCGCAACGGTGCCAAAAAATTGATAGGTAGAAAACTACTACTAAGTTTTAACCCTAAAAAACCACAAGTATATGACAAATGTCATTGTACTATACTTAGGGATCGAATCCACAAGGAAATTGATTAGGATAATAAGAATGCAAAGAACTTAAGAAGCTAAGCAAATTCAAGTGGTTTTTGTTTTGGTAACCAAACTAACAACCTAAGAAAATAAGGCAATGAGCAAGGAAATTAACTAAACAAGAACAAGAAACATTAAAAAAAAAGCACGCATAAGCAAACCAAACTTAAAAGAAAGCAATTTAAAAGCAATATGAAAAGTCAACAAAAAGTCAATCGGACTAAGGAAATTCGATTCAAATAGATAAAGGCATGGACTTTGGATAGAGATCATAGACTAGAATTGCTTAACCTATGACCAATGATGCAAGATCATAAAACAAACCATTTTCAAGATACGGATCCTATATCTAGACTAGTTCACTTTCGCAAATACTAATCCATTCTACTAATCATCGAAAATGACAACCTTTCGGTCCCTATTGAAGTAGATTAGAGATCATTAATGCATAAGTCCATACAAGTCAACTAATCAACTTAAACATCAAGTGTTAATTGGCTAAGATGTGAAAAGCATGTTTAAAGTTCTCCTAGATATTTTCACAAAACACCTTTAGGGCATGAAAAGACCATGATCAAGGAATTGATTAGCAAGTTCAATCCTAGCATTGGACACAGTCTAAACGTAGGAAATCATAAGAATCTAGACTAAAACATCATTAATCATCCATCAATCACCCTAATCTACTCTATCCAACATCCATTAAAGAGACTACTCACTCATGGAGAATGCAAAAACCAAAGCAAAAGATGATAAGTAGATAAACATGATTAAAGATGAAATAAGATTAAGAAAACTTCAACGATCCGTCAAGAAATTAAGGAAAACAAAGTACTAAAAATGAGAAAGAAATCATAAAACATGTCTCAATTAGGGTTCTCAAAGTGCTAAAACATATATATAGTGAAAGGGGAAGGTACCAGGTCAACCCGGCACAAACCTGGATTTGTAAGCAAAAAGGGTGCCTGATATCAACCACTCCAGCTCAAGTGGTCGATGGGAGGAACACCATAGTTCTGGTGTGTGCTACATCGACCACCCAAGCCCAAGTGGTCGATGGGAGCATCCGCAGGCTCAAATAGATCGATCAGCTTGACATGTCTTCACGAAATTGGCCATAACTTTTGAATCGTAACTTCCTACCGTTGGATGAAGCTTAAATTTACCACAAGATAGATGTGAGTGTTACCTTCGATTTCCATATTAGATCGGGAAATTTAACGGTACGATCTCAAGATATGCTCGATTTACTGAAGACTGGTCGATCAAGGTTTGAGGAGAAGCAGGCAGAGCACATGAAGTAAGATCGATCGATCGGCACCCCTAGGATCAATCGATCGCACTTACGGAGATTTGGCTGATGAAAGGATTTTATGAAGCAATCGATCGATCGTCCTAGACAATCGATCGATCACCACTCCTGAAAAAAAAGGAAATCTTCTTTTTTCTATCTCCTAATTCCCAAAGGAATAATCCTAGATTCGACCCCTACCATATAAACTCTACAGCAGCCATGAAAATACAAAGTCTTCATCATTCTTTTGAAACTTGATAAATTTATCTTCATCACCAGAGTCTTTTAGTTTTCTTTTATTTTGTTCGATAAGGAAGAAGATCTCACCTCTCGTACTTCTACGGAGAAGTTTTTTGAACCCTTTTACTTTTAATGAATACTAGATGACTCCTAGCGTGATACGCGGATTAAATATTTTTAAATTTTTAATAAATTAGAAAATATCGCATTATGGTTAAATATTGCTAAGATGTTCAATCTTTTATTTCATTTCGGTTTAAATGTTGTGAATTTTTAAGATTTTTAATAATAGTATCTAAAGTATTATCAAAATAAAATTTATATGATTGTAAATTTTGTTTGTATTAATAAAAAATGAAAGTTTTTGATCATATAGACTCTAAACAAACATGTAAAAATCATAAAAAACTAATAAAATTCTTTATCAAAACACCGATTTTTCAATAATTTTTTGATGTATTTAAATAAATTATTTTTAAAAAATCAAATAGTAAAGAGAAAAATTTTCTATGATTTTAAAAGAAGAGCAGATGGGGTATTATTTATAGGTGTAGAATTTTTTTTAAATATATATATATAATAAAATATTTTTCTTATCATTGGGGATCTATGGAATTTATGTCTTTCCATAAACAGATTGTTGTATCCAATTAAGAAAATTTCCATTAAGTTTTGGTTTGATTTGTTTTGATACTTACTTTCCTTTTTATTGAATATGGATATTCAAAAAGATAATATATACACAAATTAATTTGTTTACACATACATATTTTATTAAAAAAATGAAATGCTCATTTACTATTTAAATACACATAAGTATATATAAAAACGGATTCAATCACATATAAATATTTACATATTGTTAGAACTGATATTATATACAGTTTTGATATTTACTTCCCTGTAAATATAAAAAAATACTATTTATATTTTAATACAATGCACTAAAGAATATAGAATTTGTAAACTATATTAAAAAATTGTTTGATTTGAATTTCAAGTAACGATTTTTGCAACCTAGATTGAAATCTTTAGAGTGATAGTAACTATATTTTTTAGTAAATTGATGTATAATTAATAGTTTCCGCATTTAATTATTTTGTAAATCTAACTGAATTACTTTTTTCGTGTAATAAGGGTGGGGTTTTTTTTGGTAAATTGAACTCTTTAAAGAAACATGTGTATGTATAGAGTCAAAACTTATAGAATTTTGTAAACTGAATGATTTTTCTGTAAATTATTTTTTCATAAATTGTAAACTTTTTGGGGAAGTATTTATTAAAAAAATGCAGAAATATCTTTCATAAATATATTTTGAAATCCAAAAAATTATTGCTCGGTAAATTATTTTCGTTCACAATTATAAATTGAACAAAATTTTTAAAGTAAGTTAACTTTCGAAATTATCTTTTACAAAAATGAAATATTTTATGGTAGATTGTCTGTTAATTTGATTTATTAGTGGTTAAATTTAGAGATTTAAATAAAATAAATTAGAGTGGCATAACATTGTAATTATGGAATTTTATGACTGAATTGATTAAGATGACACGTCATAATTTTATTGGTGAGAGTGATTGTAGAGTTGACAAGTAAGCAAATTTGAAAAAATCACTTCACAAATAATGTTAAGGGGATGTTTTCTATTGCTTTTGCTTTTGCATGATAATGTCTGAGTAGTTTCATTGTTGGGAATAGGGGATTTTCAAAGAGAATATAATGGTTCGATAGATAGGATTTAATAAGTAGAGCAGCGCTTTTGATAAATTAGAGTAGTCCTTCATCTAGATTTGATTTTATTACATACTCCTTTACTTGATCATCTAGGGATTGATTATAGAACAATTTCGGCTAGCACACTACTTGAGTTATTATTCTGATTTGATGTATGATGGGTCTATCGCTCTAACCTGCGAAAGTTGAGTTATTGAGTTAGATGAACAATTGAACTTGATAATAATTGCATGTTTATCTATGTTATTGACTGCGAGAGTTGATTAATAGGATAGTTTAGACATAGATGGTTATCGCCACGAGGGTGGATTAATCTTATCATACTGATTTGAGTTATAGGATGAAAGAAAAGTAGTGTCATTTGTCTCTAAGAGTTAATCCTGAATAATTCAAACTGTCAATCCCTGAGAAATCTCTAGAAACCCAACACTTTTCTTTTATTGCTTACATCGATTTTAACTTACAGTTTTTATTTACTTGCATTCAAAACCCCACAAAAATTTGTTTTATTCTTATTTATGGATTACTATTGTGCATTCAAAGTCTCTGTGTGATCGATTCCTAAAATACTACAATTGATTCGCTATGCACTTGCAGCTTAGGATTGTTAGATTTAGGGTAAATCCTGACCAGCATCAGGTATTTGTCTAACTCGATTTTCTAGCGGGTTTGCGCGAGGCGATGAACCAATACCGTCGAAGATAATTCTCTGGTGTTTCACCTTCGTCTTGCCTTCCCCTATGTTGGAATAGACAGATGGTAGCAGTGATCTGGATTTGATTGTACTAGAAACCCTAAACGAAAAAGAGAAGGTGCATATAGGTGAAGGCGTCTTTTGTTAAAGAATATTTTGGCGTGTTTTGGTTAATTTTGTGGACACGTGGCAGCCTCTCCCTTGCTGACGTGGCAATATGCTGGAAACTGATGGCTCTCTTTTATATTATAGATATATTTGATAATTTTTGCTTTTTCTTTATTTAAAATGCTTTTTCTTTATTTAAAGTTTTAGGATAGTAAAGATGGAAGATTGTAACAAAACGAAGATCTTCCACCACTTCCTTATGGAATTCAAAGAAATGATCAGTCTCTAATAACCATAGCGGAGCACGACTCACCTGATGGCTACTTTTAGGATCGATCTGTTATCCGTTTACAAGAATCTGAAGAACTGGAGTATGTAAGCAAACAACAAGTGATTGCTTTGGTAAAAAAAATACAATTTAGTGGTTTGGCGACATAACACCCTATGAATCATTTGGATTTCTTTGATGAAATATGTAACACCACAAGAATGAATGTAGTCTCTCCAAATTTTCTAAGGTACAAACTTTTTCCTTTTTTTTTAAGAGATAAAAGTTTATAAATGGTTAAAATCACTTTCACTACACTCCATAGCTAATTGTGAAGAATGCAAATACGTTTTTCTAAATCATATTTTCGCAATTTCACTCTTTTAAGGAACAAGATACATGATTTCACATTTTCACAAAATTTTGAACCTTTTTCACCGCACGGTTACCACCTAATAAAAATTTAAACCTCCTCACCCCCGATTACCGTCTACCAAAATTTTGGATATTGTTATTTTTTATAATTAAATATTTGTTGACAATGGGATCAAGGCTTGGCTCTCTCGATTTAGTTTTAGTTTTGTTTGTTCCGATCATTTCGGATCTTAATTCCGACTATCCTGGATTATTTTGTTGTTTATATCAAGTCTGTTGGTCGGATTTTGTTTTCCGTTTATCGGATTTTCTTGTCTTTCGCCTAATGTTTTTCCTTCAGATCTTTGATTGAAGAAGATCAAATTCCGGAGGCTTGACTTCGTTTTCACTGGTTCGTTTGAGAGTTGGGGTCTTCGTAGAAGGCGTCTCGATGAATATTCTGCTCTCTAACTCCGCCGTCGATTCCTTGGATTGCTCTATTCCGGTGACTACCTGAAGATCTGACAGTTAAATCCGGCGATATCAATGCAAAGGGAACAAGCATGGTACTTGAAGCATCGGAGTGATGTCGGCGATTTGAAATCCGGCAACGAAACTACTGAAGCGGTGATGCTATCAATGGCTTACTCTTCTGATGGCACGTGTCCTGGAGGTGTGGGCTGTAGATTAATCATCTAGGGTTTACGTTTCTTGGGCTGCTGTTTTATTTATTTTGTATGTTTGGGCCTCAAGTAGGCTTGTATCATGCTTTGCCCTATGGGTGAGAAATAAGTTTGAGAGCATTTGTAAAATCTTTGAGTGTTCTTAAAAATAAAAATTTCCCCCTTTTATATATCTTTTTGAGTAATCTTTATCCTTCATTCCTAAATAAGTTCTAATACCCTTTTGATTATGATAACCTCATTCGTGGTTGTACCCACTATGTGTCTGTAAATTTGGTATCAGAGCCATGACAGTCTAAACTTGAAACTCTTATCTTCCTAAGGGATATTAAAGCCGTGAGTTCTTTTCTATTATAAGCTAGTATGAAAAGTATGCTTTGTGGTTGCCACATACTGGATCCTCCACACCAGAAATTCATCTATGCTAAGAAAGAAGAATATAAAAGAAAAGTTCATGAGGGAATAAAGCACATGGAACCTTGAGACTCCAGATATGAAGTTATTGTCTCGGTTATGTGAAAAAACCTCGTGAATATTTTTTTCATATTCTTAGCGTTAAGAGAAAAAGAAGAAACTCATGGTCCATAATTCTCAAAAGGATAGATAAGAATTAAAGTATTCTGTCTTGGTCTCTGGTCTTAATACACACATGGAAAGTACATCTCTTCTTCCTCGCCAGCCTTCTTTCAGAAAATCAATCTCTAGTAAAATAGACTATCTCTATGAAGTAGAATATGTAAGCCATGATAGTAAAGTACCTATCATCCAGTTATCCCTTCTTAATCCATATAAAGTTTTCACAAAACCAAATTCCTTTCACAAAACCAAATTTCACCTTTCCAAAAATTATAAGACATGCCTTTAATCCTAACAAGCACACCGCAAAAGAGCTTGTCTTAGCCTCCCAGCTAGAGCAACACCTGGTGCCAGCAACTGAAACAGAACAGATGATTCCTCTCTGCCGAGGGGATGATTCATCAGTGGAGATCTCAAGGCTATACTCATCTTCATTACGGAGCAATACGGCTGGCGTTAACACTTCACGGAAGAAAGGGTCTACTTGTAGTGGCGAGAGTCGCTCTACTCGACACTAGATACAGAGAATACCAACATGCTTGCATAGCTACTCTCCAAACAACTTTAAATGCGGGCACGGTATTCGTCACCCTCTTCCCAAATTTCAACATAGCACTTGATGACCCTCAGATCTATCAAAACATGCAAATCCAGCTACAAATCACAGGTGCTCCACAAGTTGGCAATACATATGCAGCAACGCTCCACCACCAGATGGCATATAGGGTCCAAAATCATGCCATGGATCTGAGTCTCCCATGAGACACAAAAGATGCACTACTCATACAACTAGAATCACAACACAGTCCATCGTGCATCCATATTCCCAGGCAAATCCCTAGAGACGAACTAATCAAGCTACTCCTGGAGTCATGGGTAACCAACTATGAGAAACTCCATGAAATCAGCACTCCAATACAATCTGTGAATTCTTTCATTCACAAAAGGAAAGATGGAGCCGTGGAGATCGCTTTCAAACAAGAAGAAGAAAAGTCAAGACTGCACAGAAATCAATTCGATTTCTCCAGCTGAAGACACCCCTGTCACAAAAGAAGATAGACGCTTACCTGGTGTCCCGATTAGTTCTTTTGACTCACTCGGAAATCCCATCTACTCTTTCACCGATGAAACCGGTCACAAATTCTTTGATGTTTGCGACTGTGAAAATTGTTTGATGGATAGCTCAGATGAAGACGAAACTCCAAGTCGAAGAAGACGAAAGAACTCTTCTCAGCAAAAACTCAAAGAACGTTATGAGTCGGGAGATCCACAAGTTGGACTTCTTGGAGAACCTAGTGGGAGAAATTTCGAATACTATGTCTTGTATCCAAGAAATTCAACCCCAACAACTCCTGAACAAAAAGAAGCACGTTTGAGCTACATGTTTGGTCCTCCCTCCTCTCAAGAACCACTGTTTCCACCGCATGAGTTTGAAGACAACAACACCAAGCATTCATGGAAAATCCGGAATCCAAACATCAAAAATCCAGATGGATCGATGAAACAAGTCAGTGCAGCGGAGGCAACCATAAATTGGCAGTTAGAAAACACGGTGACTCAAAACCATCTTCTGGGGCAAATCGACAAGACAATATTGGAACTTTCTCTTCAAGACCTCACCAAGAAAATATCCTCTCTCCATCAAGAACTTCTTCACCTAGCCACTACTGTATCCATAAACTCTCCCCTTATGCACCAAAAAGAGTCAGAATTAAAATCTCTTAAAGCCCAACTATCCTCCTTGCAAAATCAGCCTTACATACCACATAACCTTTTCACCCCCATCCTATTTACACCTCACCTCATACAGCCCAAATACAACCTCTCTCCTTTGCCCAGGATCCAAGTATCTTTGGATCATCCTTCTTTTTACCAACCCATATTGTTTAAGAACACCACACCACAAAAAGAAAACAACCCACTGGAAAAGGAAAAGAGTCTGAACCAGAAACTTCAAAGTCCAAAATACTACATGAAAGGAGCGAATCAAAATTTATGGTAGAACATTCCAGCAATCCTATCTCCGCTTTTCTCGGGAAGGTAGCAACACAACAAGAAGTTCCAAAGCAAAGGAGCATCACACAAAAGTGTGAAGATGATTCAGACGATGAGTCCTTAATTCCAGATTTTATGATGGCTGAACCAACTGTAGAAGAAGAAGACATGGAGAGTGACAATGGGGGCATATATGAAGATAGAAAAGAGCCTCGGAGAGCTCCACTAGAGTGGAATCCTAGACACCACATCGAGCCGCACAATGGTTTCTCTTTTGATGATGTCCCTCCATCAAAATGGCGAGATAAAGTCTATGAGATACATGCATGGCTTACCGAAAAATTGCTCAACCCAGGAGCTACTCTGCCCACGGTCATAGACAAGTTGGTCTCAAAATTCCAAGGGAGACTTCGACAATGGTGGATAAGTCTTGGCGAGTACAGATACGGCAGTCTCCAACAGTTGATGCATTGATTGGACACATCCACAATGAGTTTTTTGGTACGTGAAATCACTACAATGTCCAAGCAAGAGAGGAATATCTCAGCATGAAATGCTGTTCTTTCCGAATGGAATAGACGATGTCAACCTCAAGCAATCATATTTAAACTCACTCCCAGAACCACTTGGGAATGAAACTTTGCGTATATTATCCCTCAAAAATATGGCCCTCAACCAAGCTTCATTAGAAGAAATATACCAGATATCCCTTGCAGCACTTGAAAAGTTATGCAACCACCAGAAGTTTTTCAAGAAACTACAAGAACAAGGAAAACTTCTTGGAAAAGCATGTGATTGTCTAGAACTCTCAATCAAATGCAACAAGAAAAGGTGTGAATGTTCCTCAAGTCATGGGAAAGAAAAGAAATTTAGAAGGAAATGGCAGAAGAAGTATCCCCAGCTGTCTGGCAGGAAGAAATGGAAGTTTTTCAGAAAGAAAAAACAGAGAGGCTTCAAGAAATCAGACATGTGCTACATCTGTAAGAAGAAATGACATTATGCGAAGCAATGTCCAAACAAGAACAGGAGAGATAACCTTCTTGGATACTTGGCCCAGATCAAGGATATTGATGATTCGGATGTCGAATCAATATTTTCTCTCGACGATGAACCTACAGATGATACAGTTTTTGCAATGGGAATTGAGCAAGATGACGAATCTTCAGACGATTCTGACACAGAGGATAACGAAGATGTTGATGACCAGTTCATGTTGTTCGATCTTTACACACTTGATATTTGTAAAGAAGAACAATCGGAGAAAGATCGAAGAATTGGTGTACCTATCCCAACCGTCTCTGAATGCCAAGATATACATCTTCCCTACAAAGTATGATAAGCCCATACCAGTCATTGCTTATTTTGACACTGGAGCCGCGTCCTCCATCATCAAACCAAACATCCTTCCACCTACACAGTGGAACTCATGCTCGGTGGCCTTCAAAGCAGCCAATGGTAAGATATTCCACATCTTCTTGATCAGTAAACCCATCTACATCCAACTCTTTCCAGGGTACATGATAAAGACTAAGGTATATGGATCTGAACTTCCTGGAAAAGATTTCATACTTGGATTTGATGTGCTGCATAGCCTCAAAAGAGTATCATGGCATCCAAAAGGGCTCAAACACAAAACTTCTTTCTACCATGGACAACGATCTCTCATCTCTATCATATGGAGATTGTCAACCCTATCAAAGATGAGATTATCAAGACGTCTTGCGCCACCTCCCACTCAGAATTCCTCACAAAATGTTCTTCACCCTTATGGAAGAACCCTGAATTCTTCATCTCTTTGCCCTTTAAAAAGAATGAAGATGTTAATCCAACCAAGGCAAGCCATCCAGGGATGAATCCAGATCATTACAATCTTGCGCTCGAAGAAGTAAACCAGCTCCAGAAGGAAGATCTTATTGAGAAGACTACTTCACCATGGGCATGCGAAGCTTTCTATGTTAATAAGCGAGCAGAACAAGTTCGAGGAAAATTGAGATTGGTCATTAATTACCAACCACTCAACTACTTCCTCGCCGATGATAAGTTCTCTTTACCTAAGCGTGAAGTCTTATTCCAACGACTTCCTCAAGCCCAGGTCTTCTCCAAGTTTGACTTAAAAGCAGGATTTTGGCAGCTTGGAATTAAGCCAGAAGACAGGCCTAAGACGGGGTTTTGCATTCTAGACCGCCACTATCAATGGAAGGTCATGCCGTTCGGACTAAAAGTTGCTCCTTCACTATTCCAAAAGGCTATGATCAAGATATTCGAGCCAATCTTGCCAAATGATTTGGTGTATATCGATGACATTCTGCTATTCTCTGCTAACATTGATGCCCATACCCAGCTATTGGCAAAGTTTCATGGTATCGTACAATAATATGGCATCATGCTATCTGAAAAGAAGATGGTTATTGGTGAATCGGAGATCGATTTTCTTGTCATGCACATTTCAAAAGAACAATATAATCTTCAGCCTCACATTGCAACCCAACGAGATGAATTCCCAGACGAGAACCTCTCTTTCAAACAAGTCCAACAATTCTTGGGGATTGTCAATTATATGCCTGACTTCATCCATGATTTAGCAAAGCCTAGATCAGTTCTCTCAGCACAACCCAAGAAAGATGCTCCTCCGTGAAACCAGAAATGCACAGAAGCAGTGATGGAACTTAAGAGAATTTCGAAGACCCTTCCAGCATTAAAGATTCCCTCAAAAGGCAAAAGAATTCTACAAACCGATGCAAGTGATTACTATTGGGGAGCTGTTCTTTTAGAAGAAGATGAAAAAGGAAAAAGAAGTATTTGCGGATATAAGAGCGGTGTTTTCAAGGATAGTGAAAAACACTACCACTCCACCTACAAGGAGATACTTGCAGTCAAGAGGGGAATAGAAAAGTTCGAGTTTCATCTTGTTGGTCAATATTTTCTGATAGAAATGGACATGTCCTCATTCCCTAAGATGATCCAGTTCAAACAGAAAGTCCTACCACAAACACAACTACTCAGATGGGCAAGTTGGTTTTCACAGTGGAAGTTTGACGTCAAACATATCAAAGGAAAAGAAAACTTCCTCCCGGACTTTTTATCCAGAACTCAACGACAAATCTCGACAATCATCCCAATGATATATGTCCTCAGTCCGGAAAACCCATCTGAAGATACTTTAAGGAGTCTGATGGTAACTATGCCACAAGGTCTACAAGAAAAGATGTTGGATACTGTTCTGATCTACAGAAGAATTGAGACGCTACACAGCTTCCTGAAATTATATATCCACAGGTATGGACTTGACCAAGGTCCTCTTCTCGGACTACCTTACCATCCGGTATATCCTTTCCTTACCACCATAGAAATGAACCCAGTTCATTATGGTAAATTTCTGAGAGAAGCCTACCTCCTCCTCTGGTATTTGGCAGACCTTTACACTATTGGAGTACTTATTCATAAAAGCCAGCTGCTCCAGTACTTGGCAAAGTACATTCTGACGAGAAGAAAGTCACATTACAAATTACTGTACAACTGGCTCACTCTGTTCAAAGAGGTAACATGGTGGCAGGAGCATATTCGAGCACAAGAAGGGTCCATCATACTTGTCACATTCAAGATCACTACAATCCAAGACCATGAAGAAGATGGGGTCATGATTCAAAGACAATACGAGTCAGGCTACAATGATGATGCTTTTATGTGGACCAACTTCCATCAACGAGCACGTGGGATAATGATGCTAAATGGATTAGTCCAATCAGACGTGGACAACGAGTTTCTTTATCCACACACAGCTCACTGGCACAACAGAGACGTGTACCCTCCAGGATTTGCCAACGAAATCAGACAACTACTAGCAGACTTCCATGATCAATACGCGTGGCCACGATCAAACCCTGACCATCCAATCTACAGGGTAGAAGGGAAAAGGTACAAAATAAAAAGATATATCCCGGGTCACAAGGTTTATGTGTCCAAGGTAGTTTCTGACAGTGAAGAAGACAGCACGGAGTCTGACGACAGATAAGGTGGACACGTCTCCTCTTTTAGAAGACAGGGGGAATAAAGCAATAAAATAATAAAATAATAATAATAAATAATAAAGTGTGTATGTGTATGGTTGTAAAAGAGTTGAATAAATGTATGGTGAGATGAGAGTAAGTTAGGTATAAGTTTAAAATATCTAAGGAATATACCATGTAATATTCCTTAGGCTTTGTAGTATAAATAGCAAGGCTTGGGTAAGAGTTTAGAACCAAGCCAAGTGTGAGAAATAAGTTTGAGAGCATTTGTAAAATCTTTGAGTGTTCTTAAAAATAAAAGCTTCCCCCTATATGGGCTTTAATATTATTGGGTTGACAAAAAACAAATTTGTTGACACTGAACAATTTATTTACCTAAATAGAAGTTACTCTTCTTGGGCCTCAAAGATTCATAAATGGCCACAAAATTATTGTTACCAAAATACAAGTTACTCTTCCTTAAGACCAACTCGGCCATATAAACATTTTAAAGCCAATTCCCTAAGGTAAAATATAAATAACTAGATTAGGATCCGCGTGATACGCGAGGTTTTAATTATAACTTATTTATAAATGATAAAAAATAAAGTAAAACGTGTCGGTAATCGATTAAATTTCATAAAGATAAAATTTATGAAAATGTAAGAAATATATGTTAAATCTTGTTGATGTAAATATTTAGATTTTGATTGTTACTCGCACACTTATTTTAGATGTTGATTAGTAACTTTGTTTCAAACTGAATTTCAACTCTACGTATTTCATCTCGTAATAGAACTCATGTATTTCATCCATAATATTAAAACCATATTTTTACTCCATGCATTCCTTGTCAATCAATAATACCCAAAATTTTCATATCAAAATAATATATGCATAATGCATTCTATCAAATTTATGTCTATATATGTCATTAGTGTTAAACAAATAGTAACAAAATTAAAAAAATATATTAGTAAATAAATTTAAAAGTATTAACAAAACATGTCGTAATCTCATGAATATCAATTTTTTATATGCCGCACTAATACTTTTAGAAATTGGAAATAATTTGTCTTATTTTCCTTTTTTAGTCTTTTTATTTAGTATTCCCTTTTAATTTTTTTAATAATATGTTTTATTTTCTTTTTTTGACTATTATTTCATTTTAGTTACACTACAATTATAAATAATTTGTCTTATTTTCCTTTTTTAGTCTTTTTTATTTACTATTTTCTTTTAATTTTTTTAATAACATGTCTTATTTTTTTTTAGACTATTATTTCCTTTTAGTTACACTACACTTTGATTTAAAAAATAAATAATGTAGAGAAAAAAAATTTATATTTTTATATTAATATATTGACACGTGTCACAATCTCAAATAAAATTAACACATGTCACGATCTGATGAGTTACGATTTTGCCTACGTGTCACACTCACATTGGAAAAAATTTAAAGTAAAATAGCTTTGATCGATTTGTGGAACTCTCGAATTCATGATTTGCTTGAATGATGTATTTTTTTTCTTTTCTTTCTCGATTAGTTATGACATTTTTCTTTTTTTTTTGTTTTTAAACGTATTGACATGAAACAAATTTTCTTTTTTTAATGATATTTTTTTTTTAACAAATTTTCCCATTTACCTTTT
Source organism: Pseudoturritis turrita (assembly GCA_900406555.1). Classification (NCBI taxonomy): domain Eukaryota; kingdom Viridiplantae; phylum Streptophyta; class Magnoliopsida; order Brassicales; family Brassicaceae; genus Pseudoturritis; species Pseudoturritis turrita. The sequence continues at coordinate 270,504 of OVBL01000008.1, forward strand.
TTTAATAACATTTTTTACAAATTTTCCCATTTACCTTTATTTAATGAAATTTTTTTTTACAAATTTTTCCAATGATGTATTTTTTTTCTTTTTTTTCTCGATTAGTTATGACATTTTTCCTTTTTTTGTTTTTAAACGTATTGACATGAAGCAAATTTTTTCTCTTTTTTAATGATATTTTTTACAAATTTTCTCTTTTACTTTTTTTAATGACATTTTTTACAAATTTTCCTTTTACCTTTTTAGTGACATTTGTTTACAAATTTTCCCTTTTTTTTATGACAATTTTTTTTACAGAAGGACATTGACTTTTTTTACAGAAGGACATTGACTTTTTTTGTTACGTTAGGATATTTTTTTTTTGGCGATGATGTATTATATTTTTATATTAATATATTGACACGTGTCACAATCTCAATTAAAATTAATATATGTTACGATCTGGTGAGTTATGCCTATGTGCCACACTCACGTTGGGCAAAATTTAAAGTAAAATAGTTTTGATCGATTTGTGGAACTCTCGAATTCATGATTTGCTTGAATGATGTTTTTTTTTCTTTTCTTTCTCGATTAGTTATGACAGTTTTCCTTTTTTTTTGTTTTTAAACGTATTGACATGAAACAAATTCCTATTTAATGATATTTTTTTTTTACAAATTTTCTCTTTTAGTTTTTTTTTAATAACATTTTTTACAAATTTTTCCATTTACCTTTATTAATGACTTTTTTACAAATTTTTCCAATGATGTATTTTTTTTCCTTTTTTTCTCGATTAGTTATGACATTTTTTTTTTTTTTTTTTAAACGTATTGACATGAAACAAAATTTTCTTCCTTTTTAATGATATTTTTTACAAATTTTCTCTTTTACTTTTTTTTAATGACATTTTTTACAAATTTTCCTTTTACCTTTTTAGTGACATTTTGTTTACAAATTTTCCTTTTTTTTATTGACAATTTTTTTTACAGGAGGACATTGACTTTTTTTTGTTACGTTAGGACATTTTTGTTTTTGTGATGATGTATTTTTCTTTTAACTTTTAGATAAAAAGAAAATATTATTTAAATTAAAATGAACTTTATACGTTAGTATATTAACACATATTAACACGTGTCATCATCTCAATTAAAATGACACATGTCACAATCTAATGAATTATAATTTTGAATGCATTCTCCTTTATATAATAGCTTTTAAACTAATCTTTTGCAATTTCCATTGCTCAATATTCAAGTCTTTTGTGGTTGACAAAATAAAAAAATTCTTTTGTGATTTGCCTCGATAATAGTTGGAACAGTACTATGATCTAAAACAAATAAAATAATATATTGAATGAGATCTCTTTTACAAATCAAACAAGATTCCTATGTATCATCAACCAGTGCCTGTAATGGGCACATAAATCTAATTTTACAAAAAGGGATCTTGAGGTATCTGGCTATATATAACTTCAGTATATATGTAGTACACTTCTCACACCAACTATAAAATCAGATCACGTAAGAACTATGAAGTCATCTTTTCCATATACAGCTCCAAGGATGTTGGAACTCTAGTGCTTGTGAGATCATATATTATATAGAACTGTCTCGAGTAGTCAAGTGGGGCAACTCTTGAAACGAACTACTGATCGATGTCATCAGAAGGCAATGTCGGACTCTTGGAGCACATTTCCATCTTATGAAGCTCCTTTAACCGACTCTCCGGGTTACAAAGCCCTAAAGATTAGAGAATAAAAGGTTAGCTATAGGTTCTCTTGAATACTATTACGTGAAACCATATTTACACTACCTGAGCATTTGGGAATGTCCCAGACTGCTATGGACTTTGGGGAACAATGAGGATCGCATAAAGCACGGTTGTCCTCGTGATGTACATCCATTGCAAGCATCCAAGATCCGATGCTTACATCTTCATTGTTAAACATCCTCAGGCTGGAAGGAAAAGACCGAAATAATGAGATTTGCATATCAGAATTTGCAAGTGAGGTTAAATCAAAAGCCTTCCAAACCTGCCATTCCGAGCTGCTGCAAGTGAAGCCACTATCTCGGCTGAAAGAATGTATATTGGTCCGTAAGCATGTAAGAAATACTCATTTCCAATCAAATTGCCCTGTTTCTCGTACCTGACAAATAAAATATCTGTCACCAAAACCGATAAACTCCTTACAGTCGCAGATGAAGAAAAGGCTAATAAAACATACCATTTTAGTTTAGGGTCTGTTATAACTGGTCCTTTCTTCATGCAGCCAATATATGTCTGCGGATGAAGTCTTTCCTTCCCAAGAAGCGTCGCAAGTCGATCTGAACATAAAACAAATTTGAATACTATTGTGACACAGAGGAAAACAGCCCCAATTACTACCTCTCAGATACCTGGTCTCAAATAAATGTCATCGTCGGCTTTAACATAATAATCAGCTTCAAAGAGTTTAAAAGCTGCTTTGAAGAAGGCCAACCTACAAGGAAGAGCCAGGAATCAGTCATTGATAAAATGTAAATCGAAAAAGAAATAGAAAAACACAGATCAACATCCGAAATCAGGATTGTTACGTCTTATATGGAAGTCGTAGATACTCTTCCTCAACATCCAGAAGCACAAAATCTCTGTAATTTTTTATCTCCTTCTCAAGCTCAGCCATCTTCTTTGGATCCTTTGACCGTCCAATGACAAATCTAAAAGCTAATCCGGTCGCTTGTTCCAACCTGAGTTCCAGTCAACAAAAACACAATATTGGATTCGAATCCAAAATAAGCAGATGTAAAATGGAGCCAATCGGAAAGTGATGGCCGTATATCTACACTGGCTTGAGGAAGTAGTTGGTAATAAGGTCCCTTGCTTAACATCTAACCCATAAATTTCAGGTGAACATACACTTTTCCAAGTAAATGGGGAAACATCAAAAACACTAATTTTATCTGGCTGCATTTTCCGTATAGACTAAGCCGCTCAAGTCACTAAGCTCAACACAAGATACCGACGAATAGAACTCCTGGTTCACTAAAGTAACCGTATTGACATCAAATTATTAAGAAACTGAAGGTGACAAAATCCCATCATGCCATGTTTTACATCTTATCTAAAGTAAGGTCTTTTAAGCTTCAAGAGGATGGAAGTAACCTGATTTTACACCAGAATTTGAAGCAATGTATCATTCTAAGAAAAAAGAGAGTTTGGATACCTTAGAAGGCCATCAGGACCAGAAGGGAACCAAGTGCTTCTCAAAGCGGACCGACGATCGCCGGAATCAAACCCAGTCTGGATCCCGACGAACCCTAATAACTTCGGTCTTTCGGCCAACACGCCGCCGTTACCACCGTCTCCTCCGAGCTTTCTAGAAGCAGACACCCGGGAAGTGTCTTTAGATCCACCGCATCGATAAACAGAAGCAGGTACAAGTCGAGTACCGGCGGAGGTGATCGCAAAGACAGTGCCGGCGACTCCGATGAAAACGGAGACGAGGGAGAAGAATATAATGGCCACATGAATGCGACACGAAGCAGAAGAAGAAGAGTTGGGCTTATGGGTCTTTGAGGGTTTACTGTAGTATGAAGGAGAAGCCGAGACGGAGGAGCAGGATGCGGTGGAGAACCGGTGGGAGAAGAGTGGCATTATCGTAAATCTGAGGCTGGTCTAAGGGCAAGTTCGGGTTTTGGGACAATTGGGCACTGGATGTTAAGGTTTTAGATCTGTGTATTTTTGCTTTAGTGACGGTGGTGAACTGTGTGGCTTCCGATTGCGAATCTAATTATTTCCCACTTTTTATGCCTCTTTTGTAATTCTCTTACACGAAGTCTATTAGTTGTGTAATAATAATTTTTAGATACATATTTAGATTAATTAGGAGAACAAAAAGGAGAGCAATGAATGCATTCACATGGCAATTTATTAGAACCAATTGCCCAAGATATTATAGAACTACTACAAAATTAAATGTGACGCAAATAAGCTCCTATCTCACCAATTATGTATGATGAAAGCGGAAGAGAAGACAAATAATTTATATATTATTTAGGTCCATTCTTCTTGTACTGGCTTTTCTAATCCATTTTGAAATGAGATAATAGCTATTTCAGTTTAAGATGAACCGAATCTCACTCTAAAATCCACAATAGACTCCATCTGTATAACCCTATTTGGATTAAGTTCGGGTTTTGATACTAAGTTTCATGAGTTTTCAACTCAAAATTAATTGGCAATAAATGGGTTGATCCATGTTACTTATATATTATTAAAGTCATTTTTCAATTTACAATATAAGATTTTTAACATGAAGAATATCTCACTTGAGAAGTGTGATGGAACATTAAGCGATATATAAGGAACATGAGCCAATTCACGCATAACTAATTGGTTTTAAGTTTGAAATCCATGAAATTTAATATGGTATGAAAGCTCGAACATATGTTATCCAATGTCCGACATATCTTATCCGAAACTAATCATATAATGGGATACTGTCGAGATCAATGGGTGGATGGATCATTATCTCGAGGAGACGTGTGAAGAATTCATCACATCAAAAATATGATGAGACCTTAAGTGTAATAGAAAGGACATGGGTCAATCTACTCTTGCTAATTTGCTTTACCAAACAATTTTATTTTTATTTTTAGAAATCAAAACATATTGTACTTAATTCCTTAAATATTACTGTTTAACAAAGGTTTCACTTTCTCAACAAATGTTGATAACCATTGTGGAGTAGTATATAGAATAGGTAAGTACAATAGAACCTCTGTAAATTAATACTCTATAAATTAATAAATTATTCCGGTTCTAAGTTGGATCAGTGTAAAAACTGACGAATTTCGATAAGATAATAAGATAATAATTTTTTTTAAACTCTTATGTAAAATATTGGTCCCAATAATAGCATAAATTAATAATTATAAATCTTATGCGCATATATATATCTAAGATAATTTAGTAATGTATGATTCTAGTGTTGTATATTTTCTTCTTAAAGTTGGAATCTTGTTGGAACTAATCTCTAATTTTTCTTATTGCATCAAAAATTCACAGTGTTGTCATCTTGATCTTCATTCAGTTGAAGAGTTCTAGACGTGATAATTGTTTTGTTATGATTAAATACTTCCAAAAGTATTGTTATCTCGTTTTCAACTTCATCATCAATACCAAGAATTGTAGCCGCAATTTTTTCTCGTTTTCATATGGATAGTCAAGTAGGCTATTAACATCCATCTTATTATGATAACCGAGATTATTAACATAATCTGAAATAAGACGAATATGTAAATAATATATAAGAAATTTTTTTAAAAAAAATTGTATAAACTTTTAGGTAAAGTTTTTATTTTAAATAAAGGAAAATTTTCAAACAATCATGGACTAGAAAAATCACTCTATTAATTTATTAATTTATCGATTAATCAATAACTCTATAAATTAACAAATTTTCAGAGTCCCAACATTATTAATTTATAGAAGTTTTACTGTAATTAGTAAACGAGGAGACTTTTCTTGGAATTGTATCGGCACTAAAGTTGGTTGTCTCCTTTTAAAGGTGAAGAAAGGCCTCACATCTCTTTTCTTACGCTAAGGATCTCACTTGAATAGTTTTGTAACCGAGGTCATTCTGTAGATTCTTTCACAACTTGCATTAAAGCGTTAGAGTAGCTCTCAAAGTAGATTTCTCCAAATTCAAAAGTGTCTAAACAAGACATTGATGTAACCGGATACAGATTAGGTATCATATCGATCAAATATATTAGGGATTCGAAGATTTCTGTTGGAATAAAGTTCAAAACTCGAGATGATAAGCGGAATAGATGCCGAGTTCTTATTTTTCAGTGAATAGTATTGATGATTGGATGCCTTTTTTTGATTAAGGTACCTCCATATTTATACAAAATACATGTCGGTCAAGTAAACCTAATATAATTGGAAACATTCCTATTTTCTCGGCGATTTTCCTTTTCTTCATCATCGTTTCCCCTTTTCTCGGAGTCTTTAGGGCGGTTTAGACTTCATGGGCTTTGGAGATCGGTTGGGCTGATTTTTGGCTTATTGGGCCAAACTCGCCTATCTTTTCATTAATATGGACCGAACTCAGATATTGATTGGGCTTTATCTTTGTGGACCGACCTCGTCGACCTGCTTCGGGTTGATTTGGATTCGGCCCGGGTCTTAATGGAAGATGCACAACCCGTCTCCAACAATAAGCCCCCCAGTTCGTCGATTGAGATTATTGAGAGATCGGCGACGTTTATCATGATGCTGACTCGGCAGGGATCTGAATTAACGCGTCTCTTGTAGTAAACACGTGGCTCGATATTGATCGTTCATTCGCTGGAAGTCGAAGAGTTGCATAGGTTAGGAACTCGAAGCGTCGCCAAGGGTTAATGATTACTCTCGGTAACCGCTCATTCTTCAATAAATATCTCCTTCGGTCTTCTGTTTCTCCACTTCAACCTCTACAGCAAAAGGTAGTCTCTCTCTCTGACATTCTATTTATTTTTCTTCTTTGATATGCTCTGTATCTCCGTCGTATTTTCGTGGTCAGTATTTTTCGATTTGCCTACTTCCAGATATCTTCGTCTTTGTCTGATCGTCTATTGAATTTATGTCTCGTCTACATTTTACTTCGGCCACTCCTCATTCTTCAGATGAGTCAACCTCACCTTCGTCTTTGACGACGAGCTCCTCACTGAGTGGGGAGACGAATTCACCTCCGAATCATCGAAAATTTCCCTATACTAGTTCAAGCGAATCTCTAGTGCAGTCGTTGATTCGCCGCCAATGCACACCAGGAAAGCATGAAGCTACGTCTAGTTTGGCGTATCCCGAGATCGTCGTCCCACATCTTCTAGATGAAAATTTGAATGATTTACCCCTTCGATAAGATCCGGAGAGACATGAGCTTGAAGATGATTTAGAGGATCATGTCGTTGAAGATCAAGAAGATGGAGCAAATCAATAGGATCTGTCCCCTCAGCCTAGAATTTGAGGGAAACGAGCTGCCAAGGGAAAACGTGTGGCTAAGGGGAAGCACGGAGCTCGCGTAAAAACCGCATGTGATAATATTTATTGTATCTTTTCTACTCGATCGACTACGGAGTCACTTGAGGCCATGAGGGAGTCGTGCAAGATGTCCTTCGAGCTTGAGTTTGTAGTTCCTGAGTCGTACGAACGTCCTTGGAACTGCCCAGAAGGTTTCATATGTTTGTATGAGGCATTCTTTTCATATTGCCGTCTTTAGTTCCCGCTTTTGGACCTGTTCATCAGATATTGCAGAGAGCGTGGTATGACTTTTATGCAACTTACCACCGCACGTGTTTGTAACATGGTCGGCTTGCTGACTCTAGAGGCGGAGTATGACGTCTAGATCACGACTGAGGTGTTCGAAGAGATGTCTTCATTCAATATTGGGACGAAGCCCGGTCATTTTTACATCAGTATGAAGCCGACAAACAAGCTGATTACTGGTTTTAAGAGCAAGGTCTACAATTGGGATATGAAGTATTTTTTGTGTGAAAATAAACGCGGCTTCGGTTCACGATATCAAAGGATATTATAGGAGAGCTTGGAATTTGAACATTGGTAGATGTTTCCGATTAGTTCGTTGTTAGATATGACGCCGATGTTATTTTATCTAATATGTTTCCTTGTTGCTTTCTTTTTGTTATACTTCAGAACGACATCCGTTTTTCCCAGCTTTCCCGTGGCAACATTTCCTCGACGACGTTGCCAAGCTTAGAGCAATCGACAATGTAAGTGGCCAGAGATTCATCAGGAGAGTATCCGGAGAAGTCTTGCTCTTTTAGTTTGGTCCCTTTCTTCTTCTATGCCTTTACTTTGCCAAGAAAATATTTTGTCACCGCCCTAACACTTGATATTTTTATGTTTTATTTAAACGCTTAGGAAAGAAGACGTCAGGAGGCCGAGATGGGAATGTTGAATTCGATCCCCGATTACTCCACCCAGCTGGCGAAACCCTTCGATCGGAACTAGGATCAATGTTTCTAAATAGCAGGCCGTCGCTGCTGAACCTATGGCTGACAATCCAGCATTGATATATGCTGATGGCAATGCCCCTGCTGAAAAGCAGGTTACTGAGTATGCCAAGAAGAAGGCGGTTGAAACAGCGGCTGAACTAAAAGCCAGGCTACTGGCTCGATAAAAAGATGCTAAGAACAAGGCGCCCAAAAAGAAGAAAGATAAGTGGAAGGACAAGTCTTCGAGGTCATCGAAGAAGGCTTTGGGAAGCAACACCGGCGACCCTCATAAGAGTTTGTCGAAACAATCGTCTGTTGCTCAGGGTTCGGATGCTAATGTCCCTGCTCCTCCTACTGCCATTGAGCCATCGAAGAAGAGGCCAGCTGATGCACAGGATGCTGCTGCAAAAAGGTATACGTCCGATACTCGTCCTGAGATCAGCACCGATGTCGATCATAGCTAGTCTTTCCAATATTCATGGAGAGACGAGCCTTTTATCGGTGATCAGCTTGCTACTTCTCAGCTTCTTCGGAAGGTTGGGGGTCCGATTCGTCCTCTTCCAGAGGTCAATAATCTTGAAGTTGCTGAGCCGTACAAAGACGTGTCGCGCAACGTAGCGATGGTTTGGTTCTTTCAACTCTTAATTTTCTAAGATGATATATTCTATTGTTTGTTTATTTATGTTTACTTTTTATTTTGCTAGCTGATGAGTTCGATGAATTGCCTCGTTGGCTCATACGAGAGGAAAGTCAGTGCGGCACGGGCGGTTGCTTCTGACAATGCGGTTGTAAAAAAACTCATGACCAAGCAGACAAAGAGAGCTCACCATTATGAAGCGATTGCTTTAGAGCGTTAGGGGATTATTGATGAGTTCAAGTAGCAGGTCGTCGTTTTGAAGGACGAGAAGGATCAAGCTGTGTCCAATCTTAGCGCGGCGAATGCGCGTTTGGATGCTCCTGCTGTCGAGAAGGAATCTCTCAAAGAAGAGCTAAAGAGTTCATAGCAAAGGCTGGCACGTGAACAACGGAGGCTGCAAAACTCCCGTGATAAGATGGTTTATACTGTGCATATAAAAATGTGGGAGGAAACCACAGCTAGATACGCAGCTCGTCTTCAAAAAATCAAAGAGTTTATTGATGATCGCAATAAGCTGGAGGAAATGCTGATGATGCTGAGCCAGAACAAGGGGACTCGAGCCAGCCTTAAGATTTTGAAGGAGGAGGGGGGGGGGGGGTGTCGATCTCCGACGATAGGCTGGAAAAACTTGCAGTTGATGAGGTGGAGTGGTTTTCAAAGGCCAAAGCGCTTAATGTCGACGATCTTGAGACAAGTGGTTTATACGTGACACCACCGCATTTGTCATTTTCTCGGGATGTAGCAGCCGAGGTCCCTGTCGGTGTCAATCAGCACGGGAAAAACGATCGTCGCGTCTCGCCCAATGATGTCGCCGAGTTGAAGGAAAAGCTTAATATCAAAGCTTAAGCCGTTTGTGGCCTTCTTTCTTTCGTTGTATCTTTTTACCTCCCTTTTTCGAACATGGCACCCTGTAAAGGGTTTATTTTCTTTGTTTTGACAATATTTGTTTTGTATTTTGATTCCCTTTTTGTCTTGAGCATTAGTTTGGCTTGCTTTTCCACGACTGCTTGTTTTATTTCTTACAAATATTGTGTTCATATGCTTACTTTAGTGTGAGGCTAAGCTCGACTTTTGAATGTATTTTAGGAGCAAGGCTAGATTATCATTATAGAAATTGATTATATTTGGAGTTATCATTAATAGCGTAAATATTGGATTTCGAATTATCCATGCTTTAGGTAAAATAAAGAGTGAATGAGATGTGCTTGGTTTAATATTTTAGGTGCGAAACTGGTGTTCAAGTTATCTTATAAACTGTTCTAGGTCCAACACAAATATGCGAGATGGGCTTGGCGTTTTGTTATTTGGTTAACCTGGAACTTAGTGCGGGTCTGGCCCCGGCTTTCTTCTTTAAACGTAAGTTTTTAGGCTTAGTATTTAAAGTGTGGATTATTTCATCACTGCATTCATGTGGAATGCATTTTAAGATTGTACATCTGGCCAGGATGACGACGTGTAGTATGAACCAAAAGTGGTTGTGAATAGGACGAGCTGTCCATAAACTCGATGAGACAAGAGATAGATAAAAATAAATTTTATCAAAATCACAGCTGTGCCTTGTGAAAGGCTGCCTATGTACCATTTGAAAAAGGGATCAAGTTGTTCATAGTTCTGTTACAAGAGTTGAGAATGAACTCGGCTATAACGAGCATTTTTTTTGTAATCACGCCATCGTGCTAATAGTAGTATTGTTTGAGGTTGATTGAGTTCCAAGATCTCGGTTCCTCGGGGCCATCCATCTCTAACAGCTCGTAGACTCCTGGTTTTACGATCCTCGACACCAAGTATGGACCTTCCCAATGTGCATCGATTTTCCCTGCTCTTTCCTCTCTTTTGTTCTGGAAGAGCTTTCGGAGGACGAGATCACCTTCTTGGAATAAACTATTTCATACCTTTTTGTTATAGTACTTAGCCGTAAGCTGCTGATAATTCTGAATCTGGAGTAATGCCTGATCTCGTTGTCCTTCTAATTCGTCGAGGCTATCTCTGAGCATTCTGTCATTGAGATTGGGATCCTGTGTCATCATGGTTCGTCGTGGACTACCGATGTTAGTTTCTGCTGCGCCATTGCTTCAACCCCGTGTGACAACGAAAAAGGTGTTTGTCATGTAGCTCGTCGAGGGGTTGTTCGAGGCGACCATAAGACGACGTCCAGTTTATCAGCCCAAAGTCCTTTTGCTTTGCCCAATCTTTTTTTTCAATCCGTCTATGATGGTTTTGTTTGAGCTTCTACTTGTCCATTCTCTTATGGAGATCTTGGGGTTGATTTTCTTAATTGGATTCCCCATTTGGCACAGAAGATATCGAAGATGTTTTCGGTGAGATTGATACTATTTTCTGTGACAATGTCATATGGGATCCCGTGTCGACATATGATATTCTTCCAGACGAATTTTTGTACGTCGATCCCTTCGATTTTGGTGTATGACTAGGTTTCGACCCACTTAGTGAAATAATCTGTCATAATCAAGATGTACTTCTTCTGGTGGATGCTGGTAGGGGGCCAAATATGTCCATTGTCCATCGTATGAATGGATATGCAGTCGTCGCAGAGGAAAAGAGTTTGGTTGGTGCATGCATCATTGGGCCGTGGCATTGACATGCGTCACATTTTGTTGTGTATTTCTCGCAGTCTGTGATCATAGTCGGCCAGAAGAAGCCGAGCTTCTTGATTTTTAGGACTAATGATCGTCCACCAGAATGGTTTCCGCCAGCACCATCGTGTGTCTATATCAAAATTCTTCTCACCTCGTCGCCATGTATACAATGCATCGCCTTCTTCCATCGAAAAAGTTCTCCATCCAGCATGATGTTGTGGGAACTTCGTGGCTTCAACCACCATTCTTCTTGTCTTCCGGCACTTCCCCGTCATGAATATATAGTTTGATTTTGGTCCTCCAATCTTTGTCTTTGCTGCCGGCCAGATTATCTTCTTCATCCATGGGTTAACCAACCCCATCTTCATTATTTTGGCAAACTCCTTTGGGAAGATTGATGCTTGGCGTTGCTATGCATTCGACAAGTATAATGCATTGTAGTTGCGGGTCGGATGTCGAAGCCAATGCGGCTAATGTGTTGGCCGCTGTATTGTCACCTCTTGGGATCTTGGTCAATTCAAAGGCATTGAATTCCTTGCACGACCATAAGGTAGGCTTTCATCCGCTCATTTTTAGTCCCGTACTCTCCACTGAACTGACTGGCGACAAGCTGAGATTCGCAGAATGCTCGAATCTGCTTGGCTCCGATTCCTTTGGCCAGGCGTAAACCAGCAATTAGTGCTTCGTACTCTGCTTCGTTATTCGAGGCAGGAAAATCGAGGCGAAATGACTGTTCCAGCACTTTTAACCGCACTCCTACGCCGGATCCATGTCGAGATGATGCCCCTTCCACATGCAAAGTCTATTTTTCCTCTTTTGGGAGATCGTTGCCAAGCAACTCAGGAGCTAATTCAATGAAAAAATCCACTAAGATGAGATTTGGCACTAGTTCAGCTTTTGTATTCAATGTCATATTCATTGAGCTCGACGGCCCATTTGGCCATTCTTCCCCATTAGCTCGGGCTATTCAAGATCATTCTCAACGGTTGAGTATGGCGATTGAATGAGACCGGAAGTATGAACGTAGTTTTCTGGCCGAGATGACGACGGCGAGGGGAATTTTTTCCATGGTAGGTTATCTTGTTTCTGCTCCGTCTAAAGTCTTACTACGTAGAATATTGGCTTTTGTTCACCTTTGTCTTCCCTTACCAATACTCCACTTGCGGCCGAGCTAAAGACCGCGATGTAGAGGTATAGAGTTTCACCTTCTTCTGGTTTTGCCAAGATAGGTGGCGTAGACAGGTATTCCTTGAGCTCCTTGAATGATTCCTCACATTTTCCATCCCACTCGAAACTTTTGTTTCCTCGTAACAACTGATAGAACGGTAGGAAATATCTGTTGACCGAGAGATAAAACGGTTCAATGCGGCTATTCGACCTGTCAGCCTCTGGACTTTCCGTGTGTTTTTTGGAGAGGGGAGGTCGATGATTTCGGCTATCTGTTTGGGGTTTGCTTCTATTCTTCTCTGGGTGACAATATAGCACAAGAATTCTCAGGATGTGACTACGAATGTGCACTTGGCCAGATTGAGCTTCATACCATATTGGTTCAAGATTTCGAATGCCTTACATGTTCAACAAATATTTTGTTGACAAGTCTTTGATAAGTTACCCCCTCGTTCTTCAGTCCCAAGGGCATCGCCTTGTAGCAATAAATCCCCTGATCAGTTATAAAGGTCGTCTTCTCACGATCATTGGGATGCATCAGAATCTGGTTGTATCCAGAGAAAACATCTATAAAGGACAATAATTGATTCACAGCGGTTGCCTCTGCTAGCCGATCTATATGTGGTAAGGGGAAACTATCTTTGGGGCATGCCTTGTTTAGGTCGTTGAAATCGACACAGACTCTCCATTTTCCGTTCTTTTTTTTACCACGACGGGATTGGCGAGCCAATCTGGATATTTTACTTTGGTAATGGAACCGACTCCTAAAAAACGTTCGACCTCATCATTTACCGCTTTTACTCTCTCGGGGCCGAGCTTCCGTCGTTCTGCTTGATCCGTTTCGACATTCAGCTCGTGGCAAATAATCTTCAGATTTATTCCTTTCATGTCGCAATCAACCATGCAAATGTTGCCGCATTCTGTCGGAGTAGTTCGACGAGCTCATTTTTAATATCTTCTTTTAGTTCGACGCCTATTCCAACACACCGCTCTGGCTTTTCGATATCGAGAATGACATGTTGAATGGGATTATACTTTGGTTTGATCGGGCCGAGTTCGCCAGATTCGCTGATATTCAAGGCCACCGCCGTGACGTTCCTTAGTTTTCGTTCACTGAAAAAATATGTTCGAGCCATTCTCTGATTTCTCTCGATAGTTAAGGCTCCATTTGAGGTGGGGAACTTGATGCATTGGTGATAGGTCGACACGACTGCCTTCATTGAATAGAGCCATGGTGTCCCAAGAATCATATTGTAGATAGCCGGCTTATCAAGCACAACGAACTTGACCTATTTGGTCATCCCTGCAACATACACCGGTAATTTTATGGTTCCAATTATTGAGGTCGTTTTGTTGGTGAAGCCGGTAAGGGGCCGGCTACCGTATTTGATGTCATCGTCCTTAATTTCCATCTTTTTCAATGTTTCTTTATATATTAGATCCACGTACTCCTGGTATCAACCAGTATCCAAGTCACTTCTCAATCGCCAATCATCATCTCGATCACGAGTGGATCGTTATGGGGCCTATCCAGTCTGTCAGTATCCGATTCGTTGAAGGTTATTGGAGCATCTTCATTCGTGGTAGTCGACCACTTTTGTGCAGTGATTGTCTTTCTTTCATACTCCTTGATTGACCGTACCAAATCATTGCACGCTTCGAGGCCTCCCATTATCATGTTAATCCGTCTTCGTAGTGTCGGATAGTTGTTGGGGCCATGTTGGTCATCTAGATCTCTTAATGGTGGGTCGGTGTCGGCGTTAACATGTTGAGTTTTGTCAGTTCGGTACTCCTCATTAATTCATCCCTTTCCCCTTGGGCTGATCTATATTTCTCTTCACTATAGTTAGATCGGCCATTTTCGTTTTCTCTCCTACTGTTTGTTTGATCTTGATTGGTATCCTTGATTTCCCCTTTCTGGTACTTCCTTAGAAGGTATTCTTGTAGGTGCCGGAATTGCGAGGTGAGATGACCCACCCAGTCGCCTATGGTAGTCGCAGTATGGCTACGTATCTCTTGTGTCTTCATTTCGGTGGTACTTGTTCCAGGGTTTCTGTGGCTGAGTGTCGCTAATGTAGTAGCTTTTGGCTTCCTTGTCTCGGTCTTCCTTTTGGTAATATTTATCGTAATGTTGACAGAATTCGTAGCGATCCTCCTTTTCCTTTGAGGTCGGCGCCTTGGGTGGTGCATATTTTTAGCCATTGTAGGTCGTTCCTCCTCAACTCCAATGTATCGGGTCGCCCTATGCATTGTATCCTCTAGAGTCAGTTTTTCGTTGATCATGAGATCATCGCAGAACCGTGATTCGTACCACATGGCGTTTTGTGGTGTAGTTATTGCTGCTTCATCCGTTACTGTGACCCGTGATACTACTCATTTGAAATGATCCATGAAAGTTCGTAATGGCTCTTTTGATCCCTGATACAAAGTCCACAAATCAGCGTTTTCACACCCTCTTTTGCATGACCATAGAGTAATGTTTGAGGAAGGCCATTGATAGCTGGTGAAAGTTATCTATGTAATTAGATTCAAGTTGCGAAACCCAGCTCAGTGCGGCACCACCCAAGTGTTCTACTAATAATTGGCAATATATGGCGTCTTGTTCCGTGGCGGTGATGTGAGCTCGTCCCATAGCAATGCGAAAGGATGTCATATGTTGACAAGGGTCTGTGTTTCCCTCGTACACGCGGACTTTGATTTTTCTGGTGTGCTTGACTGGAGTGTTAGCAATTCGAGCTGTGAATGGGGTATTCTGTGTTTCTTTGAGGACGCGCTCTATCTCTGGGGCCGAAATTATAGCTCGGTGCATTTTTGAACTCATGTCACGAATACTGGTTTTCATCCCTTCGATTTCCTGGTCCCTATTGCGAGTTGGGTCGTCGGTTTGGCGTGGTGGAGTCTCGAAAATTGACTGCTGGTTGGTGGAGGGGCTTGTTCAGGTAACATAATTTGTTGTAGCGGAGTTGCGGTTTCTTGATATTGCTGATCAATCATCCAATTTCCCAAGGGTTGGATGTTGTCAATTCGATCATGGCAAGCGGCCTGAGCAACCACGAGTGTTTCAAGTTGTTCGTTTTTTGTTCGAGATCTGCTTCTTGCCGCTCCAGCTTTGTAAGTAAAGTCTGAAGAAGTGTGTTAACGTCGGGTTGAGCCCCTATAGCTGCGGTTCTTTCAACGGGTTGCGGTAATACAATGTTGTTGTTATGACCGTTGTTGTCGTGGTTAGTTCCATTGTTGCTCTGATCGTCGACTATGTTGTTGTTATTGCTCTGATCGCCGATTCCGTTATTATTGTTTAGGATCAGAGGCGGTGTTATAGGTTCCGACATTGTCGCCGAGCTTGTTGAACTTTTTGAGTTGAGAAAACCTTAGACTCCCCATAGACAGCGCC
This sequence comes from Pseudoturritis turrita, assembly GCA_900406555.1. Taxonomy (NCBI): domain Eukaryota; kingdom Viridiplantae; phylum Streptophyta; class Magnoliopsida; order Brassicales; family Brassicaceae; genus Pseudoturritis; species Pseudoturritis turrita. The sequence goes on from OVBL01000008.1 coordinate 286,254, forward strand.
AGTTGATGTAACCATATACGGGTTTGGTATTAGAACGATCAAATAGATTAGGAATTCAAAGATTTATCTTGGAATAAAATTCAAAACTCGAGATGATAAGCGGAATAAATGTCGAGTTCTTATTTCTCAATGAATAGTATTAATGATCGGATGCCCTTTTTGATTAAGGTACCTCCATGTTTATACAGAATACATGTCGGTCAAGTAAACCTAATACAATTGGAAACATTCCTATTTTCTCAGCGATTTTCCTTTTTTTCGTCATCGATTCCCTTTTTATCGGAGTCCTTAGGGCGGTTTAGACTTCATGGGCTTTGGAGATCGGTTGGGCCGATCTTCGGTTTATTGGGCCGAACTCGTGTATCTTTTCACTAATATAGGCTGAACTCGGATGTTGATTGGGCTTTATGATATTCATGGGCCGAGCTCGTCGACCTGCTTCAGGTTGATTTGGATCCAGGCCGGGTCTTAATGGAAGGTGTGCAACCCCGTCTTCAACAATTATTAAAGTCATTTTTCAACATCCAATATAAGATTTTTAATACAAAGAATATCTCACTTGAGAAGTGTGATGAGACATTAAGCGATATATAAAGAATATGAGTCAGTTTAGGCATAACTAATTGGTTTTGAGTTTGAAATCCATGAAATTTAATATGGTATGAAAGCTCAAACATATGTTGCCCAATCTGAACCAAAGCCAGTCCGACATATCTTACCCGAAATTAATCATATAATGGGATACTGTCGAGATCAATGGGTGGATGGATCATTATCTCGAGGAGACTGTGGAAGTCGAAACCCGCACAACCAAAAACTTGTAAAGAGATTTAGGGATTCAACAGACTTCTATGCAAAGAAACCAAAAACAGAGATCCAAAGATGGAGATTTTATTCAAGCTGTTTTGAGAGCTGTTTGTAAAGTAATATGTTTTTCTAGGTCAATTTTCGGATCCCTTCCTCAAAGGGGTAAATGTCTTATTTATACAAGAACAAGTCGGCTAGGCCTGCTTCCTAAAGGTATTTGGAAAACTTCCTTTCTCTGGCTCGGATGTGGGCTTCCTTCTTAGGCTCGTCATCTTGGCCCACCAATTTCTTATGGCTCGTTGCCTCGGCCTAATAAAATATTAGGCTCGTTGCTTTGCTGGGTCATCGATGAGCTGGCTTGTCGCTTGTCTTGCCTGCTTCTCCCAATTCCGAGCCAGGTAGTTGGCTCGTCGCCTGTCTTCCCTTGATGCCGAGCCAGGAAATTGGTTTGCCAACGCGTTCGCTCGTCACCATTTTTTGGTTCGTCAACATGTTGGCTCATCACCATTCGTTGGTTTGCCAACACGTTGGCTCGTCACTTGTTTCTTCGTGCTGCCGAGCCAAGTTTGGCTCGTCATCTGCTTCGTCCACTACCTAGCCAAGATGTTGGCTCGTCATTGTTTCTTCATGCCGCCGAGCCAAGATGTTGGCTCGTCACTCCTGTCTCTTTGCTGCCTAGCCAAGATGTTGGCTCGTCACTCCTGTCTCCTTGCTGCCTAGCCAAGATGTTGGCTCGTCATTGTTTCTTCATGCTGCCGAGCCAAGTTTGGCTCGTCACTGCTTTTTCCTGCCTAGCCAAACGTTGGCTCGTCACCATTTCTCCCTGCTGCCTAGCCAAGATGTTGGCTCATTGCCTAGCCAAACATTGGCTCGTCATTGCTTGCTTCTGTCGCCGAGCCAAGAGTTTGTACTTGCTTGGCTACCCCTTTCTCCATACTTAGTCTTATCAGCAGTTGATCTCGACGAGGTGAACACTGACCCCAACAGTTAGCCCCCAGCTCGGTAGTATTATTAATAATAGTGACGAGGTGAGAAGTCAAGATCGAGATCAACTATCTTTGGGCTACCAAGCCAGATTTTTGGTGAAGTTGTCATCCGGGCATTGACACATGCCGAGCCAAACTGATAGTGTTACCGAGGTGTTTTATTTCCAAGCCAACACTGGAGTATCTTATCACCGAGCCAACCCCTTGACGTGCTGCTGATTCGTCTTCAATTGCGTTGCCGAGCCACTTTGGCCTGTGATATATTCGTTTTCATTTTGCCGAACCGACACCTTTGTCATGCTGCCGAGCCAACTTATCATTTGTTTGACCGAGCTGTTTTGGCTCGTTATCTCGCTGCATTGCTTAGACTGTTATTTTCGCCGAGCCGTCTTCTTCCGATATGTTTGCCGAACCAACCCACCAGGTGATTTGTCTTTGGCTCGGTAGTAATGTTGGCTCGAAATAACTCTTATCATGATTACAACTTTATTGGGAACTGTAAGCGTTTCGCATGTTTCCGAGGCTGCGTGGTGTCACGCGCTGTAATTTCATGCTTCTTTATATTCAGATCTTTGTCTCACTCCTCATAACTCAATTCTCTTCATTTCCGAAAAATCAGGTAGCTCTCTTCTCTCTCCTCTTTTCTCTCTTTTTTGTTTAAGTAGTTGGCTAGGTTTTCATTGATTCTTCTGTTTTGCCGTCGCCACTATTGAATTTTCCGACCCATCTCCAAGCGTGGCTCAGCGAGCCTTTGAATTTTCCGATCCATCTCCAAATTCTTCCGGCGAGATCTTGCATTTTTCGACCCATCTTCAAACTTCCACGGCGGGTGTTTGAGTTTTCCGACCCGTCCTTATTCTTGTCACATTGCTGTTTTGATCTCCTCCGTCTCCGAGCCGATATTCTTCGCATCAAGTGTTTCCGAGCCAAAATCCTTCCAATTTTTCCAAGTATCGGTTGGATTCCGAACCAAAATCCCCAATGTCTCATCTCGCCGAGCTGGAAGATTCTGTGGGTTCGGCAAATTTTGCCTCGTTGCTTGGACGCAAGATGGTGTTGTCTCCCCAAGTTTCCAAGCCAGCTGAGTCTAGTTCTCCGCAAGGTCGACTGCAGGTTGTTGTCCCATCTCTGATAGTCGAAGCATTTGATGCCGAGGCGGATGACGAGGCAGCCTTGATACAAAAGGCTCTTGAAGAATTCAAAGCCGAACCAGTGGAGTACATCATTGACGAGGCAGAAAAAATACGGTTGGAAAGATTATTCGCGAGCCACCAAGCTAGCACGTCGACGAGGCGAAAGCCTAAGAGAAAAAATCCTAAGAGACGACCTGACCCTCCTGGTTCGTCCTTGTGCACCGCTGAATCCTTGGAGGCATTGAGGCATCGATTCCATATTTCAGAAGATGTTGAACTGGTTGTCCCTGCTCCGACCGACCGAGCCGAATCTCCTCCACCCAGGTATTTCACTCTCTATGAGAGTTTCTTCTATGGTTGTCTGCTCTGGTTTCCGATCCCTAGCTTGATCATCCGCTTCCTATACAAGCATGGGTTAGCGCCGAGCCAAATTACGCCTCGTGGGATGCGTCACCTAGTTGGGATTCTGGTTCGGAGCTATGAGTGTGACGTGACTGTTCGCATCTCCCACCTTCGGCAGTTTCTTGAGTTCCGAAAGATTAAGAACTCCCGAGCCTACTATATTTCCAACAAGAAGCAAAGGAAGATTATCGAAGGCTTCCGAAGCAAAGATGGAGACTGGGGGAACTACTTTTTCTTTGTTCCTATCAACGATGCTACGGTCGAAGCCGAGAGCCTCCATTACGTAAAAACAGAGTGGGGAACCATTGGTGGGGGAGCCGTAGACTTTCCAGGAGATTTGCTAATGTTTTACTTCGTAGCGAGCTGACCACTGATTCCTCTTCTCTGTTTTTGCAGTTCGGCAGATTCTCCCACATTATCCAGAAGACACGCTCACGCTTCGAAACACACTTGCGGCTAGAAGGTGCCATTGGGAAAAACATTATTCCCTAAAAAGAGTCGAAAAAGCGCGAGCCACTTTCGCCGGTGTCGAAGTTTCTGACAGCTCGGAATCTGAATCTCCAGAGCGAAGTCCCCCAAGAAGAAGAAGTATGGGAAAAAGGTTGACCATCCGTGACAAACAGGCTCTAAAGGAGATGAAGGAAAAAGAGGCGGCTGGCCGAGCTGATGAAATAGCTAACCCAACCGAACAAACAGCCGAGCCAGTTGCCGAGGTGCCTGGCCGAACCGTGACTGAAATGGAGATACGTCTTCCCTCCGAGCCGTCAGCCTTGGACGCCGAAGCAAGGGAAGTGGTTTCTGCTATTGTTCCTGTTGCTACGCCTTCTGGCTCGGCGTTTGTCCAACACAAAGGCGATGGGAAGAAACGAGCTGCCTCCGAGCCCGATAAAGAAAAAACCAAGGAAAAACAAAAGAGAAAATGCCAAAGACATACCGATCCAACTCCTGCCGAGCCAAGGCCGGCGTCTTTTGGACAAGAAGGATCTGCGCCAATCTGTAATGATGCCGAGGCTTCAGCGACTCTCTTCTCACAGGTTCGCTACTCGGGAGACAGACTACCGCCTATCGATGTTCTATCTCATGGCGATTTGTACACGGATATGTCGCTCCGAGGCACCAAGGTATTTGCAGATTCAATGTTTTACTAAGAAAAAGAAAACCTTAAACGCTGATTGTTTCTTCTTATGGCCAGTTTGTTGCGTCCATAAACAAAATCGTCGCTGCCTTCGAGCAAGATGTGCGAAAAGACATGCGCCAGATTGAGGATGCTCAAAAGGACATATCTTTCCTTCGAAGCAGAGTTGCCGAGCTGGAAGGCAAACATGCGGACGAGCTGGCGACTGCTGCAGCTTGGATCGAAGCTCTCGAGAAGGACAAGGCGTTCCTTAAGGAAGAGTGGAACAAAGCCGGTGATTTGGCTATGAGGATAGATCGCTCCAAGCAGAAAAAGGCTGCCAAAATCGAATCCTTGAAGAGGCAACTCACTGCCGTAAATGCTTTGCACGAGACAAATGTGAAGAAGGCGCAGAAAGCAGCGAGGCGGGAGATGTCTGAGAGATTCCTGGAGCGGCTTGCTAAGATTGAGAAGAAAATTGACGAGCTGAGAGAGGCGAAAGAGAAGGAGCTTGATCTGGCCCAGGTTGACAGCAACCTTCAGTTGCTCGAAATTCTGCAGAAAGAGGATGCGCCTGCCCTTGACTCCGAGGTGGCGAAACTAACGGGCTGGAGAGCTGATCTGGCCGAGGTAGCTGATGAGTTCGAGAAGATTGAGGCCGAGCTGAAAAAAGATCTGACGCTTTCTCTTGTTTCTTCAGAGTCCACGGGCACTCTCTTAGGTAGCGAACCAGTGGAGAACGCGGCGGCGAATGTTGGTGTTGCAGATTTTTCCGGCTGGAACGCTGGTACACCTGGGATTGCCGCTCTCGCTGCTGAGAAACTTTCCAAGCCAGATCCTCTCGAATGATCTTTTTCTCTGTTTCTTTTAACTTGAAAACTCCTTTGTTTTTTATTCGGTATTTTTTTTGAAGGCAAGTGCCTGGATGGCTTTATCCACTACTAAGCTTTGTAATGATTGTCGTTTGTCGGCATAACATCTTTTTTGTTTAAGATTATCTGCTTTTGCTTGAGTAATCTTTTACTTCTGCTCTGATGTGATATTGCGAACCATCCCTGGATTTAGCAAAAAATGTGGTTAGTCTTTTTAGTATCAGTTTAGGGTTTGCGGTGCTTCGACTTACACTCCCGTTTTTTGACAATGAAGCATGTTTAAAATCTCATACTAACTTTTTAGGTTTAGTATTATGTTTCAGAGATGTTTATGACCAGTGTACCAAAAGGTGTTTACTGGGTTTTAGAGTTTAGTTTGAGTGTTAAGACTTGCGAGTTCTCGACTTACGGATCCCTCTCAAAAGATAAACTTGTAAGAATATCACTCAGGATATACCTTTCGGATATTAGATTAGGATATACCTAACCGAAATTTGTATAGCGCACTTTTATACCCGAGGGTGTTGAGAACCCTATCCCGTATAGAGATAGTGGTTAAAATCCGTAAAGGATGTAATTGTTCGTCTGTTGTGGCCAGCAACAAACGAGGTGACAGATTATCCGTGGAGGATGTAAAGATGTGACTTGTGTAGGGCAAGTGACGTGAGTTTTGTGTTAGAAAAAGTTTGAAGTTATTCTCTTTGAAGATCGTTCCGAGATATGGGAGTATACATGTATACGTACCCACTCCCCCCCTTAAAAAAGGAGGGGGACAACTGAACCCATCCGAAGACGAGCTGCCTACGTACCCTTTTCAGGGATCAAGTCGTCCCGTAGTTCATGCGAAGTGATTTAGTGGTAATACCTCTTTAAGTGCATTGCGTTCCAAGATCTTGGTATCGGAACATCAGACATGTTTGAGAGCTCGTATACTCCTGGTCGAACTGTTTTGGTGATTTTGTAGGGTCCTTCCCAGTTTGCTCCTAGTTTGCCAGCGTTTGTTTCGGCTGTGTTCTGAAAAACTTTGCGGAGAACCAGATCACCTTCTTTGAAGTTGCGACTTCTGACGTTAGTGTTGTAATACTTAGCTGCTGCCTGTTGGTAATTTTGAATCCGAACCAGCGCTTGATCTCTTTGTTCGTTAACCAAGTCCAACTCGTCGAGTAACATGAGGTGATTCAGTCCTTCCTGGCCTGAAAGAAATCTGCGGCGGACTCCAGGAAATTATACCTCGGCTGGGATGACACATTCTGTACTGTAGACAAGAGCAAAAGGTGTTTCACCGGTGGCACGCCGAGGAGTGGTTCGGTGTGACCATAATACTCCTTCGAGTTCATCTGCCCAGCGTCCCTTCTTTGCATCAAGGCGTTTTTTCAGGCCATCCAGGATAGTCTTGTTCACTGCTTCTGCTTGTCCATTCCCTTGTGGATAGCGCGACGTAGATTTGCTGAGTCGTATCTTCCATTTTTCGCAGAAAGCTTCAAACCTTGTAGAGATAAACTGTGAGCCGTTGTCTGTGACGATTTCGTATGGAACTCCATGTCGGCATAAAATATTCTTCCAGACAAAATTTTCCACTTGGGCAACCTTTATGTTGGCGTAAGAATCTGCTTCTACCCATTTGGAGAAGTAATCTGTCAAAACCAGCAGGAACCTCTTTTGTTTGGATCTATGCAGAGGCCCGACGATGTCCATTGACCAGCGCATGAAAGGGTAGGGCGCTGAGATTGATGACAGCAACTCCGTAGGTTGGTGAATCATTGGGGCATGTCGTTGGCATTTTTCGCACCTGGCGGAGAACTTTTCACAGTCCTTGACCATAGTTGGCCAATAATAACCGTGACGCTTGATCTTGATTGCTAAAGCTCTTCCGTCGGAGTGATTACCACACGAGCCACTATGGACCTCTTCCATAATGTTTCTTGCTTGGGTGCCTTCGACGCAAGCCATTAGTGGTCCTGAGAATCTCCACTTGAAGACGTTTCCATCTAAGAGAACATATCGGGCAGCTTGAGCTCTGAGTTTTCTGGCAGCCCATTTGTCTGATGGTACCTCGCCGTCCATGATGTATACGCGAATTGCTCCCATCCATTCTTTGTCGCACCCGTAATCTTCTTTAGTTGATTGTGGATCTTCCTCCATCTCCACTGCTTCACCTTCTGTCGGAGGTTCTATTTCAGGTTCCTCCTCTATCTCAATTGCCTTGTCCTCCACCGATGGTGTCATGTTCCGGTCATCTAGAGTGGTGGTGTCGGTGCTGCCCTTTTCTGCAAAATTTGGTCCAGATATACCTTTGGCTTGACTGGCTGTTTGGGAGCGAGTGATCGCATTCACGGTGTCAGAGAGGTTGATACTTGGATTTTTGATGAATTCTACTGGGATTATCCTTTTCAGATCCGGATAGGAAGTGGATACGAGTGCCGCTAGCGCGTCTGCCGAGGTGTTTTTCCAGCGTGGTATTCGTGTTAATGTGAACTCTTCGAACTGTGCAGCCAGTTCTTTGACCATCTTTAGGTAGGCTTCCATTCGGTCGTCCCTGGCAGTGTATTCGCCGCTGACTTGGTTGACTACCAGCTGCGAATCACAGTAGGCTTGGATGTGCGAAACCTTGAGCCCAAGAGCGAGTCTCATTCCAGCTATCAAAGTTTCGTACTCTGTTTCGTTATTGGATGCGCGAAAGCCTAGGCAGAATGATTGTTCGAGGATTTCGCCTGTTGGGGAGGTTAATCGTATCCCTACTCCGGATCCTTGTTTTGATGACGATCCATCTGCGTGGAGCTTCCATATTGGGCTCGAAGCTGGTTCTTCGATCACTTCTTCTGGGAGTTCTATCAGAAAGTCGGCAAGGACTTGAGACTTTGCGCAGGTTCTGCTTCGATATTCGATGTCGTATTCGCTTAGCTCTATTGCCCACTTTGCCAGTCTCCCAGACTGGCTAGGGCTATGCAAGACGGATCGCAGTGGGAAGGTAGTCAAAACTACAATAGAATGTGACTGGAAGTACGGTCTCAGTTTTCGAGCGGACATTACTACAGACAATGCCAGCTTCTCCATCTGTGGATACCGGGTTTCAGCGTCGGTGAGAGTTTGGTTAACATAGAAAATTGGCTTCTGCTCGCTGCGCTCTTCCCTGATGAGTACACCACTTACTGCCGTGGCCGAAACGGCCGTGTATAGAAACAGTGGCTCGCCTTCCACTGGCTTCGTAAGTACTGGAGGGCTGGCTAGGTACTCTTTCAACTGTTGAAACGCCTGCTCGCATTTTTCTGTCCATTCAAACTTCTTGTTCCCACGTAGCGTATCGTAGAAAGGCAAACATTTATCAGTTGACCGAGAGATGAAACGATTAAGCGCGACGACCCGTCCAGTTAGCCTCTGGACTTTGCGCTTTGTCTTTGGTGACACCATCTGTATGAGTGCATCAATCTGCTTCGGGTTGGCTTCAATTCCACGGTGGGTGACCAGATATCCAAGGAATTCTCCAGACGTGACCGCAAATCTGCACTTGGTTGGATTCAGCTTCATGTTATGTAGATTCAGTTGCTTGAAACATTCTTCTAGGTAAGCTACATGATCCCTCTCCTCCAAGGACTTCACCAGCATGTCATCTATGTATACTTCCATCGTCTTCCCCAGTTGGCCGGCGAACATTCGGTTCACTAATCGCTGGTAAGTTGCTCCAGCATTTTTGAGACCGAACGGCATTACTTTGTAGCAATATATCCCGCGGTCCGTGATGAACGCCGTCTTCTCTTGATTGTCTGGGTTCATTAGGATTTGGTTGTATCCAGAGAAAGCATCCATAAACGAAAGGAGTTTGTTGCCTGCTGTTGCTTCCACCAGTCGATCAATATGTGGTAGTGGAAAGCTGTCTTTTGGACAGGCTTTGTTCAGGTCGGTGAAGTCCACGCATACACGCCATTTCCCATTTTTCTTCTTAACCACCACAGGGTTAGCGAACCAGTCTGGGTACTTTGCTTCGACTATTAATCCAACGCGTAATAATCTTTCCACCTCGTCATTCACTGCTTGCGTCCTGTCCGGACCAAGTTTTCGCCTTTTCTGTTTGACTGGTTTAAAGGTTGGATCCACGTGCAGCTCGTGGCACGTCACGTTGATGCTGATGCCGGGCATGTCTTCAGCTTCCCACGCGAAGGTGTGTAGGTTCTTTTTAAGGAAAGAAATCAGTTCTCCCCTTATTGGATCCTTCAGCTCGGCCCCTATTTCAACACAGCGTTCCGGGTGATTCCCATCGATGTTCACCGAGACGACGGGGTCGCAAGTTGGTTTGCTCTTCTTCTCACGATCCTCCGTGATCTGTAATTGCTATAAGAGTTTTGCCAACTCCTTTTTGGGCTCACTGTCGGTCTTCAGCTTCTTTCTCTTGGTGGTGATTTCTGTGACGGGGTTCCTGAGTTTATGCTCAGCTAGGAAACAAATGCGGGACTCCTTCTGGTTTCCCCAAATTGTTTTGACTCCTCCGGGGGTCAGAAATTTGATGCAGAGGTGATAGGTCGATGGTACGGCTCGCATCGAGTTTATCCAGGGTGTACCCATGATCACGTTGTAGATCGCAGGATGATCTGCAACCGAAAACTCCACTATCTTGGTCACCTGTTCGGCTCGGACAGGAAGTTTTATTGTTCCAAGGGTCATGGTCGTTTCTCCCGAGAATCCAGTTAAAGGCTTCGGCGCGGCTGTGATTTTGTCTAGGTCTATGTTCATCCTTCTAAGAGTTTCCCGGAAGATCACATCCACGGAGCTTCCCGTATCTATCAGAACTCGGGCGACGTCGCAATCGTCTACGATCAGTTCTATCACAAGGGGATCGTTATGTGGTCGGTCGATGCCGGTGGAATGCTTTGATTGATGACACCGTGTCCGAACAATATTGTGATCCTCCCATTATCATATTTATTCTTCTTTGAGAACCTGACTGTGTCGCCTCGTCATCTCGTCTTCCTCGCTTGTGAGTATCATCATTTTGATTTGTCTGGTTCGGCTGATCCTTTTCGCCCTCTTGCTCAAAGTCCTTCAGGCTGACTGCGTTACCGAGCTCTCCAGCTACCAGCTTCGCCGCAAGCTTTATTCCCAAGGTTCGGCAGTTGGCAGTTGAATGACCGTGCATGTGATGATATTCGCAGTAAGCTTTTTCATCGTACGAACTTTGACTTCGTGCCCAAGTGTTCCATGGTGTTTTGCCTCGGCCTGTTCCCACCTGGTAGTTGTGGGCTCCTCCAAAATTGGGTTTCTCGTGGTGTACATATCCGTTTCCTTGAATACTCTTCTTATGGGGCGGTTGGTTCGGAGTTTGGAAGGAACGATTCGTCGCTTTGACGACTCCATACTTTTGAGACAAAACCTTCATCTCTTCTTCGTTGACTATGAAATTCGAGGCTCGGTACAGTGCGTCCTGGATTGATAGTGGTGTGTTCAGAGCAATCTCTTTTCGGAATTCGGATTTGTACCATAGAGCTCTTTTTAAAGCGAGCACAGCGGCCTTATCGCTTACGTCTTCAACTTTTGACATCACTGCTTTGAATCTTCCTATGAAGCTTCGTAATGTCTCCATGGGTCCTTGAGTCAATGTCCATAGGTCGGCATCTGAGGCTCCTCGATCCATAAACATGGAGTAATGCTTCAGGAAAGCGGCAGACAGCTGCTGGAAATCATCAATGGAGTTCCGCTCTAATCTTGAAAACCATTGGAGGGCTGCACCCTTTAGGTGCTCCACAAATATGAGGCAGAAGCCGGCGTCTCTCTCCTTTTCTCTGAAATTGGCTCGACCCATTGCTATGATAAACGCCGTTATATGTTCTTTTGGGTCGGTTGTTCCTTCGTATACTGGAACTTTGATATTTCCTGGGTCGGAGATCCTTGCCTTAGTGATTCGGGCTGTGAACGGTGTATTGTGTGCTTCTTCCAGTACGTGGTCAATCTCCGGGACTTTACTGGTTGCCTTGTGCACCTGGGATCGGACGGCTTTCATCTCGGCAGTGGCTCGAATCAAGGAGGCTTGGATTTCATCCAACTCTTCCCTCTGGGCTCGGCTCATCGTTCTTGGTTCGTCAGCGTACTGCGCTCGTTGGACCCAGAGGAGATTTTCTTCTTCCTCTGCCAAATTCCTAGCTCGGTTTAGGTTAATATCGCCTTCGCTGGCTCGGGCTCCTGTTATTGCTGGTGCGAATCCCTCGTCAGCAAGATTTTCAGCGTTGTAGTCTCCTTCTTCGTCAAGAATGATTGCTGTAGCCGATCCAACGTCGGTGCATAGGTCATATCCATCACTGGTTCCTCTTGCGCCTCGGATCAGCCGAGGTGGCTCGGTGATATTCGATCTTGTCACCGCGGGTGTTTGCTCGTTTGTTGGATGTGGCGGTGGTAATCCTCCCAAATTCCTTGGTGCGTCGCGTGGTGTTGAAAAATCCAAGGCCGTCTGGTTTAGGCCAAGACGCCTGGTTATTCCGCTAACAGGTGGGTTCATAGTCGAGCCAACTCCTCCAGATCGTATGTTTCTGGCTCGGCTATCGGTTGCTAGTGACTCAATTCTCTCTGTCAGCGAGCTGTTCAGCTTGTCTTGCTCCTCGGCCTTCTTTAGCAACGCGGTCATCATGTTCTTCAATTCTGTTAATGTTTCTGAGGTGCCTTCCGTGTTCGCTGGAGGCAGATTGGTTCCTGTCCTAGGAGGATCGACGCCAGTGTTGCTCGCATCGTCACCGCTTCAGTCTCCGTCGGTAGTCATCGCTTCAGATCTCGTACTCAGTGGTTCTTAGGTGTCAGAAAGTCTGAGAAGTCCCCACAGACGGCGCCAAATTGTGGGAGTCGAAACCCGCACAACCAAAAACTTGTAAAGAGATTTAGGGATTCAACAGACTTCTATGCAAAGAAACCAAAAACAGAGATCCAAAGATGGAGATTTTATTCAAGCTGTTTTGAGAGCTGTTTGTAAAGTAATGTGTTTTTCTAGGTCAATTTTCGGATCCCTTCCTCAAAGGGGTAAATGTCTTATTTATACAAGAACAAGTTGGCTAGGCTTGCTTCCTAAAGGTATTTGGAAAACTTCCTTTCTCTGGCTCGGATGTGGGCTTCCTTCTTAGGCTCGTCATCTTGGCCCACCAATTTTTTATGGCTCGTTGCCTCGGCCTAATAAAATATTAGGCTCGTTGCTTTGCTGGGTCATCGATGAGCTGGCTCGTCGCTTGTCTTGCCTGCTTCTCCCAATTCCGAGCCAGGTAGTTGGCTCGTCGCCTGTCTTCCCTTGATGCCGAGCCAGAAAATTGGTTTGCCAACGCGTTCGCTCGTCACCGTTTGTTGGTTCGTCAACATGTTGGCTCGTCACCATTCGTTGGTTTGCCAACACGTTGGCTCGTAACTTGTTTCTTCGTGCTGCCGAGCCAAGTTTGGCTCGTCATCTGCTTCGTCCACTGTCTAGCCAAGATGTTGGCTCGTCATTGTTTCTTCATGCTGCCGAGCCAAGTTTGGCTCGTCATCTGCTTCTTCCACTTCCTAGCCAAGATGTTGGCTCGTCATCGTTTCTTCATGCCGCCGAGCCAAGATGTTGGCTCGTCACTCCTGTCTCCTTGCTGCCTAGCCAAGATGTTGGCTCGTCATTGTTTCTTCATGCTGCCGAGCCAAGTTTGGCTCGTCACTGCTTTTTCCTGTCTAGCCAAACGTTGGCTCGTCACCATTTCTCCCTGCTACCTAGCCAAGATGTTGGCTCGTTGCCTAGCCAAACATTGGCTCGTCATTGCTTGCTTCTGCCGCCGAGTCAAGAGTTTGTGCTTGCTTGGCTACCCCTTTCTCCATACTTAGTCTTATCAGCAGTTGATCTCGATGAGGTGAAAACTGACCCCAACAGAGACGTGTGAAGAATTCCTCACATCAAAATATGAGAGGACCTTAAGTGTAATAGAAAGGACATGGGTCAATCCACTCTTACTAATTTGCTTTACCAAACAATTTTATTTTTATTTTTATAAATCAAACATATACTTAATTCCTTAAATATTATTGTTTAACAAAGGTTTCACTTTCTCAACAAATGGTGATAACCATTGTGGAATACTACTACGTAGAATAGCAAAGTACTTAGTAAGCGAAGAGACTTTTCTTGGAATTGTATCGGCACTAAAGTTGGTTGTCTCCTTTTAAAGGTGAAGAAAGGCCTCACATCTCTTTTTCTTCCACTAAGGATCTCACTTGTATTGTTTGTAACCGAGGTCATTCTATAGATTTTTTCACAACTTGCATTAAAGTCTTAGAGTAGCTCTCAAAGTAGATTTCTCCAAATTCAAAAGTGTCTAAACAAGATCTTGCCTACACTAAAAGCGTAAATTCAATATCAATGCATGATTAAAGACATGGGTATGCCTTTACTCCAAACCTTTCAATATTCATACATCATCTCTTAGCACCCATCCAATTCCACAAGTTCCAAATTAACAATCCAAAATACATGTGTTACATTTTAGTTTACCTAACGGAAATGGACACCACTTCTCATGGATATGAACATGTCATTGCCCTTCTAGGCATATGTCTTCATTGCTATCAAACCATGGTTTTTTTTTCCACTAGCTACTGGACTGAAACATGAGAGACAAAGAAGTAGAAATAATTCTTAGCCTTCCAAAAGAGCCAAACCAGCTAAAGGGATACTTTGATTCTATTACTCAGTTTCATATATCTTGCTTTGTTTGGAAACAAATACTTAGCCATGTTTGCATTGATCGAATAATCTGGATAAGGGGTACATAGAAAGGACAAAGACGATACAACCCACACAAGTCGAGCATAAACGCATTACAACAAGACATGGTTGACTGTTTCATTCTTGCAGTCACACCTAGGCCGGTATCTATTCATGGTGAGCATCTTGGAAACAATGTTAGATGCAACTAAAAAGCATGTTACAAACCAATAATTTATATATTATCTAGGTCCATTCTTTCAATGGATTTTTCCTGTCTATTTTGAAAAGAGATAATGGCTCTTTCAATTCATCTCACTACAAGAAAACATTGGATGAGTGACTACTTTTTGTGACTTTTTTTTTGTCGCAAAATTTTGTGACTATTTTGTGACCATTTTGCGACTACTTAGCGACTATGGAATATCTAGAAGCAAAATAGTCGCATATTTACGACGGAAAAGTATAATCGTGTAGTAGTCGTAAATTGGCGATTGAATTAAGACTAATATTCGACTGTGTAACGGTAGTCGCAAAAGAATCGCAAAGTGTGACGAATTAGGGACTCTTTTATTAGTCAGGAAGCGCCCAAATTAGTCACAAACCCGGTTTTTAGATTTTCACCTATTTTTATAGATAGTCACAAAACCGTAATTAAATACCCACTAACAAGCGACTAATTTGCGACTACTTATATGGTTCTAAATGGTTAGTGTTTAGGGTATACCTTTGTGACTCAAAAATAATGTCACAAAATGTCACTAATTTGTGACTACTTTTCTGAAAGTGTCACTACTTTCCAACCGATTTGCGACTAATCCGTATGATTTTTTTTGAAATTCACCAAAAGGTAATTGTAAATAGATTAGTTTTAAGTATCTACATAGATTTGAACTACTAATTACACTAAATATATTATAGTGAAAACTTTTAATTTACAATTTCATAAACTTTAACTTATCTAATATTTGCATCTTATAACATTTTACTTTATATTACATATGTTTGCAATCTAATGATTGTTAAAGTTAATTTTTTTAAAATTTTACTTAATTAGCATTAGTTAACACTATATACTGAAGCATAGACTTAAAAAATATAAAAGACTGATTGGTTAAGCATGTGTATCAATTTTATGGATCTAAATTGTTAGGGTTTAGGGTATAGATTTGTGACTCACAACAAAGTGTGATAAAACAGTCACACTTTGTGACTACTTTGCTCCTATCGTCACATATTTGCAACTATTTTGTGACCAACTGAATTTGCTAACTTGCTTGATTTTAAATAATTTGAGCTTTTGTTAAAATAATTTGAGTTTTTGGGCGCGAATTAATTCCCCTAAAATGATTTTGCGAGTAATCACAGACGCTTTAGCTTTAGTGACCCTTAGTTAAAACAAGTACTTGAAAAGATCTGAGTCCCAAATCCCTTGTGCAAACCCTAACTTTTCATCTTTCTCTCTCGATCTCATCGCGATTCAAGTGATAATCCGATTCTCTTCACTTTTCTCATCCGATTTCAACTCTCTTTCTCGATTTGGGTCTGAATCTGCATATCTCTCTCTCGATTTACTTCCGAATCTTCATCTCTCTCTCTCTCTCTCGATTTACTTCCTAGAATATGTCCATCTCTCTCTCACTCTCTCGATTTGGGTCCGAATCTTCATCTCTCTCTCTCTCTCTTTCGATTTACTTCCTAGAATCTGTTCATCTCTCTCTCTCTCTCTCTCTCTCTCTCGATTTGGGTCGAGGTGCTAAGTCTGTCGGTGGGAGAAGATCAATCGGCGGAGGCGTTCGAGCCAACGGCGGAGTTGGTTCGACCTCAGGCGGAAGTCTTCGAGCCAACGCCGGGGTCTACTGGTTGGGAAGGTCCCGTCAAATTCATGATGTTAGTATCGTCTCTTCCTCTATTCTTCGATTAGTTTCTTTTGAAATCGTATCATCTTCATGTGTTTTGGGGAGCATGAATCAATCCATGTTCGGAGCTAGGCCTACTACTGAAAACTTGGTACCCATTCGTTTGGACATTCAATTCGAGGATCAGCATTACAAAGATGCTTTTACTTGGAACCCTTCAGGTTTCTCTCTCAAAAACCCTTTTGTTGTTGGTCATTTTCTCGTTTTGACAGTATAAGCGCTTTGTTGTATGTGTGATTCACTGATTTTTGTTTTTTTCTGTGTTTTCATTTTGGATTAAGACCTGGATAATGAGGTCGTTGTCTTTGCCAAAAAGACTGTTAAAAACTTGAAACTTCCTCCTCGTTTGTCACTCAGATTGTCCAATCTATTCAGGTTGTTTCTAGCTAGATCATACTTTCACACCTAAGCTTGTCTTCTGCTTTGTTTTTGTTGTTAGCTCTTTTACTTGTCATAGAGATGATAAATCGACCAAATAAGGTTATACCACTTATGCTTTACATCCCAGGACAATTGTGGCGGATTTTGAGTGCTTGAATGTGGGGGCTTTACAAAGTTCTCTTAAATCAGTCACATGTTCGAGTGACTTTACAAAGTTTATTCAGAAATCTTTTCTTACATTGGTCATTTTCCTGCGTTATCAGTCTCAACTCTCAAACTTTCGGTCATATGAAGGACAAGACATGTCACACCATTTTCTCAATTGTAACTGTCACAACATTTCTTCTTCAGAATTTTGGATATATGACTGGAAGTGATGCTCTTCTAAAGGTTAGATTCATTGATTTGATATTGAAACCTACAACTTGTTTTTGTTTATAGAGGAGATCAGTTGTGCGTATCACTACATGTTTCCAAATTAATCACACTACTTAAGAATCTGGTTTAATTTCTCCTATGCATGTCCTAACTGATAGAGAAGTTCCTGAGTATGAGATCCATCCTTCAGAGCTTGATTTTTCTAACTCTGTCAAAAATTCAAAGGTAAGTAGTTCCATTGCCCAAACTTGTTTGTTTCTGTTTTCATTTGCTTTCTTTCCAAATATCTTAAGAGTATTAATTGGCAAAAGAGTGTTACGTTTTTTCAACAACTGCTAACTAGTTACAATCATGGTATGTTCTCAATTGTTAATATTGTGTATGCACGGTAGGGCACCTTTCACAAGGTTTCATGGCGTGGAATTGACGTGGCTGTTAAAACCTTTGGAGAGGAAATGTTCACTGATGAAGAGAAAGTGTGGGTTGACTTACTTGAAGGACACTGCACGAGGCACTGCCACTTCACCATAGACAAACATTTCATCATCTTCTCCCTTATTTTAAATGCATTTTTCATGTGTTTAGAACATAATGTGAACATATGTATAAATATATTAATTAAGATATATATATATATATATATATATAAATTTCAGCTTTTTAACACTGACATTGTCTGGCCGTTGAAAAGCTTTAATCGACGAGACGGTATCTGAGCAGTAGTGAGATCCGCCCATTAACATGTTGATCCGTCTTCTGGGTCCAGATTGCGGGGCTTCGTCATTTTGCCGGATCCGTCCAGGATACCCTGAAATTCCAGGATATCCGGATCCGTCCCACCCCTACTACACAATTACTGAAATATATATATATATATATATATATATATATATATATATATATATATATATTATTAGCATAACTAATCTGTTCCAAAATAACTGTCGACAAAAATATAAAATCATAGAAATAAATTAGATAAAAATATCTAAAATAAATAAATCTCAATTATATTTATTATTTCATGTTTTCGTTTGATAACCAAAAACTTCATCAAGAAGTGGAATAAAAAAAAAAAAAACTTGGACGAAACTCTCGAGCTACCGAATCCTTCTTATAAATGCAGTATTGCCTCCTCAATTAACAAAAAAAATAAAGGTTAAAACAAAAAAAAGTAAAAACTTTTTAAAAATAAAATTAAAATGCCTATGATATTAAATTTGCACAATGCGCGGATCAATTTCTTGTAATAGTCAGGTTTTGTTTCTTATTTCATTCGTTTGATCAAAAACAAACAAAACCCATCGTAAACTATGATGCTAATGACAAATATTAATACATTATTAACTATATCGTTTTATCGTAAACTATGATGCTAATGACTACTATTAATACATTATTAACTATATCATTTTATAATACGTCAATGACGTACATATGAATGTTTCAAATTTTTATATATTTTTGTTCAGTCAACTTTTTCAACTCTTTTTCAAAGTTTTATCTATACAGAGGTGTCAATGACTTTCGATGGTTGGTGAGTCTCATCAAAAATTCTATGAAAAATGGATCTCAAAACAACTAGAAACAAAAAATAATGATTAATGAATCAAAATCTCTTTGTGATATTCAATACATAGATTTATAAAGAGTTTTTAATAATTTTGGAGAAGAAGAAAGAGAAAAATGTTTTGGGATTTATTATTTTTTATTGTTAAAGTCTCACCAACAAGATTTTAGAAAAAATTTAAAACAAGAGTAAAAAATAAAAGAAGAGATGTGGAGACTTTAAAACAAAAAAAAAGTGAGAAAAATCTGTTTGGCTTAAAATAAACGGTAAAGACTATGAAAATACTTACAGCCTTAAAAGTCTTAACACCAAGCACCTCCTTTCTCTCCATCTCCATCTCCCTCCTTCTCAGATATGAATCCTTCCTCTTCAATCTTCGTCTCGATCTAAGAACAAAGAGAAATTGTGGCATGATAAGGAAAACTACTACTAAGTTTTAACCCTCAATGACCACAAGTGCATGACAATTGGTGTACTACTTAGAGATCGAATCCACAAGAAAATTGATTAGGACAATAAGAATGCAAAGAGGTTTAGAAGCTAAGCCTATAATTGTTTTGGAGTTTTTCTTTAGTTCCTAAGCGACAATTACTAAATAAAATACAAATATGAAATACTTAGAGGTGAATTAACAAGCAAAGATAAGGAAATGCAATAAACAAAAGCAATAAAAACTAAATTCAAAGTAATAAGCAAATGCAAACACTAAACAAGTCTAAGTGAAAATGAAATCAATTAGAGAGATATGGATCATGGGATAAGGCAATTGATTCAAGTGAATTATCGATTGGAGATGGTGTTAGACTCTAATCAAGTCCATTCATAGGGCAAGGATAACTAATGTAAGACTAATCCACTTCCATGGTACTAATCTCTTCCTAAATTCCTTAATTATCATCCACTTCCGTTTTGAAATTAACGAATCTAGAAGCATTACTTGTAAGTCACTAAACCCACAAATCACCTTAAACATCAAATGTCAATTGGCTAAGATGTGATTTGCTCTTAGGAGATTCTCTTAGACATTTATACAAACACCTTCCGGGCGTAAAAAGAACATGTTCTAGAATTTGAGTGATCAAGTCAAATCTAACCTTAGATGCATCTAAAATGAAGGATTCTCCATATTTTAAACATAAGACACCAAAACCGAAATTCTAATCACACTAATCTATCTAACCCATAATCCATAAGTTCACTACTCACTGATGGTGAGGCTAAACATGAAAACAAAGACTAATAATGCTATAAACATGATTAGGGATATGAAATGATTAAGAAACTTCAATAAACCATAAAAGATTAAAGATTCAACAAATAAATCAAAATGAAAGAGAAAAGGGAAAATCATAGACAAAACCAACTTAGGGTTTTCAATGTGCTTAAAAACATATATATAGTAAAAGGGAAAGGTACCCGGGTCAATCCGGGACAAACTGGGTCAAACCCGGGTTGGTGCAAAAAATGTCCGTTTGAACGGTCTGGGAGATCGACTACCCTAACTGCCTGGGTCGATCAGTTTGATTTTTTTCAGCCCATGTATAAGTCTGATCAACCTGGTTGGTCGATCCAGGTAACGTCTGGGTCGATCAGGATGACACAACCCCATTTCTTGTGTTTCTTCACTCCTCTTGATGCTCATCCAAGCCCACTTGATTCCACTCACTCCTTGGCATCCATTATACCTGAATAAGACTCAAAGTGATATGCATATGCAAATAATGAAACCTAGGACTTTAAGATACAACATATGCTATATGGAACTTAAATGAGGAGAAATATGAAAAATACAAGTCTAATGACTATAAAAGCTAAGGAAAATGTGCTCTACGGATGCTAAAATATGAATGCATCACGACAGCAGCAGCATCATTCTCGGCAAGCCATCAACAAAGAAGCCCGTCGAGGTCAAAACCTCTTCTCCGTCGCTTTCAAAAACCTCATCGGTGCTCGTCGTGCCTTTTGGCGTATCATCTACTAATGAAGATTCCAAGGTTATCTTCCGAGCACACTCTCACCACTGCAAAGCCGCTCAGGTATCTCCTAGTTCTCTTTGGTTTGAGAATAGGTCGATAGGATCAAAAGACGATTCTTCGCCAAGGGCTTCTGTTGTAGATTTAGAGCTGTATTCGTCCCTGCAACTCCTAATGGCTCCTCTTTCGATTCTCCGAAGCTTTCTCTACCTTTAGAACCCCTTCGTTTAAGGTAGAACCATTTTCAGTTTGATTTCTCTCAAATCTTATGGTTAATTTAGGGATTTTCAAGAACTGGACGAATTTTGTTTGCAGGAAGACGAAGAAGTTAGTTAGCGAAAGAAAGAATTGGAAGAACTCATCCGAAGGCTGTATATTCTGGTAATATTTAGACGTCGGAGATTCCATCTCCCCAGGGACTTTGTTCCATGAGGTGTGAAACTAGAGTTTGACGGTTGTTCTTGAAATTGTGATTTTCAACTCTTTTTGTTGTCAAAAGTATGTTACTGTGCAGAGATGATTTAGAAATCCCTTCTTCGCCGTATTTTCCTGCGTATGCTCAAGGACAAGGACCACCTCCTTTGGTGGAAGAGCATTTCAAGAGTATCATTAGCCAGTTCTTACAATATGTAAGAAATCTCTTTGTTCAAAGATTATCATCAACTTTTTAGCTCAGTCTTCTTGATGATAATCTTTTAAAAAACATTTTGAGGTATAAAAAAGTTGAGGCTATTCACAGGATGAGTATCATGTGAATCGGTTGCTTCTAGCTGTAGAGATATAAGATTTGCTCTGTGACTGCTTGATTTTGTTGCTATTTATGGCTTTAATTTAGCGGTTTTTATTTTGTTTTTTTGCAGATTGCATTGGATCAGCTTTTAACATGAAGGGAGAAAGGTTGGAAGGGGAAAACACAGTGAGGTATTTGGAGGCATTCATGCAACTGATAATCTTGAAATGCATTATCAAGATTTTGAAGCCTGTGAAAAAGAAAATTAGTTTATCCAGCTACTTCATGGTTTTGGCAATAAGATTAGTTTATCAAGATTCTTTCATAAATCAATGTGATTAGACTTTGAGAAATTAGATGATTAGAGAATTGAATATGTAAAATGATTTGTTTTCTCTATTTGTTCAATTTTTTAAAACTTTTTGTGAACATTTAAAAGTTTTAATAATATATTAATTTATTACATATTACAAATTATTAATATATATAAATTAATAACAAAATAAAAAATAAATTGCTAAATAAAATAAAATCAATAAATAAAACGATCGTGACAAAAAATAAAAATAAAAAATGATTAATAACAAAATAAAATTGCTATTGTAGAATATACGATTGCATAGAAAATGAGCTATATTCACAAAAATGTTATCAAAAGTGAAGGACCTATTATCGCGGGAGATCTCATAGCGCTTTTCATAACGTTATGGTCTTCGTTAGATAGCATTTTCCCGGTGCTAAGAATACCTATTTTTCTGTGGCGAAATGAACATATCTACCCAATGTTGGGGTCGGTTTCCACCCCATCGAGATTGGCCACAAAAAATGGTTAGAAGATCTTGGGACTAACCAACTTTGGAGTGGCGAGCCAACTTTTGGCTAGGCATCAGGAAGAAGGAGTGGCGAGCCAACGTTTGGCTAGGCATCAGGAAGAAGGAGTGGCGAGCCAACGTTTGGCTAGGCATCAGGAAGGAGTGGCGAGCCAACGTTTGGCTAGGCATCAGGAAGGAGTAGCGAGCCAACTTTTGGCTAGGCATCAGGAAGGAGTGGCGAGCCAACGTTTGGCTAGGCATCAGAAAGAAGGAGTGGCGAGCCAACGTTTGGCTAGACATCAGGAAGAAGGAGTGGCGAGCCAACGTTTGGCTAGGCATGAGGAAGTGAGTGATGAGCCAACGTTTGGCTAGGTGACGAGCCAATGTTTGGCTAGGCAGGAAGAAGGAGTGGCAAGCCAACGTTTGGCTAAGCATGACGAAGTAAGTGACGAGCCAACGTTTGGCTAGGCGACGAGCCAACGTTTGGCTAGGCAGGAAGAAGGAGTGGCGAGCCAATGTTTGGCTAGGTATGAAGAAGTGAGTGACGAGCCAACGTTTGGCTAGGCGACGAGCCAACGTTTGGTTAGGCGTGAAGAAGTGAGTGACGAGCCAATGTTTGGCTCGGTGACGAGCCAACGCTTGGCTAGGCATCAGAAAGGAGTAGTGACGAGCCAAAACTCGCACAAATAAATTTGGTAAGGGAAAATTAGGGATTCAACAAACTTCTATGTAAAAAAACCAAGAACAGAGATCCAAAGATGGAGATTTTATTCAGGCTATTTCGAAAGCTGTTTGCAAAGTAATAAGTGTTTAGCTAGGTCAATTTTTGGATCCCCTTTTCAAAGAGGTACATTGTCTATTTATACACGAATATGTCGGCTAGGTTTCTTCCTAAACGACAAAAGAAAAACTTCCTTATTCTTCGGGATTTCCTTTCTCTGGTTTTCGTGGGCTTCTTCCTTTGCCTCGTCGCCTCGGCCCACCAATGTCTTGTAGCTCTTCCCATCAAGATGCTGGGCTTGTTGCTTTGTTGGGTCCTCGATGGGCTGGCTCATCGCCCATTTCTCCTTGATGTCGAGTCAGGGAGTTGGCTCGTCGTCTAACTTTCCCCCATGCCGAGCTAGAAAGTTGGTGAGCCAACATGTTGGCTCATCATTGCGTTTAGGTTTGCCAACGTGTTGGCTCGTCACCATTTGTTGGTTTGCCAACATGTTGGCTCGTCACCGTTTGTTGGTTTGCCAACATGTTGGCTTGTCACCGTTTGCTGTTCTTTGTTGTCGAGCCAAGTGTTTGGCTTGTCTTCTCCTTGCCTCCGAGCCAGTGTTTGGCTTGTCTCCATCTTTCCTGTGTCGCCGAGCCAGGTGTTTGGCTCATTGCTGCTTCTTCGTGATGCCTAGCTAAACGTCGGCTCGTCACCCTTTCTGATGCCTAGCCAAACATTGGCTCGTCAATCCTTTCTGATGCCTAGCCAAATGTTGGTTCGTCACTCCCTTCTGATGCCTAGCCAAACGTTGGCTCGTCACTCCTTTCTGATGCCTAGCCAAACGTTGGCTCGTCACTCCTTTCTAATGCCTAGCCAAACGTTGGCTCATCACTCCTTTCTGATGCCTAGCCAAACGTTGGTTCGTCACTCACTTCTTTATGATGCCTAGCCAAGTGTTGGCTCGTCTCCATCTTACTTCTCTTGCCGAGCCAAGGTTTGGCTCGTCTCCTTCTTTGGCTAGATTTAACACCCATACTTAGTGTTACCAAACCGTTGATCTTGATGGGGTGAAAACTGACCCCAACAGTTAGCCCCCCCAGCTCGGTAGTATTATTGATAATAGTGACGAGGTGAAAAGTCGAGATCGAGATCAACTATCTTCGGGCTACCGAGCCAAATTTGAGGTGAAGCTTATTTGGGGATTGATATGTGCCAAGCCAGACTGATAGTGTTACCAAAACCTTATCTTCGTGTGGCCGAGGCATGTCTTCTTGGCTCGGTGTCCTGCTTGATTTTACCGAATCTGGAACAACATACCGAGGTGTTTATTACCGTGCCAACACTGAGTATCGTGTTGCTGATCCTATTCCTTGTCGCATACGTTGCCGAGCCATTTCGGCTAGCGATGTGTAATTCGAGTTTATCATTTTGCCGAACCAACACCTTTGTCATGCTGCCGAGCCAAACTACTCTGTTGCTCGCATTGTCGAGCCATTTGCCGAGGTGTCATGATGATGTGGCCGAGCAGTTTTGGCTCGTCAATGCTTCAGGCTGCCTTGTCGTTAAGCCAACTTGTCACTTGTGATCGTACTGTTTTGGCTCGCGACGTCACTTCAAGTTATAATGTTTGTCGAACCATCTTTTCTTCGATATGTCGCTGAACCATCCTATTAAGTTTGTTGTCTTTGGCTCGGCAGTATCGTTGGTTTGAAGTGTTTCTCTTACCATGACCATAACTTTATTGGGAACTGCAAACGTTTTCGCATGTTCCCGAGGCCGCGTGGCGTCACGCGCTGTGCTTTCATACGTCTTTATATTCAGATCCTTGTCTCACTCCTCATAACTCACTTCTCCACATTTCCGAAAAAACAGGTAGCTCTCTTTTCTCTCTTTT
Source organism: Pseudoturritis turrita (assembly GCA_900406555.1). NCBI lineage: Eukaryota > Viridiplantae > Streptophyta > Magnoliopsida > Brassicales > Brassicaceae > Pseudoturritis > Pseudoturritis turrita. The sequence goes on from OVBL01000008.1 coordinate 310,614, forward strand.
TATTTTCAAGTTTCGGCTAGGTTTTTATCGATTCTTCTCTTCTGCCGCCGCCACTTTGAATTTTCCGACCCATCTTCAAGCGTTGCTCGGCGACTCCTTGCATTTTCCGATCCATCTTCATACATCTATGGCGAGTATTTGAATTTTCCGATCCATCATCATCCCGGTGGCATTGCTGCTTCGATCTTCTCTGCCTCCGAGCCGAAATTTCTCGTATCAAGTGTGTCTCCGAGCCAAGATTTCTCCAATTCCTACTAAGTATCAGTTTGATTCCGAGCCAAAATCCCCAATGTCTCATATCGCCGAGCTGGAAGATTCTGTGGGCTCGGCAAATTCTGCCTCGTTGCTTGGACGCAAGATGGTGTTATCTCCGCAGGTTACCGAACCAGTGGAAACCAATTCTCCGCCAGGTCAGTTGCATATTGTTGTCCCATCTCTGATTGACGAAGCAGTTGATGCCGAGGTAGATGCCGAGGCAGATTTGATACAAAAGGCTCTCGAAGAATTTAAAGCCGACCCAAAAGAATACATTATTGACGAGGCAGAAAAGATGCAGTTGGAGAGACTGTTTGCGAGCCACCAAGCTAGCACATCGACGAGGCGAAAGTCCAAGAGAAAAGCTCCTAAGAGACGACCTGGCCCACCTGGTTCATCTTTGTGCACTGCTGAGTCTTTGGAGGCATTGAGGCATCGATTTAATATCTCAGAAGGTGTAGATCTGGTTGTTCCAGCCTCAACAGACCGAGCTGAATCTCCGCCGCCTGGGCATTTCACCCTCTACGAGTGTTTCTTTTACGATTGTCTACTCTGGTTTCCAATTCCTAGCTTGATCATCCACTTTCTATCCAAACACGGATTAGCGCCGAGCCAAATTACTCCTCGTGGGATGCGTCACTTGGTTGGGATTCTCGTTCGGAGTTATGAATGCGATGTGACCATCCGCATCTCCCATCTTCGGCAGTTCCTTGAGTTTCGAAAGATCAAAAACTCCAAAGCCTACTACATCTCTAATAAAAAGCAGAGAAAGATCATTGAAGGCTTCCGAAGCAAAGACAGTGACTGGGGAACCACTTTTTCTTTGTTCCCATCAACGATGCCACGGTGGAAGCCGAAAGTGTTCATTACGTCAAAACTGAGTGGGGAACTATCGGTGGGCGAGCCGTAGACCTTTCAGGAGATTTGCTAAGGTTTTATTTTGTGGCGAGCTGACACTTTTTCTTCTTTGTTTGTGCAGTTGGGCAGGTTCTCCCACGTTACCCAGAAGATACACTCACGCTTCGGAACACACTCGCTGCTAGAAAGTGCCACTGGGAAAACCACTTTTCCCTAAGGAGAGTTGAAAAATCCCGAGCCATCTTCGCCGGCGTTGAAGTATCTGACAGCTCGGAATCTGAATCTCCACCGCGAAGTCCTCCAAGAAGAAGTATGGGAAAAAGATTGACCATCCACGACAAACAGGCTCTGAAGGAGAAGAAGGAAGAAGAGGCAGCTGGCCGAGCTGACGAGGTAACTAACACAATCGAACAAACTGCCGAGCCAGTTACCGAGGTGCTCGGCCAAACTGTGACTGAAATGGAGACACATCCTCCTTCCGAGCCACCAGTTCTTGCCGCTGAAGCTAGGGAAGTAGTTTCGGCCCTCGTTTCGGTTGTTAGACCCTCTTCTTCAATAATGTCCCAGCACAGAGAGGACAAGAAGCTATCTGGCAAACGTCCTGCTTCCGAGTCCAATAAAGAGAGAAACAAAGGAAAGCAGGAGAAAAGGAAATGCCATAAGCCTGCCGACCAAACTTCTGACGAGCCGGAGCCCACATCGTTTAGGCATGAAGGATCTGAGTCAATATGCAATGACGAGGCAGCTTTAGCGACCCTCTTTTCACAGGTTAGTTGCTCGGGAGACAGATTGCCGCTCCTCGACGTTCTATCTCACAGCGACCTGTACGCCGACATATCGCTCCGAGGCACTAAGGTAGTTTCAGGGATTGTGTGTGTTTGTTGTTGTAGAAAGACTAAGTATTGACCGTTTTTCAGTTGATCAGTTCATCGCGTCTATCAATAAGATGGTTGCTGCATTCGAAAAGGATGTGAGGAAGGATAGACGTCGGATCGAAGATGCTCAGAAAGATGCATCCTTCTTAAAGAACAAAATTGCCGAACTGGAGAGTAAGCACACGGCCGAGCTAGCAGCTGCGTCTGCTCGAATTGAAGGTCTTGGGAAGGAGAAGGCATACCTCAAGGATGAATGGGACAAGACCGGCGACTTAGCTATGAGGTTGGATCGCTCTAACCAGAAGAAGGCTGCCGAAATTGAATCCTTTAAGAGGCAGTTTAACGCTGTGAAGGCTTTGCACGAGGCCAATATTAAAAAGGCCCAGAAGGCTGCGAGGCGAGAGATATCGGAGAGGTTCCAAGAGTGGCTTGCCAAGATTGAGAAGAGCATCGACGAGCTGAAGGCGGCGAAAGAAAAGGAGCTCGATCTAGCCCAGGTCGACAGCAACCTACAGCTGCTCGAGATCTTGCAAAAAGAAGATGCGCCTGCTCTCGACTCCGAGGTGATGAAATTGGCAGGGTGGAGACTTGATCTGGCCGACGCAACTGACGAGTTTGAGAGGATTGAGGTCGAGCTGAAGAAAGATCTGACGCTTTCACCCGGTTCCTCAGATTCTGTAGATACTCTCCTGGGAACCGAACCAACGGAAAATGCGGCAGTGACAGCCGGGGTCACGGACTTTGCCGGCTCGAATGTCGGTACACCCGAAGTTGCGGATCTTGTCAAAGAAACGGCTGCCAAGCTGGATCCTTCCAACTAACCCTTCTCCTTATTTCCTTTTATTTAAAAATCTTTCTATGATTTTTTTTTGTTTTTTGAACATAAGTGCCTGGACGGCTTTATCCACGCGTTTTTTGGTACGTTACCGTCAAGTTTTTGTAATGATTGCCGTCTGTTGGCATAACTCCTTTTTCTTTGGAACTTTCTGCTTATGTTATCGCTTAAGTAATCTTTGACTTGTACCTTGATGTGATGTTTACGACCAGTGTACTTAGAGGTGTTTACTGGGTTGAAGAGTTTACTTCGAGTTTTAAAACTTGCGAGCTTTCGACTTACGGGTCCCTCTCGAAGATAAACTTGCCAGAATATCATCCAGGATATACCTTTCGGATATTAGACCAGGATATACCCAATCGGAATTTGTATAGCGCGCTTTTATACCCGTAAGAGGGTGTTGAGAACCCTATCCCTTATAGAGATAGCGGTTAAAAAATCTGTGAAGGATGTGATTGTTCGTCTGTTGTGGCCAGCAACAAACGAGGTGATTGACTATCCGTAAAGGATGTAAAGTTGTGACTTATGTTTGAAAAAGTTTGAAATTTTTCTCTTTGAGAAGTGTAAATGTGAGATATGGGAGTATACATGTATACGTACCCACTCCCCCCCCCTTTTTTAAGGAGAGGGATAACTGAAACCGTCCGAAGATGAGCTGCCTACGTACCCTTTTTCAGGGATCAAGTCGTCCCGTAGTTCATGCGAAGTGACTTAGTGGTAATACCTCTTTAGGTGCATTGCGTTCCAAGATCTTGGTATCGGAATATCAGACATGTTTGAGAGCTCGTATACTCCTGGTCGAACTATCTTTGTGATTTTGTAGGGTCCTTCCCAGTTTGCTCCTAGTTTGCTAGCGTTTGTTTCGGCTGTGTTCTGAAAAACTTTGCGGAGAACCAGATCACCTTCTTTGAACTTGCGACTTCTAACGTTGGTGTTGTAATACTTAGCCGCCGCCTGTTGGTAATTTTGAATTCGAACCAGCGCTTGATCTCTTCGTTCGTTAACCAAGTCTAACTCGTCGAGTAACATAAGGTGATTCAGTCCTTCCTGCCCTGAAAGAAGTCTGCGGCGGACTCCAGGAAATTGGACTTCAGCTGGGATGACACATTCTGCACCGTAGACAAGAGCGAAAGGTGTTTCACCGGTGGCTTGCCGTGGAGTGGTTCGGTGTGACCATAATACTCCTTCGAGTTCATCTGCCCAGCATCCCTTCTTTGCATCAAGGTATTTTTTCAGACCGTCCAGGATAGTCTTGTTCACTGCTTCTGCTTGCCCATTCCCTTGTGGATAGCGTGGCATAGACTTGCTGAATCGTATCTTCCATTTTTCACAGAAGGCTTCAAACCTTGTAGAGATGAACTGTGAGCCGTTGTCTGTGACAATTTCGTATGGAACCCCTTGTCGGCATAAGATATTTTTCCAAACGAAGTGCTCGACCTGGGCGTCCTTTATGTTGGCGTAAGAATCTGCCTCGACCCATTTGGAGAAGTAATCCGTCAAGACTAACATAAATCTCTTTTGCTTGGATTTATGTAGAGGTCCGACTATATCCATTGACCAGCGCATGAAGGGGTAGGGTGCTGAGATTGAGGAGAGCAACTCCGTGGGTTGGTGAATCATTGGGGCATGTCGTTGGCATTTTTCGCACCTAGCCGAGAACTTCTCGCAGTCCTTCACCATAGTCGGCCAGTAGTAACCATGATGCTTGATCTTGATTCCCAAAGCACTTTCGCCGGAGTGGTTGCCACACGAGCCGCTGTGGACCTCTGCCATGATTTTTCTAGCTTCGGCGCCTTCGACACAGGCCATCAGCGGTCCTGAGAATCTCTACTTGAAGATGTTTCCATCTAATAGAACGTATCGTGCAGCTTGAGCTATGAGTTTTCGAGCGGCCCACTTATCTGATGGTAACTTGCCGTCCATGATGTAAACGCGGATTGCTCCCATCCACTATTGGTCACATCCGTAGTCTGTTTTCGTCAGTTGTGGATCTTCCTCCATCTCGACCGCTTCACCTTCGGCCGGAGGATCTGTTTTTGGCTCCTCCTCTATCTTGATTGTCTCCTCTTCTACCGAAGGTGACATGTTTTGGTCTTCCTCTATGGTGGTGGAATCAGTGCCCCCGGACGTATCTTTGGCCTGGTTGGCTGTTTGGGAGCGGGTGATCGCGCTCACGGAATCAGAGAGGTTGATGCTTGGATGTTTGATGAATTCTACTGGGATTATCCTTTTCAGGTCTGGATCGGAGGTGGATGCGAGTGCTGCTAGTGCGTCTGCCGAAGTGTTTTCTCCGCGTGGTATTCGTGTCAATGTGAACTCTTCGAACCGTGCAACCAAGTCTTTGACTATCTAGAGATAAGCTTCCATTCGGTCATCTCTGGCTGTGTACTCGCCGCTGACTTGGTTGACCACCAGCTGTGAATAACAATAGGCCTGGACATGCGAAACCTTGAGTCCAAGAGCGAGTCTCATTCCTGCGATCAAAGCTTCGCACTCTGCTTCGTTATTGGATGCGTGAAAACCCAAACGGAATGACTGTTCAAGAATTTCGCCTGTTGGAGAGGTTAACCGTATTCATACTCCAGATCCTTGTGTTGATGATGATCCATCCGCGTGCAGCTTCCATGTTGGGCTCGGAACCGGCTCTTCTATCGCTTCTTCTGGGAGTTCTATCAGAAAATCTGCAAGGACTTGAGACTTCGCACAGGTTCTGCTTTGATACTCGATGTCGTATTCGCTCAGCTCTATTGCCCACTTTGCCAATCTTCCAGACTGGCTAGGGCTATGTAGGATGGATCGTAGTGGGAAGGTAGTCAAAGCCACAATTGAATGTGACTGGAAGTATGGTCTCAGTTTTCGAGCGGACATTATCACAGACAGCGCCAGCTTCTCCATCTGTGGATACCGGGTTTCAGCGTCGGTGAGAGTTTGGCTGACATAAAAAATAGGCTTCTGCTCGCTGCACTCTTCTCTGATGAGTACTCCACTTACTGCTGTTGCCGAAATGGTCGTGTAAAGGAATAATGGTTCGCCCTCCACTGGTTTCGTAAGTATTGGAGGGTTGGCTAGGTATTCTTTCAGCTGTTGAAACGCCTGCTCGCATTTTTCTGTCCATTCAAACTTCTTGTTCCCACGCAGTGTATCGTAGAAAGGCAAACACTTATCAGTTGACCGAGAGATGAAACGATTCAACGCGGTGACCCGTCCTGTTAGCCTCTAGACTTCATGCTTTGTTTTTGCTGACACCATCTGTATGAGCGCATCAATCTGCTTCGGGTTGGCTTCAATTCCACGGTGGGTGACCAGATATCCAAGGAACTCTCCGGACGTGATCGCAAATCTGCACTTGGTCGGGTTCAACTTCATGTTATGTAGATTCAGTTGCTTGAAACATTCGTCTAGGTCAGCTACGTGTTCCTTCTCCTCTAAAGACTTCACCAGCATGTCGTCTATGTATACTTCCATCGTCTTCCCCAGTTGGCCAGCGAACATTCGGTTCACTAATCGCTGGTAAGTTGCTCCGGCATTTTTAAGACCGAACGGCATCACTTTGTTGCAATATATCCTGCGGTCTGTGATGAACGCCGTCTTCTCTTGATCGTCTGGGTTCATTAGAATTTGGTTGTATTCGGAGAAAGCATCCATAAACGAAAGGAGTTTGTTGCCTGCTGTTGCTTCCACCAGTCGATCAATACGTGGAAGCGGAAAGCTATCTTTTGGGAAAGCTTTGTTTAGGTCGGTGAAGTCCATGCATACATGCCACTTCCCATTCTTCTTCTTGACCACTACAGGATTGGCGAGCCAGTCAGGATATTTTGCTTCGACTATTGATCCCACGCGTAGTAACCTTTCCACCTCGTCATTCACTACTTGTGCTTTTTCTGGTCCAAGTTTTCGCCTTTTCTGTTTGACTGGTTTGAAGGTCGGTGTGGGAGTGTAAATCCACGCCAATTGAATTTGTTATATCTTTTAGAGAGATCCGAAACTTCTGAGTAAAAACCACCAAAAAATACAAACAGAGATCCAAAGTTGGTGTTTTATTAAGCTGCTTAGAAAGCTTTTTGTGTCAGAGCAAAAGTACAGAGTCTTGCTAGGTAAATTGCGGATCCCCTTTTCAGAAGATTTACATCAGTATATATATAAGTTTAAGTCGGCTAAGTTAATGTCTAAAGAGATAAGGAAGATTTCCTAATTTCTCGGGATTTCCTTTTAGCAAAGTCGGCTAATAACCACGGACTTTGATTTCATCATATCTCCATGTGGATTCGAACTTGTTACTTCGTCATAATGGATTCTAGCATTTGGGCTTGTCATCTCATTCCACATGTTCACTTGCTCAGCTCGACCCAACTTTCTGTCTTTGAGCTTGGTATTGTTCTTGAACGACGAGTTCGGCCTTGTTTTGAATGATGAACTCGGCCTATCTCCTCATTGCGAGCTCGGGCTCATTGAACTCGTCACTTTTCAGCTAACGAGCTCGGCCATCTTTGCGATGAGCTCGGGCTCATTGAACTCGTCGCTTCGTATATAATGAGCTCGGCTAGGTGGGTATGTCTCCACGATAATTGATGTAACTTTCTGTCCATTGATCCAAATGACTTGAGTTTTCTTTCGGATGAAAGCTTACTCAATTATCCATCTTCTATCCAAATTTCAGCTCGATATATAGACTTAAAAGTATCTTTCCGAGCTTATCTCTTCAGCTCGGCAGACCCGAGCTCATCCCTGTAGCTCGGCATGTCTTCACGATAATTGAGGTAACTTTCTGTCCATTGATCCAAATGACTTGACATCTATTTAGGATGAAATCTTACTCAATTATCTATCTCCTGTCCAAATTTCAGATCGATCTACCGATTTCAAGGTATCTTTCCGAGCTCATCTCTTGAGCTCGGCAAACCCGAGCTCATCCCTGCAGCTCGGCATGTCTTCACAATAATTGAGGTAACTTTCTGTCCATTGATCCAAATGACTTGAAATCTATTTAGGATGAAAGCTTACTCAATTATCTATCTCCTGTCCAAATTTCAGATCGATCTACCAACTTCAAGGTATCCTGCCGAGCTCATCTCTTCAGCTCGGCAGACCCGAGCTCATCGCTGCAGCTCGGCACGTCCTCAGTAAATCGGGTATATCTCGCCAATCGCAACTCCAAACGATACGATTCCAACTCCATCAGAAAGATAGCTCAAATATCTTGTTCTTAACTAATTTTCATTCGGTTCCGAGCTGATATGAATCTCCAGCTCGGTTTCTACCGAGCTCCTATATTGCCGAGCTCGTTTTTGGGAATAATGCCGAGCTCACTTCACCGTTTTTGCTGAGATCGCTCTCTGCTGTGGACCGAGTTCTTGGTGAGCTTGCTATTTTCGAACATTGATCTGTGGGGTGAAAATCGACCCCAACAGTTAGCCCCCCAGCTCGGCAGTATCAGTTGTGATAGTGCCGAGATAGAAGCATAAGATCGATGTTCCGAGTTTAAGCTTTGCTGAGTTCACATGTTGCCGAGCTCACTTCATGGTGTTACCGAACTCATGTGACTGCTGCCTACCGAGCTCGCGATTACCTTTGTTGCACTCAAGATCGCATTAACCGATCTTACGTGCATCTTGAGCTCGAGTGTCATGACTTGGCGTTTAGACTAAGTTTGTCTGTTCAACTCGGGCTCACGCTTTGTGTAGATCGGAAATTCTGTGTACTGACTTGTTTTGCCAATGTTTTCCTAGTCCATCTCGCGTCATCGTCGACCATCTCGGGTTCTTTTGTACGGTGAATTTCAGCTCGGCAATCTTTGCACTTAGTGAAATTTTGATCTCCTCGGGGGAGTGTAACCATTTCTCGCTGATTCCCGAGATGTGATGATGTCATGATCTGTTTGAATGCCTATATATACTCGACTCCGTTTCATTTTTCTCATAACTTCGCTTCTCCAAGAAAAAGGTACACTATTTTTTCTCTCTTCTCTCTCCTCGTTTTTAGATCTCTTATTATTATTATTTTTTGATCCGCCGAGATCTCCTTGAGTTTTCCGATCTCCCTTCAAACATCCTACGGTGGTCTTCAAGTTTTCTGGCGGATTTTGATTATCCTGTGAAGATCCTGATCTATTTTCGAGCTAGATCTTCTTTTCGAAAAATTTGCAAAGATCTGATTTGTTTCTGGGATTTTTCGCTAGTTTGATCTGTTTTTGGAGGTTTGCCGAGTTGAGATCTGTCCGTGGGATCAGAGATCCGCCTTCAAGTTCTCGCCGAGCTCAACATTAGGTTTGTTTCTTTTCGCCGAGTTCAAATGGCTTCTCAGAGTTCTTCGCCAGCTGCCGATCTGATTTCTGATGTGTCGAGCTCGTGGTTTCATACTCGAGCCGAGATGGATTCTGTATGGGAGACTGCGAGTTTAGATGATTCGGGGAAGTTGTCGAGCGGCCCTTCACTTTTCGGGAGAAAGATTTTTCATTCCCCCAACACAGATACTGAAGGTGCAACTCGGGCGACCAATTTCGACGTCCCTTCTCTGATTGACGAACCATTTAAAGAGGCGGAGAACCCTTTTGAAATAAAAACCGAGCTCGATGAATGTGATTATGCCGAGATGCGACAGGGATATGATCGCCTGTTTGCTTTGAAAAGCCGAGCTCCGAGAAAACGTAAGCCCAAGAAGAGAATTCCCGATCCGCCAGGTTCGACGCTCTCGACTTTGGAATCTCTTGACTCGCTTAGACAGATATTTCACATTTCTGAAGGAGTCGAACTCGTGCTTCCGTCTTCATCTGGACGAGCTGACGATCCGCCACCAGGCCATTTCACCCTATATGAGAGTTTCTTCAATCTTTGTTTCCTTTGGTTCCCGATTCCACACGTCATCCTTGCCTTCTTAGGAAAATATCGATTATCTTTGGGTCAAATCACTCCTCGTGGACTTCGTCATATAATTGGGATTTTAGTGAGAAGCTATGAGTGTGATGAGGAGATCGGAGCTTTCCACCTGATGAATCTTTTGACTTTCAAACGAACTGGACCTAAGGACAAGTTCGTTTACTATGCTACCAACAAGAGACTTCGTCGTATCATCAAGGGTTTTCCGAGCAAGGATGCTCAGTGGATGGACTTCTTATTTTATGTTCCGATATCCGAGGAGTCCGTTGGTGCTGAAGGCATTAAGTTGGTTAGGACGAGTTGGCGGAAAATGGGTAGCCGATCCCATTTCTTGCAACGAGATCGGTCCTTGTTTTTGTTGGTTTTTTTTTGTTTCTAACTGATTCTTTCTTCTGCAGTGCCTAATCCGCTACCGAAGTGCCCTGAGAACGTATCCGAACTTTGCCATACACGCGCTGCTCATAGGTGTAACTGGGAGAGGAATTTTTCTTTCCAAAGAGTAGAGAAAGCCCGAGCTCTGCTTGCCGGTTTCTCTTTTGCAAGCTCATCTTCGTCTAACCCTTCCGAAGACATTCTTGATATGGGAGGCCGACCTGGCGTGATAAACAGGCTGCTACAGCTAGAGCAGCTGCTGAGGCGTCGACCCGAGCTGGAAAGAAACTCAGAAGATAGATGTACCTGCTGAACCACCGCTGGCTTTAGATCCTCCCGAGTCAAATTCAGCTGTCCCGAGCTCACAGGAAGTTATTTTGGCTTGCCGACCTGTCGAGTCCTCCCTTGTTCGACATAAGGGGAAGGGTAAAGAAGGTGAGCAGAGCCGAAAATGAACCAAGGGTGGAAACCCAGCTGAGGGGAAGCCTGCAAAAAGATCAAAGAAGCATGCATCATCTTGGATGGCTACCGAGCCAACTCCCTCCGATACACCGGTATCAGGGGGTTTTTACAATGATGGCTCGTCCTCTGCTCTCCTAGTTTCTAAAGTTACTCGTCCCGGAGTTAATTTCCCCCCTCCAGACACTCTAGTTCACGACAAAGCCTACGCCGAGATGGCAATGCGTGGTGTCAAGGTACGCGATTGACCAAACCATTGTTTTTACTCTTGGTTCTGCGATTACCGTTTTCTCTGCTCTGAAGCATGATTTGTTTTTACCTGTAGTTCCTTGCGCATATCAACCAGCTAGCTCTTGACTACGACCGGATGCTCGTCTGGATAAGACCCGCGTTGAAGATGCCAGAAAGAAAGCTCTGGATCTCCAAGCCGAACTCGATAGGGCCACAAACTGGTAAATGAGCTCCGATCTGAGAAAGGAGCGGTGGAAGCCAGTCACGCTGAGGCAGAGAAGAGAGTCAAGGTTTTGGAGAATAGCAAAGTTCGCGTGACTCTGAGATAGCCGAGCTCACAAGGCAATTAGAAACTGTCAACGAGCTTCAAGAGGTGAAGATTCAGCAGGCTATAGTGGAGGCTCGGCGCGAGATGGCGGAGAGATTTCAGGGAAAAGTCTCTAGAGCTAAAGCAAAGATCGTGAAGATCAACCAGGTGAAGGAGGACATGTTGGATCTAGCACAGGTTGAGGGAAATCTTCAACTTGTTGAGCTTCTCAAGGGTGATGATCCTCCTGATCTTGATGCCGAGATGGAAAATCTCACGACAAGGTGCACCGAGATGGGAGGAGCTTATGAGGAGTTTGCCAGGATTGTTACCGACCTGGAGCAGGATCTGCGGGTGACGCCTATCCGTTCTGATATTCTGGCCGAGCTTAATGATACCGAGCCAATGGAGACAGCCGCTGGGAGTATTGGAATTCGGAACTTCTCTGGTTCAAACAGGGGAACTCCAGGCTTGGTTGAGTTGAGCTCGAAGGAGGTTGTCGAGGAACCAACTCCCGAACCGTCTTCCGAGAAAGGCGATGAGGCTGTCTTTGAGGAAAACATCAAAGAGTTCGCCCAGGTGGTACCCGAAGAAGACAAAGCACCTGGTAGTGATGTAGCTGAGCAAACGGTGGAGCCGGAGAAGAGGGTGGTCACGACCCTGAGATAACAGAGGATTATGATCCACTGTTCTTTGTCTAGTTTAAAATTCTTCCTTTCTTTTTTGTTTAATGCCTGGACGGCTTTATCCAAGTTGTCTAAGAACTTATCGTTATCGCTCGGTTGCTCATTAGCTAACCTTTGTGTTGGAATATATATGTCTTTCAAAAATGCTTTGTTTACGTTGTTTTCGCTGAGTAGTTGTTCCAACGAACGAGTATAAGGGTTTGCTTCGCGTGGTTATGAGATGATCAGTCTCGGGATGGTCATTTCTGTTTACAGATAGGTTACCATAAACTTATCTGCTCCTATAATGAACATATGTTTGCATAGGTTAGTTTGAACATATTGGTTTACGGATGCGTTACCAAGAATGCTTCCGCTCCGATAATGAACATGTGCTTTGTACAGTTTAGGACGAACATTTCAGTTTACGGATGCGTTACCATAAACGTATCCGCTCCGACAATGAACGAATATTTGTATAGCGCGCTTTTAATCCTGAGACGGATGTGAGAGTTTAGATCCGAGATGGATGCGAGAGTTCACTATTTGTGGCCAGCAAAAGTGAAGATGTGGCGAGATGCCCATTATAGTCTGATTTGCTTGAATATGTCTGTTTTGTTAAGACTTTGTGATCCTTGAAGGATGCTTGGGTAAAAATTATGTTTAAAATCAAAGCTTTGATAGATCGTGGAGTCTGTTATCAAAAAATGGGAGTATACGAGTATGTGTATACGTACCCACTCCCCCCCCTTTTGGAAAGGAGGGGGCAACTGAACCCGTTCGAAGACGAGCTGCCTACGTACCCTTTGCAGGGATAAGTCGCCCCGTAGTTCATGTAAAGTAGCTTAGTGATAGTACTTTTTGAGATGCATTGCGTTCCATGATCGTGGTACTGGAACATCCATCATGCTGGCAAGTTTGTAAACGCCAGGTTTGACTATCTCTGTGATTCTGTAAGGTCCTTTCCAATGTGCTCCCAATTTTCCGGCATTCGTCTATGCTGTGTTCTGGAAAACCTTCCGTAAAACTAAATCGCCCTCGTAAAATCGTCGTTCTCGAACATTGGAATTGTAGTATTTTGCCGCTGCGTTCTGATAGTTCTGGATCCTGATCAAGGCTTGATCCCTTCTTTCGTTGATCAAGTCCAATTCGTCAAGCATCAATAGGTGATTAAGCCCTTCTTGTTCTGGTAGTAGTCTGCGGCGGATTCCTGGGAAATGTATCTCTGGTGGGATGACACACTCTGTTCCGTACACGAGGGCGAATGGGGTTTCCCTTGTTGCTCGTCTTGGGGTGGTGCGGTGAGACCAAAGTACTCCTTCCAGTTCTTCAGCCCAACGTCCCTTTTTCTCGTCAAGACATTTTTTCAGGCCGTCCAGGATTGTTTTGTTGATTGCTTCGGCTTGTCCGTTCCCTTGTGGATATCTTGGAGTAGACTTGCTGAGTCTGATTTTCCATTTTTCGCAGAAACTTTCAAAACGATTTGAGATGAACTGCGAGCCGTTATCTGTCACGATCTCGTACGGTACTCCATGTCAGCATATGACATTTTTCCAGACGAAGGCCTCTACGTGCGCATCTTTAATGTTAGCATAGGAGTCGGCTTCGACCCATTTTGAGAAATAGTCTGTCAGAACCAGAAGGAAACATTTTTGTTTTGATGGATGCAGTGGCCCGACGATGTCCATAGACCATCGCATTAATGGGTATGGCGACCAGATTGAAGAAAGTACTTCTGTCGGCAGGTGAATCATTGGCGCATGGCGTTGGCACTTTTCGCATTTGGCCGCAAACACCTTGCAATCTTCGATCATTGTTGGCCAATAGTAGCCGTGACGTTTGACTTTTATGGCTAGTGCTCTCCCTCCAGAGTGATTTCCACATGAACCGTTATGAATTTCCTCCATAATCTTCCTAGCGTCTTTTCCTTCCACGCAGTTTAGCAATGGTCCCGAGAATCTCCACTTGAAGACATTCCCATCAAGTAACACGTAACGTGCTGCCTGGGCTCGAAGCTTGCGAGCTGCCCATTTTTCGGTCGGTAGGACGCCGTCGCATATGTACCCTCTGATTGCGCCGAGCCATTCCTTGTCACAACCATATTCTGGATCATTGTTGACTTCGTTTGCTTCTCCGTTGGGTTCAACGACAGGGTCCTTGCTGCTTGTTGTAGTTGGTGACTCAACGAGATTGTCTTCTTCCATTGGGGCAACATCCGGCTCTGCGGGTGATTGATCGGCCAATTCTTCCTGCATTTCGTCCATCACCTCTTTCCTGGTCGAGACATCTGTCGCTTGTCTAGCCGCTTGTGAACGGGTCATGGCATTCACTGAACTGCCGGAACTGATGCTCGGGTGTTGGATGAATTCTACCGGGATCACTCGCTTTAGATCTGGATCGGAAGTTGATGCAAGGGCTGCAAGTGCATCGGCTGGGGTGTTCTCCCCTCGCGGAATGTGTGTTAGGATGAATTGTTTGAACTGTTCAGCTAATTCTTTGACGATCTTTAAGTAAGCTTCCATTCGATCATCCTTTGCTGCATATTCACCGCTGAACTGATTCGCGACTAGTTGGGAATCGCAAAATGCATGGAGTTTCTTGATCTTTAGGCCGTTAGCAAGTTTCATCCCGGCAATCAAGGCTTCGTACTCCGCTTCGTTGTTAGATGCATGAAACCCAGGCGGAAAGACTGTTCCAGTAGTTCTCCAGTTGGAGAGGTTAGCCGTATCCCTACTCCTGAACCGTTTTTGGAAGATGAGCCATCAACATGGAGTTTCCAGAGCTGTCCTTGCATTTCGTCGTCGATGCCTTCTTCCGGTAGTTCGATAAGAAAATCTGCAAGAACTTGTGATTTAGCGCACGTGCGTCCGCGATACTCAATGTCGTATTCGCTCAGTTCGATAGCCCACTTTGCTAGCCTTCCTGACTGACTTGGACTGTGCAGAACAGACCTTATCGGAAAGGTGCTCAGAACGACGATTGAGTGAGACTGAAAGTATGGCCTTAGTTTTCTCACCGACATAACTATGGATAGTGCCAATTTCTCCATCTATGAGTACCTTATTTCCGCGTCCGTAAGGGTTTTACTTACGTAAAATATCGGCTTCTGTTCGCCGCGCTCGTCTCGAATTAATACGCCACTTACCGCTGTGGCAGAAATTGCGGTGTACAGAAAAGGTGGTTCTCCTGCTTCTGGTTTTCTGAGAACTGGGGGAGTGGCTAGATAGTTCTTGAGTTGCTGAAATGCTTCCTCGCAGTTGTCCGTCCACTCGAACTTCTTGTTTCCTCGCAAAGTGTCGTAGAATGGCAAGCATTTGTCGGTGGATCGTGAGATAAATCGGTTAAGCGCAGCTACCCTCCCGGTAAGACGTTGGACTTCCCTTTTCGTCTTTGGTGAAGTCATATTGATGAGTGCGTCGATCTGCTTAGGGTTTGCCTCAATGCCACGGTGAGTTACAAGATAACCAAGGAACTCTCCCGAAGTGACTGCGAATCTGCACTTGGTCGGATTTAACTTCATGTTGTGAAAGTTCAGCTGCGAGAAACATTCCTTGAGATGAGTGACGTGATCCTGTTTCTTTAGTGATTTCACCAGCATGTCGTCTATGTAAACCTCCATTGTTTTGCCGAGTTGGTCCGCAAACATCTTGTTCACCAGTCGCTGGTATGTTGCTCCCGCATTTTTCAGACCGAATGGCATCACCTTGTAGCAATATATTCCACGATCCGTTATGAAAGCGGTCTTCTCGCGATCGTCGGGGTTCATCAAGATCTGGTTGTAACCTGAGAAGGCATCCATGAAGGATAGGAGTGCGTTTCCTGCCGTCGCTTCGACTAAGCGATCGATATGTGGAAGGGGGAAGCTGTCCTTTGGACATGCTTTGTTCAGGTCGGTGAAGTCCACGCACACGCGCCATTTGCCATTCTTCTTCTTGACCACCACTGGGTTAGCTAGCCAGTCCGGGTACTTCACCTCAGTTATTGATCCGACGCGCAGTAGTCTCTCCACCTCGTCATTTACCGCTCTAGCTCTGTCTGGCCCAAGTTTTCTTCTTTTCTGCTTTACTGGTTTGAAAGTCGGGTCGACGTTCAGTTCGTGGCTTGTTATACTGATATCGATGCCAGGCATATCTTCTGCTTCCCATGCGAAGGTGTTGATATTTTTCTTCAAGAATGCCACGAGCTCTTCTTTGATCTTTCCATCTAAATCTGCTCCAATTTCTACACAGCGTTCGGGATGTTTGTTGTCGATG
Organism: Pseudoturritis turrita; assembly: GCA_900406555.1. NCBI lineage: Eukaryota > Viridiplantae > Streptophyta > Magnoliopsida > Brassicales > Brassicaceae > Pseudoturritis > Pseudoturritis turrita. Next base: position 326,596 of record OVBL01000008.1, read on the forward strand.
CAAACTGATATGACGGGGTCGCAGGTTGGTTTAGACACTTCTTCTTCGCGATCCACCGTGATCTGTAACTGCTATAACAGTTTGGACAGCTCTTTCACCGGTTCTCTGTCGGTCTTTATTTTCTTGCGCTTTGAAGTTGCCGTTGGGTCAGTCACTGGGTTTTTGAGCTTGTGTGCGGCGAGAAAGCAGACACGAGATTCTTTTTGATTTCCTCGAATAGTTTTCACGTCGTTTGGTGTAGGGAACTTGAGGCAAAGATGGTAGGTCGAAACGGCTGCGCGCATCGAATTTAACCAGGGGGTCCCCACGATGACGTTGTAGATGGCCGGATGGTCAGCCACGGAGAACTCAACGATCTTCATCACCTCGCCAGCTTGGACAGGCAGTTTGATTGTTCCGGTAGTCATGGTGGTTTCTCCAGAGAATCCTGTTAAGGGTTTGGGAGTAGATATCACTTCAGACAGGTCCACATTCATTCTTCTGAGAGTTTCGAGGAAGATTACGTCCACGGTGCTCCCAGTATCTACCAATACGCGCGCTACATCGCAGTCGTTGATGATCAATTCAATTACGAGAGGGTCATCATGAGGTCTGTCAATTCCGATCATTTCTCTTTCCTCGAATGATATCACGTCGTTTGGAAATTTAGATGGTTTAGACCAGTTGATGCTGACGTCTGCCCTTCGCTGGAATGCTTTGATTGACGAGACGGTATCTGAGCAATAGTGGGATCCTCCCACTATCATGCTAATCCTTCTTCTGCTTGATCCAGAGGGTGGCGCTTCGTCATCCCTTCTATCGCGCTTGGTGTGATCTTCTTTTGTCAGGTCGGGTTTGTATGTGTTTACGTCCATCTCGAAATCTTTGAGGCTGATGTTTCCTCCAACCTCGCCGGCTGCTAATTTTTTAGCAAGCTTCAAGCCTAGAATTCGGCAGTTCGCGGTCGAATGTCCGTAGATGTGGTGGTGTTCGCAGTAGGCCGTCTCGTCATAGGAACCGTCGCTTTTGGTCCATGTGCTCCATGAACTTCTTCCACGGCCTCAGCCTCTTCCGCGACCGAATCCAGTAGCATCAATTTGATAGTTATGAGCTCCTCGAAAGCCTCCTTCGTGCTGGATATAGCCGGAGCCTTGATTGTTCTTCCTAGTGTTGGCTAGGTGGGTATATCTCCACAATAATTGATGTAACTTTCTGTCCATTGATCCAAATGACTTCATTTTTCTTTCGGATGAAAGCTTACTCAATTATCCATCTTCTATCCAAATTTCAGCTCGATCTATCGTCTTCAAGGTATCTTTTCGAGCTCATTTCTTCAGCTCGGCAGACCCGAGCTCACCCCTGCAGCTCGGCATGTCTTCACGATAATTGAGGTAACGTTTTGTCCATTGATCCAAATGACTTGAGTTTTCTTTCGGATGAAAGCATACTCAATTATACATCTTTTATCCAAATTTCAGCTCGATCTACCGATTTCCATATATCTTTCCGAGCTCATCTCTTCAGCTCGGCAGACCCGAGCTCACCCCTGCAGCTCGGCATGTCTTCACGATAATTGAGGTAACTTTCTGTCCATTGATCCAAATGCCTTGAAATCTACTTAGGATGAAAGCTTACTCAATTATCTATCTTCTGTCCAAATTTCAGATCGATCTACCGACTTCAAGGTATCTTTCCGAGCTCATCTCTTCAGCTCGGCAGACCCGAGCTCACCCCTGCAGCTCGGCATGTCTTCACGATAATTGAGGTAACTTTCTGTCCATTGATCCAAATGACTTGAAATCTACTTAGGATGAAAGCTTACTCAATTATCTATCTTCTGTCCAAATTTCAGATCGATCTACCGAATTCAATATATCTTTCCGAGCTCATCTCTTCAGCTCGGCAGACCCGAGCTCACCCCTGCAGCTCGGCATGTCTTCACGATAATTGAGGTAACTTTCTGTCCATTGATCCAAATGACTTAAAATCTACTTAGGATGAAATCTTACTCAATTATCTATCTTCTGTCCAAATTTCAGATCGATCTACCGACTTCAAGGTACCATGCCGAGCTCATCTCTTCAGCTCGGCAGACCCGAGCTCATCGCTGCAGCTCGGCACGTCCTCAGTAAACCGGGTATATCTCGCCAATCGCAACTCCAAACGATACGATTCCAACTCCATTGGAAAGCTAGCTCAAATATCCTGTTCTTCACTAATTTCCATTCGGTTCCGAGCTGATATGAATCTCCAGCTCGGTTTCTACCGAGCTCTTATATTGCCGAGCTCGTTTTTGGGAATAATGCCGAGCTCACTTCACCGTTTTTGCTGAGATCGCTCTCTGCTGTGGACCGAGTTCGTGGTGAGCTCGCTATTTTCGAACATTGATCTGTGGGGTGAAAACCGACCCCAACAGTTAGCCCCCCAGCTCGGCAGTATCAGTTGTGATAGTGCCGAGATAAAAGCATAAGATCGATGTTCCGAGTTTAAGCTTTGCTGAGTTCACATGTTGCCGAGCTCACTTCATAGTGTTACCGAACTCATGTGACTGCTGCCTACCAAGCTCGAGATTACCTTTACTGCACTCAAGATCGCATTAACCGATCTTACGTGCATCTTGAGCTCGAGTGTCATGACTTGGCGTTTAGACTAAGTTTGTCTGTTCAACTCGGGCTCACGCTTTGTGTAGATCGGAAATTCTGTGTACTATCTTGTTTTGCCAATTTTTTCCTAGTCCATCTCGCGTCATCGTCGACCATCTCGGGTTCTTTTGTACGGTGAATTTCAGCTCGGCAATCTTTGCACTTAGTGAAATTTTGATCTCCTCGGGGAGTGTAACCGTTCCTCGCTGATTCCCGAGATGTGATGATGTCATGATCTGTTTGAATGCCTATATATACTCGACTCCGTTTCATTTTTCTCATAACTTTGCTTCTCCAAGAAAAAGGTACACTATTTTTTCTCTCTTCTCTCTCCTCGTTTTTAGATCTCTTATTATTATTATTTTTTGATCTGCCGAGATCTCCTTGAGTTTTCCGATCTCCCTTCAAACATCCTACGGTGGTCTTCAAGTTTTCTGGTGGATTTTGATTATCCTGTGAAGATCCTGATCTATTTCCGAGCTAGATCTTCTTTTCGAAAAATTTGCAAAGATCTGATTTGTTTCTGGATTTTTCGCGAGTTTGATCTGTTTTTGGAGGTTTGCCGAGTTGAGATCTGTCCGTGGGATCAGAGATCTGCCTTCAAGTTCTCGCCGAGCTCAACATTAGGTTTGTTTCTTTTCGCCGAGTTCAAATGGCTTCTCAGAGTTCTTCACCAGCTGCCGATCTGATTTCTGATGTGTCGAGCTCGTGGTTTCGTACTCGAGCCGAGATGGATTCTGTATGGGAGACTGCGAGTTTAGATGATTCGGGGAAGTTGTCGAGCGGCCCTTCACTTTTCGGGAGAAAGATTTTTCATTCCCCCGACACAAATACTGGAGGTGCAACTCGGGCGACCAATTTCGACGTCCCTTCTCTGATCGACGAACCATTTAAAGAGGCGGAGAACCCTTTTGAAATAAAAACCGAGCTCGATGAATGTGATTATGCCGAGATGCAACAGGGATATGATCGCCTGTTTGCTTTGAAAAGCCGAGCTCCGAGAAAACGTAAGCCCAAGAAGAGAATTCCCGATCCGCCAGGTTCGACGCTATCGACTTTGGAATCTCTTGACTCTCTTAGACAGAGATTTCACATTTCTGAAGGAGTCGAACTCGTGCTTCTGTCTTCATCTGGACGAGCTGACGATCCGCCACCAGGCCATTTCACCCTATACGAGAGTTTCTTCAATCTTTGTTTCCTTTGGTTCCCGATTCCACACATCATCCTTGCCTTCTTAGGAAAATATCGATTATCTTTGGGTCAAATCACTCCTCGTGGACTTCGTCATATAATTGGGATTTTAGTGAGAAGCTATGAGTGTGATGAGGAGATTGGAGCTTTCCACATGATGAATCTTTTGACTTTCAAACGAACTGGACCTAAGGACAAGTTCGTTTACTATGCTACCAACAAGAGACTTCGTCGTATCATCCAGGGTTTTCCAAGCAAGGATGCTCAGTGGATGGACTTATTCTTTTATGTTCTGATATCCGAGGAGTCCGTTGGTGCTGAAGGCATTGAGTTGGTTATGACGAGTTGGCGGAAAATGGGTAGCCGATCCCATTTCTTGCAACGAGATCGGTGCTTGTTTTTGTTGGTTTTTTTTTGTTTTTAACTGATTCTTTCTTCTGCAGTGCCTAATCCGCTACCGAAGTGCCCTGAGAACGTATCCGAACTTTGCCATACACTCGCTGCTCATAGGTGCAACTGGGAGAGGAATTTTTCTTTCCAAAGAGTAGAGAAAGCCCGAGCTCTGCTTGCCAGTTTCTCTTTTGCAAGCTCATCTTCGTATAATCCTTCCGAAGACACTCTTGATATGGGGAGGCCGACCTGGCGTGATAAACAGGCTGCTACAGCTAAAGCAGCTGCTGAGGCGTCGACCCGAGCTGGAACACAAACTCAGAAGATAGATGTACCTGCTGAAACGCCGCTGGCTTTAGATCCTCCCGAGTCAAATTCAGCTATCCCGAGCTCACAGGAAGTTATTTTGGCTTACCGACCTGCCGAGTCCTCCCTTGTTCGACATAAGGGGAAGGGTAAAGAAGGTGAGCATAGCCGAAAACGAACCAAGGGTGGAGACCCAGCTGAGGGGAGGCCTGCAAAAAGATCAAAGAAGCATGCATCATCTCGGATGGCTACCGAGCCAACTCCCTCCGATACTCCGGTATCAGGGGGTTTTACAATGATGGCTCGTCCTCTGCTCTTCTAGTTTCTAAAGATACTCGTCCCGGAGTTAATTTCCCCCCTCCAGACACTCTAGTTCACAACAAAGCCTACGCTGAGATGGCAATGCGTGGTGTCAAGGTACGCGATTGACCAAACCATTGTTTTTACTCTTGGTTCTGCGATTACCGTTTTCTCTGCTCTGAAGCATGATTTGTTTTTACCTGTAGTTCCTTACGCATATCAACCAGCTAGCTCTTGACTACGACCGCGATGCTCGTCTGGATAAGATCCGCGTCGAAGATGCCAGAAAGAAAGCTCTGGATCTCCAATCCGAACTTGACAGGGCCGCCAAACTGGTAAATGAGCTCCGATCTGAGAAAGGAGTGGTGGAAGCCAGTCGTGCTGAGGCAGAGAAGAGAGTCAAGGTTTTGGAGAACAGCAAAGTTCGTCGTGACTCTAAGATAGCCGAGCTCACAAGGCAATTAGAAACTGTCAACGAGCTTCAAGAGGTGATGATTCAGCAGGCTATAGTGGAGGCCCGGCGCGAGATGGCGGAGAGACTTCAGGGAAAAGTCTCTAGAGCTAAAGCAAAGATCGTGAAGATCAACCAGGTAAAGGAGGACATGTTGGATCTAGCACAGGTTGAGGGAAATCTTCAACTTGTTGAGCTTCTCAAGGGTGATGATCCTCCTGATCTTGATGCCGAGATGGAAAATCTCACGACAAGGTGCTCCGAGTTGGGAGGAGCTTATGAGGAGTTTGCCAGGATTGTTACCGACCTGGAGCAGGATCTGCGGGTGACGCCTATCCGTTCGGATATTCTGGCCGAGCTTAATGATACCGAGCCAATGGAGACAGCCGCTGGGAGTATTGGAATTTGAAACTTCTCTTGTTCGAACAGGGGAACTCCAGGCTTGGCTGAGTTGAGCTCGAAGGAGGTTGTCGAGGAACCAACTCCCGAACCGTCTTCCGAGAAAGGCGATGAGGCTGTCTTTGAGGAAAACATCAAAGAGTTCGCCCAGGTGGTACCCGAAGAAGACAAAGCACCTGGTAGTGATGTAGCTGAGCAAACGGTGGAGCCGGAGCAGAGGGTGGTCACGACTCCTGAGATAACAGAGGATTATGATCCACTGTTCTTTGTCTAGTTTAAAATTCTTCCTTTCTTTTTTGTTTAATGCCTGGACGGCTTTATCCAAGTTGTCTAAGAACTTATCGTTATCGCTCGGTTGCTCATTAGCTAACCTTTGTGTTGGAATATATATGTCTTTCAAAAATGCTTTGTTTACGTTGTTTTCGCTGAGTAGTTGTTCCAACGAACGAGTATAAGGGTTTGCTTCGCGTGGTTATGAGATGATCAGTCTCGGGATGGTCATTTCTGTTTACAGATAGGTTACCATAAACTTATCTGCTCCTATAATGAACATATGTTTGCATAGGTTAGTTTGAACATATTGGTTTACGGATGCGTTACCAAGAATGCTTCCGCTCCGATAATGAACATGTGCTTTGTACAGTTTAGGACGAACATTTCAGTTTACGGATGCGTTACCATAAACGTATCCGCTCCGACAATGAACGAATATTTGTATAGCGCGCTTTTAATCCTGAGACGGATGTGAGAGTTTAGATCCGAGATGGATGCGAGAGTTCACTATTTGTGGCCAGCAAAAGTGAAGATGTGGCGAGATGCCCATTATAGTCTGATTTGCTTGAATATGTCTGTTTTGTTAAGACTTTGTGATCCCTTGAAGGATGCTTGGGTAAAAATTATGTTTAAAATCAAAGCTTTGATAGATCGTGGAGTCTGTTATCAAAAATGGGAGTATACGATATGTGTATACGTACCCACTCCCCCCCCTTTTGGAAAGGAGGGGGCAACTGAACCCGTTCGAAGACGAGCTGCCTACGTACCCTTTGCAGGGATAAGTCGCCCCGTAGTTCATGTAAAGTAGCTTAGTGATAGTACTTTTTGAGATGCATTGCGTTCCATGATCGTGGTACTGGAACATCCATCATGCTGGCAAGTTTGTAAACGCTAGGTTTGACTATCTCTGTGATTCTGTAAGGTCCTTCCCCAATGTGCTCCCAATTTTCCGGCATTCGTCTATGCTGTGTTCTGGAAAACCTTCCGTAAAACTAAATCGCCCTCGTAAAATCGTCGTTCTCGAACATTGGAATTGTAGTATTTTGCCGCTGCGTTCTGATAGTTCTGGATCCTGATCAAGGCTTGATCCCTTCTTTCGTTGATCAAGTCCAATTCGTCAAGCATCAATAGGTGATTAAGCCCTTCTTGTTCTGGTAGTAGTCTGCGGCGGATTCCTGGGAAATGTATCTCTGGTGGGATGACACACTCTGTTCCGTACACGAGGGCGAATGGGGTTTCCCCTGTTGCTCGTCTTGGGGTGGTGCGGTGAGACCAAAGTACTCCTTCCAGTTCTTCAGCCCAACGTCCCTTTTTCTCGTCAAGACATTTTTTCAGGCCGTCGAGGATTGTTTTGTTGATTGCTTCGGCTTGTCCGTTCCCTGTGGATATCTGGAGTAGACTTGCTGAGTCTGATTTTTCCATTTTTCGCAGAAACTTCAAAACGATTTGAGATGAACTGCGAGCCGTTATCTGTCATGATTCGTACGATACTCCATGTCGGCATATGTCATTTTTCCAGACGAAGGCCTCTACGTGCGCATCTTTAATGTTAGCATAGGAGTCGGCTTCGACCCATTTTGAGAAATAGTCTGTCAGAACCAGAAGGAAACGTTTTTGTTTTGATGGATGCAGTGGCCCGACGATGTCCATAGACCATCGCATGAATGGGTATGGCGACGAGATTGAAGAAAGTACTTCTGTCGGCAGGTGAATCATTGGCGCATGGCATTGGCACTTTTCGCATTTGGCCGCAAACACCTTGCAATCTTCGATCATTGTTGGCCAATAGTAGCCGTGATGTTTGACTTTTATGGCTAGTGCTCTCCCTCCAGAGTGATTTCCACATGAACCGTTATGAATTTCCTCCATAATCTTCCTAACGTCTTTTCCTTCCACGCAGTTTAGCAATGGTCCCGAGAATCTCCACTTGAAGACATTCCCATCAAGTAACACGTAACGTGCTGCCTGGGCTCGAAGCTTGCGAGCTGCCCATTTTTCGGTCGGTAGGACGCCGTCGCATATGTACCTCTGATT